>JANSJP010000040.1:0-466259 GCA_024734325.1 Lactarius hatsudake | reverse complement strand
GCGATTGTTTCATTGTCGGCATCCTGTGCTTTGAGAACGATATGATTCCAGAGTGCACAGAAACCGTGCTGCAGTTCAGGTGTCGTATCTTGACATTGAACTTCGAGGCTGCCTCTAGAACTTCCGTAAACCGAGCGTCGGCCAGTACCATTTCAGTAATGGAGAAATTGCTGGCGGGTGATGTGAATCAAGGATGGCAAGCGGACAAGCTGTCACCATGTGCGGCATAGTCTCGGAGGACTGATTCCCGGACGCCGAGTGCATTGGAGGTGAGGGTAAACCAAGAGTCATCGCGCGGTTGTACTCTTGCGACAATCATGGAGATAGTGGCTTGTGCATCTGAAATAACATCCTCGTCCTCGCCTATTGCCCCCACCGTCTTACAATCTGCACGATTTCGGCGGACGTCGGACCTCTATACTGTATCTGGACAAAATACTGTTAAAGACACCAAACGCCGATGTGAATGTGTGGGATGTGTGCTGGGTCGATTGCCTTCGCAATATTATGGCTCGCCGGTTTTTGACGGACTCAGGTAGTAAATCAGATGAGAATGTTACGGTCCAACAATCCTATCAGTGCTGTTGAAAGCTTCTGCTTTTGCCCTGCAGAGAGACTGGGCAGGGGATCGACGACGACTTTCGAGCTGCGAAAGCCGGGTAAGCCGGAAAGAAGCGCTCCAGTTCGTGATCTTCGTCCAAACTGTCGAACGTCCACAGAAATGCGCGAGTATCCATCTCCGATAGTGAATTCAGTGCAGTTTCCTCGGCCGTCTTCAGCATGCCCCGCACAAGAAATTTGCGGTAACTTTTCTCCAAGCGAAGAAAGCGATTGTAGACTTCGCTACTGAAATAGGGTAATAAGTGAGCTTCCGAAGTGCCCGAAATGTGACAAATGATATTCCAGCGACAATGTGCCATGCCAGTAATGAGAGTGGGGTGTAGTATGGGCTGTCGTGACGAAAAATCGGGATGAACGTGATGCATCCGTACAGAGTCGTGCAAACGCCCGACCCATGACAGCACCAACTTGAAGATCGTGAGATTGATGTTGCAGAGGAACACGACCAGACCGGAAAAGAACAGGAACAGTGAAACATGTAGCAGTGTGGGCAATGCTTCGACCGCCCACGGAAGGAGGAACTTCTCGACCCCTTCAGCAAAGAACGTACGGATACGAGCTCGCTTGTGTGGGCTGTAACGTGGCTGAGTGACCTTGAGGTACCTTCGTGCCCACTGCTGTAACAAAGTCGCGAGCAGAGCACAAGTAAGACTGATCACCAAGCTCAAGAACCAAAGTGAGTTTACCCAAACTGCATAGTTTGGTGGGGAGAACGTGGGTGGAGAAGAGTCCGAAATGTTAGATTTATTTGGGTCGGAAACAGACTGATAGATATTTGCGAGGTAGAAATTGGAAGTGTCCTGTGGGTTCGGTCGAATGTCCTGAATCGACACTGATATCAGCGATGCGACAGCAGCAGAGAATAAACCGGTCTATGGCACGGGGTCTCGAAGATAAGTCTGTGAAGCAGTGCATGGCATTGGAGGATAGTGACGCACAAAGATTAGAATACCGTCAGCGTCCGCTTTCCATCCTTCGGCCATCTTCTTGTCTTCTTCCGCAGCCATTTCCGAATACATTGAGAATATAGGTCCGGAGCCATCAACAAAGTTAGATACGCCCTGCAATTCTTGATTCTGCGCTGAGCGGGGTGGGTATTGGTCGTCACCTATTTGGGCAGCAGGGGTTGGTGAGAATGACGAGGATTGTCACGCGGAAGTAATGAGGTACCTGAACCAAATCCAGTATTGGGTTCGTACATTGAAGACTACGCTTGAGACTACGGCCTGAGTTGATTGCGGGGAGTACAATGTGTTACAGCCAAAATGACCATATACTGTAACGTAGTCAACACTAAAAAGTACGGGTCCACGTGACCGGCGATATTGTTTGGCTCTGTTGTATCAGTAAGTTACTTTAAGCTACCTAGTACTGTAGTCGTTCGCTCAAAGACTACTAGTTATGCCATATGCCTCTGCTCGTGCCTTACTCTGCATAGACCGCCAGTTAGATACCGAGTAACTCCACTACCCATTCCTCTGCATCCTTGCATTCCTTGTGCAGTGCGAATGACGTATCCTGGTCCACAACATCTATCAGGACCTCGAGCCAACCGCCGCATGCAGACGATATTGCTTCTTCGCGCCAGAGTTCGAAGATGGTGACGTCGACGCCAGCAATAGTTTGAATTGCGATCTTGATAGCGGCGACGATGTCTTCACGCGATGCTGGCTTCTCTGCGGCAGCATGTTCCGCGTAATGATGCGTGGCCAACAAGTTGTGGGATTGCCCTCCGTCCACCCTCCCCAAGGCCCACTCTGCGTACCTGGTCGCGCGTCTCGTGGCCCATTCGTCGCCTTCTCGCCTTCGGAAGGTGACGACTTGACTGGCGCGTATTGTCTCGCCACCGCGACCCCAGGGGTCCTTAGTTGTCGAGCGTCCAATGCCATCGATAACGACCTCATACCCCCAGTCTACCGCCACTGCTTTACACCACGTCACGCATTCGTCCACTGTCCACTCGAACTTGTGGTCAGCATGGCGGAACACGCGGTCAGTACGCAAGGTCGGATCTGGATAGCCCCATTTATGGTCGCCTGGGACACTGAAGTACACGTTGAAATCGTATGAGGGCGTGGTGAGCAAAAGAAGCCGCGGGGCGTAGTTCCCGAGCAGGATCGGGGCGAAAGAAGTGAGGACATCCTCGGGCAGATGTTCGATTCTAGACTCGGATCAGACAAAAACTGTAGAGGAGTATGCACGTACACTTCTGTGGCGACGATGCAGTCGATCCCTTTAAATGTGGCGTTGGGTTCTTGCAGACCTCCCTCCCAGATCGATAAGTTCAGTTCTTCGAAGCGCGTCCAATCGTATGCGCGCTTCGGCGGCTTTGTGATGTTGATGGCGTACAAAAGGTCGTCGTGTACGATGTCGAGGCCGTGCACGTCGCGAATGTGAATCAGGTCAGGCTTGTCGAATACAGCCGGTGCGGGGGTCGAGGACGAGTAGGCGCGCCACGGCGCGGTGTGGGTCAGATGCTGCAGGAGGATACCCTCGCCACAGCCGACGTCTAGTGCCTGTGAGAGAAAAAAGTCAGTGGATATATCGGCGCGGCGTTGAAGGGGACTTGCGGCCCTACCGATGTGACGCTCTCGCGACGAAGGACACCGAGAACCCAAGCGCGTCGCTGCTCGTGTAACGGCGGTTGGAACCTTACTTCAACGTTCTGAATCTGTGCTGCACCGCTATTATCCATAGACGTAGTAGTGCTAACAGAGGATGGGGTGTTGGGGCCCTCAGGACAGGATGGCGAGTCCTTCATACCTTGAGCAGGGCCACCAAATGTCTCATTCTATAACGAGTAATAATCTGCGCCTTTTGCCATCTTAGACACGTTCAGAGATAAGATTCGTGGTTTTCAGACCTTTTTGGACATTGCATTGATTCTATCATACAAGTACCGTGACAGTGAGAGGCGAATGGCTGCGGTAATCGGAAATAGCCGAGTGACAGCACCCGTTCGCCTTGCCCTTTACAGAAGCATTGACTACCCTGCTATCCTATCCCAGTTCAACACCGTGACCGCAAACTTTTGCTGAATGACCCGCTACAACCCAGACGAATGGATCTCACAGCTTATGCGCTGCGAGCATCTCCCTGAGTCCGATATGAAGGTTCTCTGCGACCGCGTCCGCACAATCCTCGTCGAAGAATCCAATATCCAACCCATCTCAAGCCCTGTTACCATATGCGGCGACATCCATGGTCAGTTCTGGGACCTCCTAGAGCTACTCCGCAAGGGTGGGCCCGTGCCGGAGACAAGTTACATATTCATGGCACGTACGTGGAACGCAACAGACGATCCATCTCGCTCACTCCCCTTCCTCTTTTTCAGGGCGACTTCGTAGACCGGGGGCATTATAGCCTGGAGACAGTATCTCTCCTCCTTGCACTCAAGGCACGGTATGTGTGGGTCTGCTCATGCGTTTGCCCTCCTTGACGGACTTTTGTCAAGTTATCCCGATAAGATTTCGCTACTTCGGGGGAACCACGAGAGCAGACAAATAACGCAAGTCTATGGATTTTATGGTATGCCCGCCCACCTTGCACATTCACCCGCTGTCCGACACCTATGGAGAGGAGTGTCAGCAGAAGTACGGTAGCGCCTCTGTATGGAAGGCGTGTTGCAGCGTCTTTGATTACCTCAATCTTGCTGCGGTACGTGTCCCGCTGCCATCCCCATACTCCCCATTCACCATGCGTATAGATAATTGACGGCGAGGTGCTTTGTGTTCACGGAGGGCTTTCGCCAGACATCCGCACCCTTGACCAAATTCGCGTTCTGTCGCGGGCTCAGGAGATTCCGCACGAGGGTGCATTTTGCGGTGAGTCACGTCCCGTACGCAAGCGTCTGGGTTGGTGTAACGTATTGTCATAGATCTTATGTGGTCTGACCCGGATGACGTCGAAAATTGGGCTGTTAGCCCACGCGGTGCCGGATGGCTTTTCGGCGGCAGCATTACGCGCGAGGTGCGACCACCCTTGTTTTTCTTTCTATGTTCGTTCCTTCTGAGACATATACATAGTTTAACCACGTCAACTCACTCTCGCTCATCGCGCGCGCGCATCAGCTTGTGCAGGAGGGGTACAAGTATATGTTCGACGAGGCGCTGGCGACCGTGTGGTCCGCGCCAAACTATTGCTACCGATGTGGGAACATGGCCGCGATTCTCACGATTCGGGAGGATGGTACGCGTGGCTTCACAGTGTTTGGCCCCGCCGAGGAGAACGAGCGGGACGCGGCGCAGCAACGGACGAGACGCGTGGTGCGTTGCATGTTCGCTCAACATGATAGTCTGTCCGTACTCACCCAGGGCCTTTCGAAAGGGCAATATGCCGTATTTTGTGTAGGACATGGCAGTCGTCACATTAGATTTCATTGTACCCTCTACTCTTTCCCGCCAAGCAACCTAGTCCCTCTGTTCTACCGTTCGATCACGAGGCATTGTTATATGCACCTGTCTGGCTTCCTCATTTGCCCCTCAATCCGTGGATTTTGTTGAGCAAATTTGGTCACATCGCGCGCGCTAAATGTGTCGCCTGGAAGCCATCGCCGATCCCTGCACTTTCGAGCCAAGCAAACCGTCACTCGCATTACAGTAAGATCACTGTCTAAAACTAGCAACCGGTACATCATTCCCCTTGACTACAGTATGTCATCCTACAACAACTTGGATCCTTTCTGCCACTAGGCGTTGACTTTGTCAACTGAAACCTTGCTTGTCAGTTCAGAGCAATCGTAATTGGCAATCATTGATAACAGCGCTCTCAGGATTGAGGCCATTTTGGGTGCGGGGGCATTTGGTATTGTATACCACGCCATCAAAGGCCTGAATGCTCGCGCGAGTACGAGTTCTCATTTTCCAGAGCACGAGTACTCGTGGTAAATACCCCCAGGTTCAGCCTGGCAGGTTGCCAGTGTAGTGTACAATTTTGCATACTATAGTAAGGCTATATACTGCGTATCAAAGTACAAAGGTTCTGTAATCTGTAAACTACTCGGTAAGAGCCTGCAGCCATCCAAGTTGTCGCATCAGCAGCCAGCTGTCGTCGCGGACAGCCGTTGTCGTGCCGCCTTGTCGGTGTTGTCGGCTTCGTCTTGCTATCGGCATCGGCGTCGTCGCCCCATTGCCGTGTCGTCACGGCGTCGTGGTTGATGGAGGTCGTGGTCGACGGGAATTGCCCCGTCGTCGTGGCTGATGGGCGTCGTCCCGGGGTCGTGGTCGATGGGCGCCGTCGCTCGACGCTCTGTTGTTGTTGTCGTGTCATCCAAGGTGTCGTCGTCATCGCCGCTGCTCTTGTAATTGCTGGTGGTACCACTGTTCAGGGCACTTGCAGTGGTCAGAGTTCGTGCAGCTTGGAGCTGCGTCGGCGAACAGCGTGTCGTTGTCTGTAACGGTGCACGTGGCTAGGCGGGCCGGACCGTATATGTTTTGTTTTCTAAACTGGCAGTCACCTTGGCAATCACCGAGCGACGAGCGTGGGAAGGGCGTGAGTCATTTGTGGCTCTTAACACAGCTGGTGAGTGACTTGCTTCCTCCCACCTTGGCTTACCTAGACGACGACGACGACGGTGGCAGCAAACCCCCCACCAGCGCGTGGCCAGCAACACAACGACAACCCCTGCCGGCGCCCCATCAACACATATATAGGCTAGGTCAACCAAGACATCAAGCGAGGTGACGGTACAACGGCGACAGCAAGCACGACGACGACGACACGACTACCACTACAACACTACGACTATGACGACTACGACCACGTAGACTACGATGACGACAACGCGACAGGCAACGGCAGCAGCGACGACATAGAATGGCAGGACGCGACGGGGCGGGGACGCGACGGCGGCAGGGGGCAGCGACGGTGCGGCGAGCATTGTAGCTAGTTGTTACAGTACATTGTTCGTAGCTACTAGTGTCTATATCAGAAGTAATGGTAATGATGCCTCACAGAGTACGCGTTTCAAACGAGTACTCGGACAATGCAAACGAATACGGTACTCGTACTCGCACGGGTACTCGCGGCTCGGGCGGGTACTCGTGCCGAGTACGAGTTGAGTACGAGACGAGTGCCACTTTCACTGAAAGCATAATTCTGTCTTTCCATGAAAAAATCATGAAAAGGTGCTGACAAATACTTAAACATTTTACAAAATCTGTACCACATGAATGGATTTTATGTCCATTCAAGGATTATCACATGAGACATACTGTGAAAAAACTTAATGTTCATACATGTTAAAAAAATTAAAAGTTCTGTTTACCTATTGTTCTAATACAAAAACATAGCTTAAACTTAAAGTCTTTTCACAATTTATTCAAAATGGATAATCACTGAATAGACTTAAGTCAGTTTCTGTCACACCTGTCACACATTTTCTAACAGTCCATTCCATGGCCACATCCAGAAAAGACTTAATGTGTTCTCATTGAAAAATTTCAAAATTTTTTCAATTGCATGTTCCATGCACAAGATAACACAAAAATACAGATTAAAATTTTCCAGATAACACAGATACACAGATTTAAAGTTTCCAGACAACACAGATATACAGATTTAAAGTTCTTCCAGGTAACACCAAAAAAACAACTATAATTAATTAATTATCCAAAAATGATACTCTCTGTTTAATTAATTAATTTTTTTGGACTGTCTGAGTGACAGAGTGTTGGAGTGATAAACTGTCAGACTATCAGACTGTCAAACTGTTAAAGTATCAGACTGTCAGACTGTCGGAGTGTCAGACTGTTAGAGTGTTGGGGTGTCAGAGTGTTGGAGTGTCAGAATGTCAGAATGTCAGAGTGTTGGGGTATCAGAGTGTCAGAGTGTCAGACTGTTGGAGTGTTGGGGTATCAGAGTGTCAGAGTGTCAGAGTGTCAGAGTGTCAGAGTGTTGGAGTGTCAGAGTGTCAGAGTGTTGGGGTGTCAGAGTGTTGGAGTGTCAGAGTGTCAGAATGTCAGAGTGTTGGGGTATCAGACTGTCAGACTGTTGGAGTGTTGGGGTGTCAGACTGTCAGACTGTTGGGGTGTCAGAGTGTTGGAGTGTCAGACTCTTGGGCCATCAGGAAAATGTTGATTTTTCTTAATGGTCCTTAACAGTGCTTAATATGACTTAACAACAGTTTCAAGCAACCTAAAGCCAGATTTTGCTAAGCCTGACCCTGCTTGGATTAAGTCAAGCCTCGCTCTGAACTTGACTTAATTGCAGCTTATTGACCTTATTGTCTGGCTTATTTCAACTTGGACTCTTTCTTTGGCAGGCTCCACCAGGCTCAACACAAATATAAGCCTTGGTATAAGCAGTCTTAAGTCAACTAAGCAATCTGATTATCACACAGCTTTCAAAATACAGAAAAATCAACTTTATTTCATAAGGTTACAATATCTACAGGTAATAATATACAAAGGAGGCCATACCCCTGCTGCCATCCCTGCCATCCTCCACCGCTACCTCACCATTATCGTGCCTCCATCGCTGTCATTGTCCCACCATCGTTGTCATTGTCACCATCATCGTTGCTGTTGCCGCCACCACTGTTGTGGCGATGTTGCCTTGCCATCGTTGCCACTGTCATGGCAATGTTGCCTTGCCATCGTTGCCACTGTCATGGCGATGTTGCCTTGCCACTGTTGTGGCGATGTTGCCTCACTGTTGTTGCCGCTGTTGTGGCGATGTTGCCTCACTGTCGTTGCTGCCATTGTGGCGATGTTGCCTCACCATCGTCGCCACCATCATGGTGATGTTGCCTTGCCATCATTGCCACCATCGTGGCGATGTTGCCTTGCCATTGTCACTGCCATTGTGGCGATGTTGCCTCGCTGTCCACAGCTGCATCATCATCGTCATGTGCACATGGGCCCCTGGCAGGCAGTGGTGGACATGGCGTGCAGGGTAGCCATGTGGGCCTGCAACCAGCGTCAGCACATTGTAGGCTTGAACGAACTGATAACATACTTTTTGATTCATTGGGGTGTGTCCTAGGTGGGGACCTGCACACAGCAGGTTAGTGTTGTGGTTGGTCTTGTGTGCCACGTTATAGCAGCTCTTGCACGCTGTGACAGGGTGGGGGTAGGTGGACCTGCATGCAGCAAGGGGTGGGTGGAGGCAACAGCCATGGGCTTAAGGCAGAGGCAGCAGAAGGTGCTTGAAGGGTGGGGAAGCACGGAGATGCCTTTGCATGGGTAGGAGAGGTGGGTGGCTTGAAGGACTCAGGTGCAGTAGTGGCAAGTGAGGAAAATATGGGCTCTGTAATGCCAATGAGAAATGAATCAAAATGAAAGAAAAAAATGAACATATCTTGATACACTGGATCGAAGCCCAGCTCATTTCGGTGGTGTGACAGTGGCTTGCGTGCCCGCAGGGTACACCGATGGGAGTGTGCAATGGCAGCTTGAAGACAGTTAAATGAATTAAAAAAGGAAAAGAAAAACTGCACCTAAGGGTGGCAGTGCTCTTGAGGAGGGTGAATCATGGCAAAAAAAAGTGGCTAAGTTGTGGCTGATGGTTCAATTTCCCATGCCACAGATTGAGCCTCTGCAGACACACATTTCCATCATGTTCATGATGAATTGAGCGTGCCTTCTCGTTCTCGGTGTTTCGGTGCGTGTATCGTTTGCGAACGTTTGCGCGTATGTCGCGCTGTGTTTGCATGTATGAATATGTGTGGGACTTACTGTACCAAGCTCGTCCGTCTCGGGTGTTCTTATTGCAGCAAAATGACGCTATGTCCGCGTCACAGAATCGTCGGCTTACTTTACTAGTACTGTACATGTATGAATAGTATAAATGGCTCGAATGCGAGCCCCTAAGAATGTAATCTTTCCTGCCCCTTCTCATATCCGGGCATTCTCTCGTCGTCCGCGTTCGCTCGTAAATCGCTCTTTTCGCCATCTAAATCCATTCCCGCGTCCCATAACCTCATCAGGTTATGGGCCCTGCCCGCTGCTAAATAAAACACCACCAGCCCCTATTGCATAAACCCCTGAGCGTACGCCACACTACATTGTCTAGAAGCAAATACTCGCTCGACATGACTGATGACCTGAGAACAATGGTTACGAAGTTGGTCACGGACGGCTCCAACTGGGTGACGTACCGTGATAGAATGCTGTGGGCCATCGATTCGCGTGGCCTATCCGAGCACCTTACTGAAGCGTCAATAACCGCTACGTATACGGCCGCTGGCAATGTCAACGGATTGAGTCCAGCCGTGCAGTGGCGTCTGGATCAAGCCGCTGTCAAGCAGCTGATTGCTGTATCTATCCCCGACACCGTCTTCAATAATGTCAAGACTGGTGCAACTGCGAAAGACGTGTGGGACGCATTGAAGAATCTGTATGAAGGACGCACCACCCTTATCTTGGTGGATCTGAGAATGCGACTTCAGACGACGCGCTGCGCTGAGGAGGACAGCGTGCGCGAGCACCTTGAGAGGTTGGCTAACTTGCGCCAACAGCTTGCGGCGATGGGCAAGTCCGTGCCCGACGATGAGTACGCGTCGATCCTGATGGGATCGCTGCCGTCGTCGTACCAGTCGACTTTGACCTCGATAGCAGCTGCCGCCGAGATGAGCGGCACCACTCCTACTCCTGCTATAGTCACTAAGCTCGCCACAGACGAATATGACCGACGCACCTTAAGTGGTGGCAAGGCCCATGATGAAGCCTTTGCTGCGGACGCCCGGAAGAAGCGTAATGTCGAATGCTTCAATTGCAAGAAGCGCGGCCACGTTATAGCCGATTGCTGGGCGAAAGGTGGCGGCAAGGAAGGCCAGGGGCCGAAGAAGCGTGGCGGCAGAGGACGAGGACGAGGCGCTAGGCAGAGCGGCACAAGTGGTGATGCCGCCGCCGGTGCCGAGCAGGGAGGAAGTGGAAGTGGCAGCGCAGACATCGAGGCATGGGCCGCAATCACAGAGGCTGGGGAGGATGATGATGACGCACCTCTGATCCCAGCGATGGCGGCCGATGAAATTGCGAGCGTAGAGACGGAGCTGTACGATTCCGGGGCATCTCGTCATATGACCCCGTACCGTGAGCGTTTTGTCACGTACCGCGAGATCCCCGCTCGTCCTATCACTGCAGCGAACAACCGCGTCTTCCACGCAGTCGGCGTGGGAGACATCCAGATAGAGGTGCCGAACGGCGCGACGTCGACCAAGGTGTTGTTGCGCGACGTCTTGCATGCGCCGCAGATGGGCCTCACGGTTGTGTCGATCGGCCGTATCGTTAACGCCGGTTGTACTGTGCAGTTCGAGAACGGATCGTGCAAGATCAAGAGAGGAGATCAGATTATCGGCAGCATACCCGCTAGCGCCAACGGGTTGTACAAAGTGGAACACTCGCTTCTGGCTGCGGCATCGCCCGAATATGTGGACATTCTCACGCTTCATCGCAGGCTCGGACACATTTCTGCGGACGCCATCCGCACTCTTATTCGTACTAATGCTGTGTCTGGTTTACATCTGGTGGACGATTTCCCGCCATTTACCTGCGACTCGTGTGAGCATGCTAAGGCGACCCGCAAGACCATTCGCAAAGAGCGCGAGGCTCCGCTAGCCGATACTTTCGGTGCTGAGGTGCATTCTGATGTCTGGGGGCCGTCGCCTGTTCTAAGTCTCGGAGGTCGCAAATACTATGTGACTTTCACTGATGATTACTCCCGGTATACTCGGCTTGAGGTCTTGCGTACTAAGGATGAGACTCTGGATGCTTACAAGGCGTACGCAGCCTGGGCGAAGACTCAGCACGGCACGCAGATCAAGTGTCTTAGGTCTGATCGCGGCGGTGAGTATACCGGCCGCGACTTCACCAATTTTCTTCGAGAGCAAGGCACTGAGCGTATGCTCACTACCCACGACACGCCGCAGCATAACGGCGTGGCTGAGTCGCTCAACCGCCGGCTCCTCGAGCGTGTCCGCGCGATGTTGCACCAGGCCGAATTGCCGAAGAACCTTTGGGGTGAGGCGATCAACTACGCAGTCTGGCTGAAGAATCGCACCATCACTCGGGTTCTCGTCAACGTCACACCTTATGAGCGGCTGTACGGTCAGAAGCCTGATTTAGGGAGCTTGCCTGAGTGGGGGCAATATGTCTGGGTGCACACTTCGAAGGGCTCGAAGCTTGACGCGCGTTCTACTCAGGCGCGATGGGTAGGTTATGATGCGGATAGCACGCATGCCCACCGCGTCTATTGGCCGAACACGAAGCGCATCTCTATCGAGCGCGACGTGAAGTTCGTGCCACTGACTGTCACCCTCCGTTCACCACCGCCGAGCTATGCATCTGCTACTCGTACCGTGCAGCCTGCGGCAGCTCCGCCACCGGCACCACCAGCTCCTCCACCGCCCGTACGGCCACCACTGACGCATCCACCTGCTACGCAGCAAGGACCTGCACCATCCACTTCGGCAGCACCACACACTCCCACTCCCCCATCTACAACTGTGCTCCCTCCTATGTCATTGTCACCACTAACGCCTCTTCCAGCTACGCCTCAAGGAGAAGAAGCGCAGCAAGACGAAGGAGGACCGCTGCAGGCACTGAGAAGGCGGTGGGCTGAGCCGCCTCCATTTGTGATGCCGCGCAGGTCTTCGCGCTTGCCCGCTTTCTCCGAGTACATGAGGCGGTTGGAGGCTGGAGAGGGTACTACGGGTGAAGAATTTTCTGACTATGTGTTCAGTGCAGGATGCGACGACATCATCGGCGCCGCCATTTTGGACGCGGAAGCCGACCCTGAGGACGCTAGCTGAAGCACAGTCTCGCTCCGACTGGCCTCGCTGGAAGGAGGCGATGGACCGCGAGTTGGCGACCCTCGAGAGGGCGGGCACTTGGATCACTGTGTCGCGTCCATCGGGCAAGAACATTGTCGGCTCGAAGTGGGTCTTCCGCGTGAAGCGCAAGGCCGACGGGAGCGTCGACAAATACAAAGCTCGACTCGTCGCTCGCAGCTTTACGCAGGTATATGGCGTCGATTATTTCGTCACATTCTCCCCCGTCGCTAAGCTAACCAGCTTTCGCGTTATTCTCTCCGTCGCCGCGCGCTTCGATTGGGACATCGAAAGCTTCGACTTCAACGGCGCGTATCTCAACGGCGAGCTGGATGAGAACGAAGAAATTTATATGTATTCGCCACCTGGTTACGACAGCGATGGGAGCACGGTGAAGCGACTTCACAAGTCGCTTTATGGGCTGAAGCAGGCGGGGCGGAAGTGGTACGATACACTTTCGCGTGCACTCGCTAACCTCGGATTCTCTGTTAGCCAGGCAGATCCGGGGGTATTCTTCGCCCGCATCGGCACTGACATCTTGATCTTGGCTGTGCATGTCGACGACTGTATCTTCACAGGCAGCTCGGGCGAGCTGGTCGCGCTGTACAAAACCAAGATTAACGCTTGCTATGCCCTTACAGATTTAGGGCCTCTTCACTGGCTCCTGGGCATCAAAGTTACGCGTGACCGAGCCGCTCGCACCATCTCCCTTTCTCAGACAGCCTACATCGACTCCATTCTCGCTCGTTTTTCTATGACTGACGCTAAGCCGCACGGAAGCCCTATGGTCCCTGGACTTGTCTATTCCAAGGACCAATCACCTAACAGCCCCGAAGAAACCGCGCAGATGAAGAAGACTCCGTACCGAGAGGCCATAGGCAGTCTCATGTACGCCGCCATCGCCACCCGCCCGGATATCGCGTTTGCGGTATCGGCCCTTTCACAGTTCCTCAGCAATCCGGGCACCGCTCACTGGGAAGCAGTGAAGCGGGTCTTTCGTTACCTTGCCGGTACGAAGACGTTGGAGTTGACTTACGGCGGCGAGCGACACGGTTTGGAGGGTTTCACAGACGCAGACGGCGCGACGCAGGAGCATCGTCACGCTATGTCGGGGTACGCTTTTCTTATCGATGGCGGCGCAATCTCTTGGAGTTCGAGGAAGCAAGAGCTGGTGACTCTTTCTACAGCAGAGGCGGAGTACGTCGCAGCGACGCATGCAGCGAAGGAGGCGATTTGGTTGCGCAAACTCTTAGGCGAGCTTTTTCCTACCCTCATCATTCCGACACCTCTCTATTGTGACAATCAAGCCGCCTTGAAGCTTGCAACTGATGACAATTACCACGCACGAACCAAACATATCGACCTTCGCTATCATTTCGTCCGGCAGACTGTCGCTAGCGGCACCATCAAGCTTCTGTATTGTCCTACTGAAGATATGGTTGCAGACATCCTTACAAAAGCCCTACCTAAGTGGAAGGTAGTGGCACACGTTAACACCCTCGGACTGCGTCGAGCTTGCGGGGGTGTGATGAATTGAGCGTGCCTTCTCGTTCTCGGTGTTTCGGTGCGTGTATCGTTTGCAAACGTTTGCGCGTATGTCGCGCTGTGTTTGCATGTATGAATATGTGTGGGACTTACTGTACCAAGCTCGTCCGTCTCGGGTGTTCTTATTGCAGCAAAATGACGCTACGTCCGCGTCACAGAATCGTCGGCTTACTTTACTAGTACTGTACATGTATGAATAGTATAAATGGCTCGAATGCGAGCCCCTAAGAATGTAATCTTTCCTGCCCCTTCTCATATCCAGGCATTCTCTCGTCGTCCGCGTTCGCTCGTAAATCGCTCTTTTCGCCATCTAAATCCATTCCCGCGTCCCATAACCTCATCAGTTCAACTTGGATGTAGTTACTGTACTGTATATGTAGCAGACTGACATTGATTGCAGGACTTCCCATTGCCACACAACTGCCGTGGCATTACACCCCACGACAATGGTCGCTGGCTGCCAGCCTCTGATATCACCGCCTCAGTTGTAAGTGCTTTAAACCCATCCACCCACTCTTTTCACTAATGAGCAGCTACACCACTGTACCGATGTCACCACTGACATCCACCACCCCACATGGACCCAAACTATGCCCCTACCACCACCATAATCGAACCCTGTGCGCCTATCAAAACGACAATGCAGCCACAAGGTGTGTGTGACAATGCAGCTGTGGGGCATATGTGACAATGCAGCTGCGGTGCGTGCACAGCAACCAGTGTGCAACTCATGGCGCAACTGTGCAACGACGTGCCAGTGACGATGGTGATGACCACAACAAAGTGATGACCACGAAGATGATGACCATGACCATGGACATAGCATGAGCCCGGGCTGCTGTGGTACCGATGATGATGGCAATGACGATGGGGCAGCGGTGGGTGGCATAGGTGGTAGGGATGGGGACGGCAGCAGGGATAGTGAGTGCGGCAATGGCAATGGCAATGGCAATGCAGGCAGTGGTGACGTGGACATGGACGGTGACAATGGGGATTGGGTGGCAACAGTGGTGATGTGGGTGTGGGCACGGACAGTGGGGATGCAGACAGGCACCACTTTGCTACTTGTACATATTGTATCTTATGAATAAAATTGCTTTTGGTATTTGAATTCCTTGGTAATTCTGCTTATACTAGGTTAGCCTGGCTTTCACTTACCTGTCTAATGTCTTATTTACTTGCTATGCTTTACATACTTATGATTTACTTGGGTTTTTGCTCATGCTTACTGACTACTTCACTAAGTAGAAATAAGCATCTTAAAATGGCTTTGCAGGCTTATTCATGAAATAAGCAAACCAAGCCTATTAAGATTTTTCTAGATTTTGCTGATGTGACTGAAGGTTCCTGCCCTTAAGCTTGTGCTACATCCAGATGCAAAACTCTGGATGCCCTCCTTGTGGATGGGTGCCACACTTGTCACCGGCCTTGTGTTGCTCCATTTGTCATGCGGTCCTTGTTTTTTTTTTTGTATCTATTTATATTCCTGGTTAAGACCCAGAGGGTCAGACAGGTCCTAGAGGACTCTACTACTTGACAGGAAAAGACCAAACAGAGTACTACTACTAGATTTACAGGCGATCAACCTGTATGGGAAAAGCATGCCAACACAGTACCTGGCTAACCCTGGCCACTAAAGGGGCCACATGACCTGAACAGTACAAAAGAAAAGAAAGGGGGGAAAGGCAGGTGTATGGTAAATAAGGGGGGAACTCACTTTGCTGACTAGGCATACTACAAGGAGGATCAAGTCAACAGTGAGATGGTTCACTAACTAACACAGCAAGGGAGCGCTGTGAGCACTGTAAGGGTACCTTGGGTGCTGGGCCCAAAACCATCCATTTTTGGTGTTTTCAGCCTAGGATGGGAATCACATAGATTCCCTACCAAATCGGTCTCATGCTCCCACGATGTCACAGCTTCCTTGATTCCTGTTGAGTGCAGAACTAATGAGTGAAGAGTTAATAGTAAAGAGCTAATAGACAAGTTAACTTCAGAGGGGAAGTAAACTCTATATATATACACACCTAATAGACAAGTTACTACAAACTGTCTGTGAGTAAAGGTAGTGTAAGAAGAGGTATAAATGGGACTTACACCTCAGAGGGGAAGTAAACTCTGAAGTGTGAAGGCGTAAACAGCAGTCCTTATATACAGGACACTTAGATAATAATGGTCTATGTGCACAGGTGATCCAAACACAATACACATGGTCTGTGTGCCAGAGGGAGAAATGCCATTGGAGGCCAGAGAACAATAGCTGCCTAAAGCAGACAATACCGGTATCTCAACAAATGAGAACAATAAGAGCCATATATGACTCTGTCAATAAAGATAAACAAAAGCAGTCTGTATAAGTCCAGAGTGTCCAAAAGAGTCCATAAGGGACAGATACCAAATATAGTATATGGGCTGACATAATCAGATCCCACAAGACATGTGACTTATGCAGTCACACCTCAACAATTCCCATTTCCTCTCTATTGCCTCATCCATCTATCACATACTCTCACTCTTGTTCTCCTTGTTGCTCCTTCGCTCCCTCCCTTGCAACCACTGTAATGCCACCACTGGGGCGTTAGGTACAACGTGTACCACGCTAAGTCAACGGGATCGGAAGAGCGCGAGTCGGTTAAGACTCAGTTCGGTGATGCACAAGTATCGCTCGGTTTCCCTGGGACCGAGGATAGTAGTAGAAAGGCAGGGCTCAAGTGCAAAGGCGAGCGAAAGCGTGGACTCAAGCGCAAAGGCGAGTCGAGGGTCGTTCGTGAGGCAAAGACGATGTGGTATTACACAAGAAGTCAAGTCTACCGTACAAGCTAGGTAGGGTGTGACTTATATACTGTTACAGGATGTTTGCGACGAGCAAACATATGGCGCGATCATGAGTCAAAAGTCCCGAAGCGTAAACAAGGGGAATGGTCGTAAGTAGTACAAGGGAGTCCCACGGGGTCACGCGCGCCTCAGAAATAGTCAGCGGATGAAAAGAAGCGTAAATTGACCAACCCTATCGCCGAGGCGCAAAGTGCGAGATAAGGGTCATGAGATGCGAGTCATCGGATTGTATCGTAATCGTACATCCAAGTCAGTAGGTGAAAATCGTAACATTACCCCCCCGTCAGAATTGAAGTCGCCTCGACTTCAACTAGTCGCTCGTGTAAGCGTAGTCCTCCTCAGCGGGGATGTTCGCGGGAATAGGAGAGGGGGTGCGGGGGCAAGTGTGTCTGCGCAGAAACATGAAACACCCTCTTTCCCCACAATCCCAACACATCTCGTACATGGGACATTTAATCTCCTCGTGCGTAGCATCGTACCTCAGGCACTTCCCGCACCACCAAGGGCGGGAGTCAGGGTCTACGTGTGCAGGAGTCATAGGGGAGAGGTGACGGATGAGACAGACATCGAGCCTATGGGCTCAACTCCTGCACCACTGGCACGGCTCCCGAGCCCGTCGCTCTGGGCATTGGGCCACGAGGTGCTCCGTCGACTTACACTGGAAACACTTGCGCTTACGCCCGCCACCCTCCCCATGAAGGCGGGGCATTTTGCTAGGTCCAGTGTCCCGAAGGGAGAGGGGAACAGGCTCGGGCGAGCCCCGGGGGCGCACGGGCTTCGCGTGAAGCTCGGCATACTTGTCGGCGATAAGAGGAATAGCCCGAGCGTACTGAAGACGCTTCCGGACCGAGGAGAAGTCCATATCGAGATGAAACTGGTCTCGCGTCAACTCGGTCTCTAGTCGGTGGATGTCCGACTGGCGGACACGGATCGCATCGCGACGTACGAGGCATTCGCGCAGCCGAGACACTTCTGTGTGAAGGCGGGGGTTATGGAGCTCGATGAGGACTTCATTCAGGACGATGGTACGAGGGTTGTGGGGGTGAAACATGTTCAACTGGTTATCGGTAATGTGTTGTGCCAGTTGCCCAGTATAAACCTCGTTGAGAAATACTTGTGAGGTGTAGCACGGGTGGCCTTTGCCCATGGTCCCAACCACTTCCTGGTAGTTGTGACGGTAATATATATATCGTGCCGTCTGCTTAGTGGTGCCCGTCTCGCCAACGAGGAGCAGGAAGAAGGTGGGCGAGCTAGGGTCGGCGGGAGGTGACAACGGTGGTGGTGGGGTCAGGGCGATGGTGGTCTCAGGTGGATACGTAGGCGTGGCGGGTACGTGGACGGTAATGGGTGTGTCGACAGAGTGAGAGATGATAAGGGGTTGGGGAGGTTCGGAAGGTTCAGCGGGCAGTATAGGTTCTTCAGTGAGCGATGCAAGAGTGGAGGTGGCAAGTGCAAGTACGGGAATGGGGGGGGAGTCAGGGATAACAGAGTACGGCGTGCGACCCTCTGGTTCAGAGGGGACACCAAGGTCCTGTGAAGGTACGGTTAGGTTTTCGAGAATGATCTCGACGGGGCGACGGGTCTGAATGGTAGAGACGATTGGGGTGGTAGTCATAGTGGGGTGAAGTGTAGGGACGAGGGGACTTTGGTGCCAATGGGGTGCGTCTTATATCTTTCGTCCAGCCCCTTCGGCGGTAGGATCTAGGTGATAGAAGTCGGCGATGAGGTTGGGCACGTGTCGAACATTCTCGGGAGGTTCCCATGTGCTATCGCTTATCGGGAAGCCCTTCCACTGGACCAGGAATTGAAGTTTGCGCCCTCGTCTGTGTGATCGGGACTGCAGGATACGCTCCACTTCAAACTCTTCTTCTCCATCAATCAGATCCGGAGGTGGGCACGTGAAGTTTGCGCCATGCAGCTCCGTCTCCTTATATGGTGTGAGGAGGTTTGCATGGAAGACCGGGTGTATCTTCCATGTGTTCGGGAGTTCCAATTTGTACGAGACATCTGATAAGACCTTCTTGACACGGAATGGCCCGTGTCGTTTGGGCACAAGCTTCGCGGTGGGGTAGAAGGTCCAGAGGTTCATACCCTCCAACCAGACCATTGCGCCTTCTTGATAAGGGATGAAGCGTGTCTTGCCCCTTTTTGCCATCAGTTCTTGCACGTGTTTAATGCAGTCCTGCGCATGTTGTCGTCTGATGACCATCTCCTCCAGGCGTTGTTCGACGGATGGGGATGGTGTGGGTTTTGGTGTCCACATGGTACGTGGTTCCCATCCCATAATGAGCGAGAAGGGTGATTCCTTTGTGGTTGCGTTCGGCCAGGCGTTGTGCACAAATTGGGCAACTGGTAGAGCTTCCGCCCAATTGTCCTGCTGCACGTTGCTCCAGTGTCGAAGGTATTGCTCCAACCACTGGTTTGTTCGCTCGGACTGTCCGTCAGTTTGGGGGTGGTAGGCGGAGGATATATTCTGGCAGATGCCCAGAACTCTACAGAGATTGGTCATAAAGGCGGAGGTGAAGCGGGGATCTCGGTCCGTGATGATCTTTCGGGGGATACCGTAGTGAGGGTATATGTGGTGGAGGTAGAGGCGTGCCACTCCTTCTGCTGTGATCGACTCGTTGCACAGGATAAAGTTTGAGGCCTTCGAGCAGTCGTGGTCCGTAATGGTGAGTATAGAGTTGTACCCGTCTGATGGCGGAAGTTTGGTGATGAAGTCCATGGCGACGACCTTGAATGGTTCTGCGTTTGGGTCTGTGGTGATGGGGAACAAGTGTGGTTTTTGACGGTGAGGATTGATCTTGTTTGCCTGGCATGTCGCACATCCTTTGACATAGTCTTCTACGTCTTTGCGCATGTTGGGCCACCAGTAGTCGCGTCGTAGTAACTCGTAAGTGTTTGCGATTCCTGGGTGTCCCATGGCCGGCGTGTCGTGGAAAAAGGTGATTACCCCCCGTTTAAGGTCGTTGTCGCCCACGACAACTAACGCGTCATTCTTCCACCACAGCCCCCCCACCTTTTTCAGGTTATGGGGCTCGACCCATCGCAATACGTCCTTCTCATCAAGGTTTTGCGATATCTGGGTCCAAATGTCCATATCGTGCATGGACATTTCCGTCGCTCGAAGGAAGCGTTCTGCAGGGAGGACAATAATGTCATTGTTGTCCTCCTCGTGTGCTGCATAGTCCGCTCTTCGCGACAAGGCATCCGCGTGACTGTTCTTAACTCCGGAAATGTGCTTTAGGAGGAAGTCGTATTCCGAGAGTTCTAGGAATTCGCGTGCGACTCGTCTACTGATCTTTCTGGGCTCCTTCCAATACTGGAGGTTGGTGTCACGGTTCGATTGAAGTGGACGCTTACTATACAGTGATGACTCCCTTAGTAAGTCGTAATGCATCATGGACTTAGTAGATCAGTCAGCGGACAGTAGTATCACATGCCGGTGTGGCATGACTCATTCCTAGGATAGCTGTAGTAGGGTTCGAGCTACTTACGCTATTCGTCATACGGTTTCGGGAGGAGCTTTAAAGCACCCTCACACATGTATAAATAGTGGCTCGATAAGACCAAGATACGCCATCTTGGTCTTCTTCAATCACCACTTTCTCCTCATCTCTGCCACGCGTGTTTCGCTTGCTCCTCGTGCAAGTCGACTTCATCGATTATCGGGTTACCTAGTGGTGCAGCTTGCCCTAGTGTGCGAAGACGGATCACGTGCCTCGAAGAAGCGCCGTGTATCTCGTGACTACAAGATCACGTGACCTCAAAGGATATATTTCGCTAAGTCGTGAACGCCCTTTCGTAGTCCAAGTCGGACTAACGCCAGTGGTGGCGTTACATTAAGACCAAGATCCTTTCATCGTGGCGTTCACCACTCGAGACCAGTGGAGAAACTTTCAGACCTACTCCCTTGAACGCAGGGGAGACCACAACGTACCAGAACAGTTCCTAAGAGCCGCCAGGTGGAGAGAATATCGCGGAGAGACCGGCTACTTCGTAGACTTCGCGTCGGGGCCAACCCGATACTGCCCCATTGAGTTCAATTTCGACAACTTGTGTTGGGTCGAGATTACGTGGAATCCCATAGATAACCGATACGACGCAGTACGACCTGCAGGAAGAAACTACAACTGCGATATCGACGCAAGAAACCTACCCACCCAAGAACAGTGGGGACGCATCGACGGGCAACCAGAAGAAGAACCCAGCACCTCAGAACCCAGAACCCCGCACCATCCGAAACCAGCGGAGAAGACGAAGAGACCAACGCAGACGACGAATCCGAAGTCGGAGAAATCATACAAACAGCTGAGTCCCTCCGCATAAACGAACCCGAAGATATCGAGGTTCACGCACCTGCAGACATGGCCACAGCAACGATCACCAGAGAAGAACTCGCAGTCGAAGAAGCGCGAAGAATCGCAGAAGAAGCTGAGGCCCACTTACGACCCATCAACCCAGCCACAGGACACCGTATGACCGCGGACGACGCCGCAATTTTCAGAGCAGTAGGACCGGATATGCCAGATCCACCACCAGGCGCAGGAGGTCCTCCCCCTCCCAGGCGGCCCGGAGGAAGTTTCGGCCAAGGCCCACCAGGAGGAGGAGGAGGCGGAAGACAACCTCAATTCGGAGGCGGAGGCGGAGGGCATCCCTTCGGCGGAGGACCACCACCCCCGCCAGCAGCAGGACCACCCCCGATCGCACCCCATGGGACGGACAAACTAGTGGGAGAACCCCCCAATACATTTGATGGCAACCGAGATGAGTACGAGTCATTTCTCACTCAATGGCACATCTACTGGGGCCAAAACGCAGAAGCACCGATTATGACCAACGTCTATCGGCGATGCCTACTGTTCCTAGGCTTCATCAAAGGACCACGAGTGTCGAATTGGACGCTCGGTTTCCTCCAGTGGCTCAACAACGAATTACATCACGGGCGAAACCGATACGACCCCTTTCTATGGGACACCCTTACGGCCAGATTCTCAGACCGGTTTTCAAACATGCTTGAGCAAGAGCAGGCACAAGCCACCCTGGCCAAAGGGTTCAAAATGATTGGAGACGATATTGATTCGTACGTCACCAACTTCGAGCAGCTGGCACGGAAAGCTGACTATCGACTCAACGACCGCCAAACGCTGGATCGATTCACGGCGGGGCTGCCCAAGGCCCTATTCACCAAAATATACGAGCTAGACGACCCGCAAAGCTTCAACGAATGGAAGGAAGCAGCCCTACGCTGGCAAAAGCAATACATCCACCTGCGCGCCAGATTGGGTCTCAATACGAACCCCTCGCGAAATACACCCCAACCTCGACCAAACCAACCACGAGGATACGCCCCACAATGGGCACCGCCGCGGTTCCCACCACCGCGCTACGACCCAAACGCCATGGATACGTCCGCAGACCGAACCCGCGCCCGACTCGCGGAAGTAGGAGACCCGAACAGAGGAAGCTACCAACGACCGCCGTTCCCGCCAAGAGGGGGCCCGGGGCAAGCCAGAGGAGGCGGTCAACGCCGCGACATGAGGGAAGTCATATGTTACAATTGTAACAACCCTGGCCACTTCTCACGGGATTGTACGCGTCCCAGGAAGCCAAGACAACAATACCAACCACGCGCCAGTACTAGCCAAAGCGCAGACACCGACTACTACAGTCAGGAGCCAACCACCGCACGTCGCGCTGAGGCAACCCCCGAAGAACAAGCAAAAGGTTGGATGGATACCATCAGAGGGGCGAGTGACGAGGTGAAAGACCTCATATTCAAGGACCTATGGACCCAAGAGGGTTTTCAGGACGCCTAAACCCATCGGCCTGGGTGAGGGCAGTTAATTGTAACTCTGTAATCATGACTCGCTACCGTTCGCTCCGAATTCCAGTCTCGATTCGTACCAGTTACTCCATGGCCGACATAAAAGGGCTTGTTGATTCAGGCGCCACCGACAACTTTATAAGACCCACGTTTGCGAAACGCATGGGCCTCGGGCTGCAAGCCCTCGAGCGACCCAAAAAGATATGGAACATAGATAATACCGAGAACAAAGCTGGGTCCATCACTCACTTCGTCGACCTCGACGTCCAAACCAAAGGGATTAACAAAATTATGAGATTCCTGGTTACGGACATCGGAAACGAAGACCTAGTTCTCGGCTACCCATGGCTTGCTACCTACGAACCCACCATTAGCTGGGCTCACGCCACCATCCACGAAGGCGCACTACCAGTGGTACTCCGCTCAATCAACCCAACAGAACCACGGACCACCATAGCCAGCGCCATCACCCAAGACGAAGCAGAAAACATCGTCCAGGAGTTGGAGGAAGAATGCCAGATACGCACCATGGCCACCGAATTAGCCATCGCCGCCAATCAGAACACAGTCGCGGCTACCCTCCCCGAACCATATCAACGCTTCGCAAAGATCTTCAACGAGGAAGCCTCCCATCGATTCCCACCATCACGAGCCTGGGACCACGCCATCGACTTCAAACCAGGCACCCCAGCAAGTATCGACTGCAAAGTCTACCCCATGTCGCAAGACGAAGACAATCAACTACGCAAATGGCTGGACGAACAACTCAACATGGGCTATATACGACCCTCAAAATCGCCCTACGCTTCATCCTTCTTCTTCATCAAAAAGAAGGACGGCAAACTACGACCGGTTCAAGATTATCGAAAAATCAACGCCTGCACCGTACGTAACCAATACCCACTACCACTTATGTCAGAGCTCATCAATGACCTGGGAAATGGCGTATCTACACCAAACTCGACGTGCGATGGGGGTATAACAATATACGAGTCAAAGAAGGCGACGAGCCCAAAGCAGCCTTCAAAACAAAATACGGACTCTTCGAACCTCTTGTCATGTATTTCGGACTCACCAACTCCCCAGCCACCTTCCAGAACATGATGAACGACATCTTTGGCGACATCATCCCCTACTACGAAGCACGCGGAACGATCATACGGGTCTACATGGACGACATCGGCATCGCCACAAGCGAAGAAGCTGGCCTACGGGCCCACATCGATGCCATCAGCGCGGTCCTACAGATTGCACTCGACCACGACCTCTACTTCAAGCTCGAGAAATGCCAATTCCACCAACCGTGAATGGATTACCTGGGGGTAATCCTTGAAAAGGGGGTAACTCGCATGGACCCCGTCAAAATTGCAGGCATACGCGACTGGCCCACCCCCACGAAGGTACGCGACGTACGCTCCTTCCTAGGCTTCTGCAATTTTTACCGCCTCTTCATTCGCAGTTTTGCCACATACGCCCGAGCACTCAACAAGCTCACACGTAAAGACACCGATTGGACCTGGGGCAAGGACGAGGAAACGGCCTTTCAAACCCTCAAGCGACTCGTCACCAGCAAACCCATACTCGCACACCCCACCCTAACAGACCAGTTCGAACTCGAAGTAGACGCGTCAGGATACGCAGTGGGCGCAGTACTCCTACAAAAGAAGAAAGATGGAAAGCGACACCCCATCAGCTACTTCTCCGCCACCCTGAACGAAGCAGAACGCAACTACGACATCTACGATTTAGAACTCCTAGCCATCGTCAAAGCACTGCGACACTGGAGACCGTTCCTAGCCGGCTCGCCACACAAAATCAAAATCTTCTCCGACCACCTCAACCTCACGCACTGGAAGTCGCCTCAAAAGATAAGTCGCCGCGTCGCTCGAGAAGTTCTCGAGCTCATGGAATATGACTTCGAGATTCATCACATCAAAGGCACTAACAACGGACGAGCGGACGCACTGTCGCGAAGACCTGACTATGACCGAGGCGACAAAGACAACGAAGGAGTCGTAGTATTGCCCAAAGCTGTATTCATACGAAACCTCACGACGCAGGCGCCAGAAACTCACGACCAAGACGAAGACACCCTATGCCCTTGGGTGGACCCACACAAACTCAAGAAAGTCAATGGAACTTGGTACCGCGGAGAAGCAAGAGTAATCACAGGAGGACAAGACGCAATTCGCACTATCATCGCCAATCATCATAACCCCCCGGTGTACGGACATCCGGGGATCAAACGAACATCCAGGATCATCGAACGCAACTACTGGTGGCCCCAAATGCTGAAGCACGTGACCGAGTACATCCAGGGATGTGCGGAATGCCAACGCCACAAAGTTAACAATCGACCGACGAGAGCACCGCTAAACCCCATCACACCAATGACAGACGCTAAGCCGTTCGAAGTCATAGCACTCGACTTCATCACTAAACTACCCGTCTCCCAGGGATACGATTCTATTCTCACAGTAACAGACCATGACTGCACCAAAGCCTCTGTATTCATCCCATGCAACGAAGAAATCTCCACCGAAGAAACTGCCGCCCTGTACGTCACCCACATCTTTAGAAGATTTGGGCTACCGGCAAAAATCATCAGTGATCGAGACCCACGCTTCGCATCCAAGTTCACCCGCGAACTATGCCGAATCTTAGGTATCTATCAGAATATTTCCACGGCCTATCATCCCCGAACGGACAGACAATCGGAACGAACCAATCAATGGTTGGAGCAGTATCTAAGGTTCTGGGCTAACGAGCGTCAAGATAACTGGGCGCGGTTCCTACCTATGGCGGAATTCGCTCACAACAACTGGCCACACGAGGCGACAAGGAAGTCCCCGTTTTCGCTTATGATGGGATATGACCCACGCGCTGATTGGATCGATAAGCCATCCCCCATTCCTCAGGTACTCACACGACTCCAACAATTCCGAGAAGCACGGAAAGAAGCCCAGGAACTTATCAAAAAGGCACAATCATTGTGGGTCAACACCGAGATACGCCTAGATATCGGATAGGAGATCAAGTATGGCTGGAAGGACGCCACCTCCGAACCAACCAACCAACCGCCAAGCTCACGGCGCGACGGCATGGACCCTTCAAAATCACGCGCGTCCTATCACCGGTCAATTATCAATTGGAACTTCCCACACAGTGGAGCATCCACCCCGTGTTTCACATCGATTTACTCACGCCCTATCGTGAAACGCCCCTGCATGGGGAAAACTTTCAACGCCCACCACCGGATCTAGTTGACGGCGAAGAGGAATACGAAATCGAACACATTCTGGACTCACGGCACTTCGGCAGAAGTCGGAAACTTCAATACCTCGTGAAATGGAAGGGTTACCCCGACTCGGAGAATCAGTGGGTTAACAAAGCTGACATATTCGCCGAAGAGGCAATAGCGGAGTACGAGTGGAGTTTAACCGCATCTAGGGCCTATATAAATGAGCTCGACGATGCTAAGTCCACCCCATCTCTCCAACCTGGATTCCTCTCTCACACCACAATGTCTCTTCCCTCTTCCGCCTTTTCCTCCCATGCGGCTCCCCGTCTCCGAGGATCCTTCACCCACGAAGAGCTCACCAACGCGGTCAACAACCTCGCCGCCATCGAAGATCTCGACAACCCCAACACCCCCACCACCTACTGGATGCTCGGCGCCGACGGGCAACGCCTCAACGTCACACCCTATACGCAGGCTGAAGTTGATCGGCTTCGCGCAGCTCTCCGAGACTGTGCGGCTCCCTCACCGGGACCTCTCCCGGTTCGAGTGGAGTACTGGGTCGACAATGGCCAAGAACCGAACACGCGATGGTGGGAGGAGTGGCAAGAGGTAGCGACGAGATGGAGGCTTGAACAGCTAGCGCAGGCAGCGACAAGGAGAACGAAGATCCTGGAGAGGAGGAGGTTGTTCGACGCGACGATGCGCGCCAGATCCAAGAGCAACCCGAGCGAGAGCTAAAGGAGTGGTACCCAGCTGAGCACCCATTATCATCTCCACAACCGACTCTGATCACCCCGACGAAATGCCCTACACGCTCGACACGGTGGGCCGCCCCCTTTACCGAGGTTCCCTAAGGGTAGACCTTCCTTCCACATCACACCACACAGCCATGCTTAACCGCCGGCTTTCCGACGCTCGCTTCGCCCCCTATGGCTACGTTCACAACCGAGGGGACAAGTTTGTCCATTTCCCCATCACCGACTCCCAGGGGTCACCACCCAAGCCGCCTACGTCCAAGTCATTCATGACTCCGGACCCGCTGGTCCTCGCGCTCCCGCCGCGGGACAGCGACAAAACCTTCTCAAAACCACTATACGCCGAACCACAAGTCCGGGAGCGGGGCAAGCCGTACTACACGGAGCTCGAGGTCCAGGCCCTTGCCGCTGGTCACGCCAACCAGCACCGCCTCGACACCGGCGGTGAACGAGCTGAGGGACGTGGGGCTTAAAGCTGAGTTACACAGGTTCCGTTCGTTAAGGAAGGAGGCTGAGCGCATCGAGCACAGGCTCCTGGCTCTCTCCCAGGCGTTGGGCGGGATTCAGGGCGATGTCGCGAAGTCGAAGTTCCGGTTGGAGATGGCAGATATCCATAATCGGGTGGAGTCGGTTCAGGAGGGTTGGCTCGGAGGTATCGCAGCTCCTCGGCGCCGTGGTCGTCGCGGCTGAAAAGGGGGTGATGTCACGGTTCGATTGAAGTGGACGCTTACTATACGGTGATGACTCCCTTAGTAAGTCGTAATGCGTCATGGACTTAGTAGATCAGTCAGCGGACAGTAGTATCACATGCCGGTGTGGCATGACTCATTCCTAGGATAGCTGTAGTAGGGTTCGAGCTACTTACGCTATTCGTCATACGGTTTCGGGAGGAGCTTTAAAGCACCCTCACACATGTATAAATAGTGGCTCGATAAGACCAAGATACGCCATCTTGGTCTTCTTCAATCACCACTTTCTCCTCATCTCTGCCACGCGTGTTTCGCTTGCTCCTTGTGCAAGTCGACTTCATCGATTATCGGGTTACCTAGTGGTGCGGCTTGCCCTAGTGTGCGAAGACGGATCACGTGCCTCGAAGAAGCGCCGTGTATCTCGTGACTACAAGATCACGTGACCTCAAAGGATATATTTCGCTAAGTCGTGAACGCCCTTTCGTAGTCCAAGTCGGACTAACGCCAGTGGTGGCGTTACAGTTGGTGTGGTCGGTGTGGATAATAATCTTATGGGGGGAGCCAACTAGGTACGTGCGCCATGCTCGTAGGGCTTTGACGACTGCCAGTAGTTCTCTGTCGTAGATGTCGTAGTTGCGTTCCGCTTGACTGAAGGACTCGGAATGGAACGCAATGGGGTGTAATTTTTGGTCCGGGCCGAGCTGATTAAGCACGGCTCCGATGGCGACGTTCGACGCGTCGACCTCCAATTCAAATGGTTTCGTGAGGTTGGGGAATAATAATGTGGGTTCACATTCAATGCTGCGTTTGACATTATCGAACGCGTCTTGCTCTCGTTGTCCCCAGTGCCATGGGGTGTCTTTACGGGTTAAGTCGTGTAGTGGTCGTGCGAGTGTAGAGAAGCCTTGGATAAATTGCCGATAGAAGTTGCAAAACCTGAGGAATGCGCGTACTTTGCGAAGGTTTCTCGGGGCTGGCCACTCTCGGATGCCTTGTACTTTTACGGGGTCCATCCGTAAGTTTCCGTGGCCTATGATCAGCCCGAGGTATTCGACTTCAAGTACTTTGAATTCGCACTTCTCTGGTTTGATGTAGAGGTCGTGTTCTTCGCATAAGCGGAGAACTTCGTGTACTATGGCGCGGTGATGGGGATAGTCGAGGGGGGGTGGCAATTAGAATATTGTCCATGTAGACGATCACTTTGTTTGTAAGGGTGAGAGGTCGGAACGTGTCGTCCATCATTGCTTGGAATGTGGAGGGAGAATTGGTGAGTCTGAAATACATGACGAGGGGTTCGTATAACCCCTGATTGGTTTTGAAGGCGGCCTTCCACTCATCTCCTAGCTTCACCCGCACATTGTTATACCCCCATTTAATGTCGAGTTTCGTATATAGACGCGCATTGCGTATCCGATCGACGAGTTCTGGGATTAAGGGGAGTGGGTAGTGGTTACGGACTGTAAGTTCGTTCAACCGTCTGTAATCCTGGACGGGGCGTAGTTTGCCGTCCTTCTTCTTGATAAAGAAGAAAGGGGATGCGTACGGCAACTTCAATGGGCGAATGTATCCCTTTGCGAGTTGTTCGTTAAGGTGGTTAGCGCTTCCTGTTCGTTCTGTGCAAGCGGGTAGACTTTGCAATCCAGCGAAGCGGGAGCGTTAGGGAGGAGGTCCATAGCGTGATCCCACGGGCGAGAAGGGGGGAATCGATGAGATGCCTCTTCGTTGAAGATTTTTCGATGGCATCGGTACTCTTCTGGGATCATTTCTTCAAACGTACGCTCCTTCTTTTTCGTGGCCTCCTGCTGCGCCAACTCAGAAGCGGTCGTGGTTTTTTGCAAGAAGGCGATCTGGGGTTCTCGATCGTCGTCCATGAGTTGCTCCCACACTTCCTCGTCAAGTTCGTACGTCTCCAACGCCCGAATGGAAGCTTCCATGGGCGTGGCTTCATCTGACAAGTGAAGGCTCGAGACTACGACCGGCTGGAACTCTTCATTCAGCGTCACGTCTCCCCACTTGATCGCGGGCTCAAAGGCCGTGAACCAAGGGTATCCCAGGATCACTTCATCTCTTCCCAGGTTCGTAACCAAGAAGCGAAGTGTCCTCTCTTCTTTTCCCGTTCGCACGGTAAGATCCGTGTATTGCGTGATAGCACCATCCTGGTTGTGGGTGCCATCTACATTCCAAATGCGAATAGGGTGAGTGACATCCCTTGTTCCGATTTGGAGTCGTTTCAAAAGCGAGGAGCATATGAAATTGTCGGTAGCTCCTGAGTCGATGAGGACTTGTCGTTCGGCCGTTGCGTGTGCAGATTTAAAGAGAACTGGAATTTGCATGGATCGGTATCTGCTAGTGTACACATTCAAATTTAATGCTCTAGCCCAGGCCGCAGGGTTCAAGCGTCGAGAAAATCCTCCCATCCGAATAGTTTTTCTACCATGAGGTCTCGCACCTCCTGGGTTTGCACCTTCATCGCTGCGATCTGTAGATCCGCCTGCTCTTCATTCGATAGTACGCGACTAGATTGTATGGCGAAAGAAGAGACGGCGGGAGCTGGTAAACTTGAACTCGAGGGAGTTGCGGCTGATGATCGCGGGGACATGGGGGTTGGCGCCATGGCAGACGTAGTGGCAGCCACTCGCATGCCCTTTTGAGGACAGTTACGCGAGATGTGCCCTTGCGCACGACATCTAAAACATCGTCCCTCCTTTTGAAGGGAGGCTTTGTCGGCATCGGTGAGAGCCACAGAGGCTCTGGCGCGTCCAACGTCCATAGCGTTGGGATCGCGAGTTCCTTTGAGGGCTTGGACCCACTGCTCTCAGCTTTGGCCACCCTTCTTTCGCTGGGGTTTTCCTTTGCCGAGGCGGGTCCTTGAGAACAAGATATTCAGCTTGTTGCAATCGAGCGGCCGCCTTCCACTGCTCCCAGTTGACAGGGTGCTGGAAGCGGACAGCGTTGACTACTAACTGGTTTGGTAGCCCATCTTGGAACAACTCCAGCGTCGTAGCTTCGTCGGGGTTGTACCCCGCTTTTGTGACAAGGTTCTGGAAGGTCGCGATGTACGTGTCGATGTCTCCTCCCTTCATAGTGAGATTCTGGAGCGCCTTGCGCGCGTTGGCTTGTTCCGAAGTGTCGGTGTAGGCCTGCACGAATTGATCTCTGACTGTGGCCCATAAAACTTTGTTATTTCGATTGACTCCCGCCGCGATTTGGTCCTCTAACCACTGCGCCTGTTTGTCGACCCAGTCGTTTACTAGTGGGCCTCGGATGTACGACAAGAAGGTCATGGCTCGCGAGGCCGGGATTGATAGTTGATCGACGGTGGGGTTCATTTCCTTGTAGAGTCGAAACGCTCGCAAGAAAGCCTTGCTCTCGTCTCTGACTCCAGTGAACTCGGGAGGGGGGTTTCCTCCCAGTCGTCCGTTTCCTCCAGGGGCTGGCGCTGCTGGCGCGGCTCCTCCTGGTGCGGCACCACCGCCCCCGCCACCGCCGCCACTGCCACTGCCACCACCGCCACCGCCACCGCCACCGCCACTGCCACCAGATGGTACTGGTGCGCTACCACTAGGCAGGTTGGGTGCTCCTCCTCCTCCAGCGCCACCGCTGGTGAGGGTCGTACTAGCTGAGGCTTGCTGGGTTTTGAGACATTATGTGAGTTTGGAAATGTGTCGTTGGGTTGGGCAGGTTCGTTGTGGGTACAGAGACACTAGGTGATGGGGAATCATCGTCAATGGCAATACCAGGCGTAGTGTGAGTTATGAGGGGTCCAACTCGAGTGCCTGAGGTACTATACTGATAGTGTACCACTGGCCTTTCTTTGCGGAGTAGTCAATATACGCCCACTGTCGTAGTTCTTCAAGGTAGTGAACTTGTCGGTACCTTCTGGGTGTTAGGGTGGAAGAGAAAATATCCTTCCACTCCTTCGTGTTCCTTCCAAATGACGGCTCCTTTGATTTTATCGGAAAGCTTGTCGTCACTATATCTGTCGATGTATTCCATCGGGAAAACCCTACCCTGTAAATCCCGTCAAAGTTAGCGCTAAGCCCATTAACCACCCTAAAACGGGACTAAGCGCAGGTGGAGATAAATTTCTATTCAGTGAACTAAAAATTTCCGTTAATTACACTAAATTTTGGTACATGTGTCTATCAAGGAATGGATTGACATAGAAGTTATTACATTCCTCGAGCACCGTTGAGCCTTTCCATTGCCGGGGTGCAACGGGACCAAAAACTGGGAACAATTGGACACCTCCGACATATATCTGTCAGAGGGACAACACTTGCAGAACGACGTCCGTTGCGATAATGTCTTGATACCCGACACATGTTATGAGATGTACCAGGTGCGGAGGGTGGTGAAAACCATTCAACATAGGCAAGTTGTGCAGGAGGAGCTGGGCGCGAAGCAAGAAAAACCATGGACGCCGCTGACGTTGAGAGCTGAAACACAACCCGAATTTGAACAACTCGAATTCTGGTTCCATTCTTCACCAATCCCGTATCAAATCGCCCGGGATTGACAAGTCCACGTCGGTCGTGTCCTTCTGGTCGGATGTGTATGATGTCAATAGTTCGCTTGTCTGGGTCGTCGTGATGGGCAAACTTAATTTTATGGAACACAGAAACCCGTTGAAAGGGAATAAGGGTATTGTCGGCACGCCTCCGAGATGCGCTGGCAGAAAGCTCAGGATAGTTGTGTTGTACGATGAAGTCCGCAAGGGCATCTTGAAAGTCAACGGCCCCATATCGGTTGGAAAGATTCTCGAAGGTGACACCCTTCTCGGACGGATGCATTGTCAAGAAAGGGTATAGTACTGATGGCAAGGTGGAATAGTGCGCTGGGCGTTGCACTGGTGGTGCCGAAATACCTTTTCGCGATTCGATAAGTCCATTATGCTGGTGCATCGCCTCTTGTCGCTCCAGCCAAGTTGTCATTTGCTTGTATTCGTCTTTGAAATTGGTCGCGCGGTATGCATTCTTGGTAAAGTCGATGTGAAGCCGTTCAGATTGTTCCGTGTTATAGTTATCGGTTGAGCCAAAAAGTGTGATAGATCTCCGGTAATGGGCCAGACTGTGAAGCTTGGGAAGGTTGAAGTGTTCCCGGACTCCGAGCTCAATAAAAACTTCTTTCTCCTCATGAAATTGTCGTAGTGCTGTATCCAACGCATCGAGACTTTCTGTGGTTTGTACAGGGTACTGAGAAAGATAGAAGAAATCAAGAAGTCCCCGTACAGCACGGGTCAAGCGTGCCGATGACCGAATCCCTGGAAGGGCGAGATCCACCACAACTCCAAGGATGATGCGACATACATCTTTGTGTTCTTGACCAGTAAGTCGTGAAAGAGATGTGATCCCTTTATGAAAGTGTCGAGCATTGTGGTTTGGTGGTAGGCGGATGCAACGCGCATTGATCTCCTCAGCTCCAAGTCTGGCGAGCCAGCGGACCAGATGTTTAGCGATGCCTTGATGAAGCTGGTGTAAGATATCTGGGGTGATCGAAAGAATATATTGGTGTATGGCAAACGCTCCCAGAATGGATGGTAGGTGGGCTTGAGACCAGCTTCGCGAGACGCAGCGTGAAAGGTTGTCGGGTCACCATCGCATAATGAATATACTTCGATCGCTGTCCGAATATTGCGCAAAGGGAAAGTTTCATCGCTTCCGAGTTCGTCTTTTGGGACAGTACACTTAGGGCATCTTCCGCTGTATGTGCAGGCGACAAGTGACTGTTCGGGGTAGTCGCCAATAAATGCCGCGAAAATTGGATGACAGCGGTACCACGTCCCATCACTGGTGGCCATTGCAATGCCGGTCTCGCCGTAAGTTTCAATGGGTGACAAAAGTTTATGCATGCACGCATGAAATAGGTCGCCAGGGCACGGCGCTGTGCCGACTTGTTTTGAATTTGCTCGAGCCGTGTTGTTGGAATATATCCCATCAACATTTGCGCGCAGCAGGTTGGTTTGCAACGGATGTCTTTAGGAATGTTACCAATTGACATATAGACTGGGTATGCGCTTTTGGACCGAAACTGCGTGAGTTGGGTTTTGTCCGATGATATAATGATGGGTATCACGGTTGCGCCTGGGCTGCGTAACTCAAGGGATTTCTAGAAACTGTGTAAGTACGCAATACTAAACTATCCAAGACTCAGGGGATATTTGACATACTTGCACGGACCACCACCATTTTCTGGTGTGCATTTCACTGAACACCTGTGTGGTATGATTTGCGTCTTTGTAATGTCGTTCAGGTGCAAATACAAGCCTTCTTGCAAAGGCCGGGTCTCCAAAGAGCATGCAGATGCAGGGAATGATATCTCGAAAGTAAAAGTCGTGAGACCCCCCACCAAGATGAATCTCCTCGCACTTGAACTTAGGCGGCCCTGGCAATTCTTTATCAATGATGCGATTGAGCTCCCGGGCGTTACGATATGACAGGCCCAAGCTTTCGACCATCTATTTCAGTCAGTGGTCAGCTATTAAACTAGTTGTCATAGTCATGAACTTACGCCATCAATTGCAAGTAGTTCCGTGACCGATGTTGAGGTTGGACCCCTTTTCTTGGCCCATCGGGCAAAATCCCAATCGCGCTGTGACCGGAAAGGGGACCAAATGCCGTCTGTGCCAGGATACAGGGCTTGGCCACCTGCCGTGTTCTGACCCGCGTCGGAAATGGGGGCTCCAGCCAATCCAAGGGAAACCGCTCGACAATGGGTGTCCCATCTGATGAGCATGGTTCTGGTTTAGAGTTTCTGTAAGTGCGGCACCTGGTCCGCTGTCAGTGGGGTCGGTGTCTATATGGTGTGGTTCAGCGTCTTCGTGACTATCAATAGGTCGATCGAATTCATTGCCATCTAGAACGGGGTCAATTTACTAGCGTGATCGAACCAGCTACATACTCACTTGAATCACCGATCCGTGGTCTGGAGCCACCACTCGGATCACTATTTTCCAGACCAGAGACACCTGGAGGGTTGTACGTGGCAGAGTGATCGCAGAAGACTATGATAGAGAGCACGACAGACGCCGCGCATTGTCATGCTGAGGTGACGCAAATACCCGGCATGGGTAAATTGTCGATTGCAACCAGCACAGGTAATTGGACTCATGGACGGGGAAAAATAGTGTGATACGAAATGGTGGTAGTAATAACAATGAAGGAGCGGAGTATGTCACAGCGGTAACTGGGGCTAGTACGTGACACTGGTAAGCACAGACAAAATATATAAGAGACACGGCACACACCTGGATAGACCACCCATCCAACCACTAGTCGCTCGTTTCCACTCATCCCTCCCAAGCCTTTCCCCAACTGCTGTCTTCCTATACACGCATGGCACCCCGCACACGGCAGCAGAAGAACGCCGCACCGATGGGTCCAGTGGTCCCTTCCCACCAACACTGACACCCCAGCACGCCCTGTGAGCTCGAAGAAAAAGAAGAACAAAGAAACGAACCAGCCCACCTGTTGACCTTGCCTTGTCAGACGATCAAAATACCACCACTGGTAGGAGCGGCAGCAGCGGCAACAGGGTCTGCCAGTGGTATGTTGTCATACAAAGTTGAGGTGATATGGCAACTTACTTGTATCTTAGTCACCTTGGGAAAGCGCGTCCTGTCCCCCGAAGATGGCCATGAACAGGGGCACGCAACATCAGGGCAGACAGCTAAAAAATGGCATGTGAAAGACAGTTAGTTCTTGTGATTATCAGCAATGGAACCACTTACATCCAACAACCCCAGTTTCAACTCGCATTTATCCTCCTCTTCTTCAGCTGACAGACGAAGAGGATGCGTCTCATGGCGATGTTCAAAGTGTGAGAAAACTGAAGCGAAGTGCGTGTCATGTTTGGATGAGTCAACGATGCCTTCTCTGGTTGTCTAACTTTGCACGCTTTCTTCACGCTTTCCCACACCATCAGCGGAGACTCTTGTTGTCGTCAACTCTGCTGGGGCCAACAAACTCTTCAACCAACACCGACACCGACCACTGATCACTCAAGTGATGAGGAATGCGCTTGACACCAGCCAGTCGTTCAAAGATGGCACTCGAGGCAAGTAATTCCAGTTTCTGCGATCCGATACCGGCACCATGACTCAAGGGTACTCAGAGGCCTTCTTGGCTGGCCAGCGCTACAGGTGACACAATGGGCAGTGACCAGGGCAATACACACGGTGGCACCCCCAAGGGCCCCAACGGTATGTCATTCTCTTTAGCGTCAGTTGTACCAGTACCACTCATCCCGTCCAGGTTATTCGCCGGACGACTATTTGCAAGCGGGTTGTTCGCAAGCCAACTATATGCAGGCCCAAGAGGATTATTCACTAGCAGGCTATTCACAGTCCCAGGAGGATTATTCGTATTCACCAGCTCAGGAGGATTATTTGCACGTGGGCAATTCCCAGGAAGATGACTGGCAAGCGGGTTATTCCCAGGAAGATTATTCACAAGTGGGTTCGTACACCCTTTTTGAACCGGAAGCTGCAGGTATGTCGTATAACAAGTCACCAACATCACTTACTCATTGTGTGTTGCCAATCCAGGTGCTGCGTCCGAGGACAATGGAGCAATGCATGCCCATTTCGGGGCAACGCTTGTCCATTCTGAGGCGACGCCTGTCCATTCTAAGGCAATGTATCCCTGTTCTGAGGTAATGCACAGTCGTTCTGAGGTAATCCACGGTCGTTCCAAGGCAGTCCATGGTCGTCCCGAGGTAACACATTCCCACTCCGAGGCAATCCACGGTCGTTCCGAGGCAATGCATTCCTGCTCTGAGGTGACACATTCCTACTCCGGGGCGGTGCATGCTGGAGGCAACACATGCCCATTCGGAGGTGACGCCTGACCGTTCCAAGGCAATGTGTACCCGTTCCAAGGCGGCGCATACCCATTCCAAGATGACGCCTTCCCATCGCGAGGGCTACCAAGGAACTCACTCGGGATCTGCAGGTGAGTGTGGTTCTTGTCAACTACAGAAGGTGTTATCGTCTCAACACGGGCACAGCTTCTAATGGTCACCACGCAACACCTGCCCATGCCAACAACCGTCAAGTATCGGGGGCCCATAGGTAAGCACACAAGCCGTACAATGATCCCCCCCACTTGTTAATGTGTCTGACCGTGACCAGGAGGATGGCCAGACGAAACTAACCTGTGTAGTGCTGTTTCAGGGAAGCCCAGATTAACAGAACAGACCCGATTCATGCGCGACATAATCAAAGCCTCATTCCCGCACTTGCGTGCCTCGATTATGATCCATGACACATACCCTGATGCAACTCTTATCGGAACTTTTGTTTTGAGAGCATTCCTTGCCGCGACGTCTAACGATTCGCGTGCTGTATATGTCCACCAGCGCATACGCCAAGATCATGTGTATCTTTCTAAGATGACTGTGTTGGTACGTCATATTTTGTATTTCTCTGAAAGACTCTGATAAATGTGTCCAGCCCCGAGCGCGCATTACCGTATTTTGTGCAGAGGTCAAGGAACGCTGTGTGGCTGCTGTCGCACTTTTGATCAATCTTAATGACTCGCCAACCTCAATCGCGGACCTAATTGACAAGCAACTCAATGACAACTACAATTATATTTTCCCGAGACGTTCAAATGTAAGTCGTTAATGGTTTTATCTCATAAATACTAAGACATTTGTCAGAGTCTTAATATCCTAAGCGCACCACCATCTCGTCGTTTACCATATCGCAGCAATATTATCACCTCTGTGATTCGTGACCTCTTCTTCACAGGTCCGGTACCATTTGCTACACAGCACCGGGAGCTCTTCCCAACCCACCCAGGAGTTAATGGAACTGTTGCTTATGAGATTCCGAAGTCAATGCTCGCCTTAGTTTCAACAGCGGTAAGTTTTTCCCTTTTGATTGTTGTTTATTTTTTGATTGTTCTTGGAAATTCGGAATCGATCAAGTATTACGCAGCTCTTCACGAGTGGTCCAGTGGCAAGCGTCAACAGCAAAACTTCACAGCAGATGGGAGTGCAGATGTCTACCGGAGTCACTTGACCTCTCTTAATAGTATCGAGACTGAGCACAAGTCTTCTTATCATATTATGATGATGGATATATATCAACTTGCGGCGTATGTTTCCCCTTCTCATTTTCCACTCATTTCACTGATTATTTTAGATTGAGCATTGGCCAAACTGCCATTCCGGTCCCATCACTGGATATTAGCACACTCGAGATGGACGAATGAGCCTGTGCAACCAGTAAGTCCATCAGTTCTGGCACAGAACTGATCACTGACGCCTTATAGTCTTTATACCCAAGATTATACCCAAGAACTTGCCCACAATCGTTTTGATTACTTATCGCTCATTTGGCCTCATTTAGTCATTCCTTAGCCCCTCATTTAGCCTCATTTAGTCATTTTGTCGTTACTTAGTCACTCATTTAGCCTACAAATGATCAACAATTTAATGTTAAATTTTGGGAAAATTAAAGTGTCTGCCGATTAGCTCAAACTTAGCTTTAATTGGGCACTAATTAAAAGGGGGGATAGTTAAAAACGGCAAATGGGCGCTTATGTGCTAATTAGCACTAATTAGCGCTAATTAGCAGGGTAGGGTTTTCCCGATGTCTGCTTGAAACTGGGATCTGGCGCGACTATGAAGATTCGCCACTGTGAGAGACTTGACTTAATGTAACGCCACCACTGGGGCATTAGGTACGACGTGTACCATGCTAAGTCAATGGGATCGGAAGAGCGCGAGTCGGTTAAGACTCAGTTCGGTGATGCACAAGTATCGCTCGGTTTCCCTGGGACTGAGGATAGTAGTAGAAAGGCAGGGCTCAAGCGCAAAGGCGAGCGAAAGCGTGGACTCAAGCGCAAAGGCGAGTCGAGGGTCGTTCGTGAGGCAAAGACGATGTGGTCACGTGCGCCTCAGAAATAGTCAGCGGACGAAAAGAAGCGTAAATCGACCAACCCTATCGCCGAGGCGCAAAGTGCGAGATAAGGGTCATGAGACGCGAGTCATCGGATCGTATCGTAATTGTACATCCAAGTCAGTAGGTGAAAATCGTAACAACCACGCAGACAGACAACTATGATGCCGGTTTCCTGCAAGATGGCCTCTAGGCCACTTGCAGCCAGGCCACGCGTTCCTGTGCCTCAAGTTGCCTTTGTTCACCAAGCCATCCAGCCTCCTCATACCAACCACCACAGCCTTCCTCTTTCACCCTGTCAGCTCACTTTGCCTGTTACATTCAGCCCAGAAGTGGACACTGACATCAAGGGTATGACACTGCATCAGCAGTATATCATCATGGATTTTACGATCACCCGGATCGTTTGTCTGGCATAGGTGTTGGCAAGAGTCTGTTTGACTTGTCAGCGTTTATAGTCAGAGCAACTCTGCATTCTGCATTTTACAGTCCAAGGGACTCTTCCTTGCACGCTGGCAAGGGTCTGGGGTACGGGGCACCAGGCTGGTCGCTTACTAAGCGACGGAGCGTCGAACTTGAGGGAGAAGAGAGGGGAAGTGGGCTATATTTGAGAACAAGACTGAGACAAGGATCCTACAGCATACGCTACACATCTTATATACATGTCTGACCAGCCTTTTGCCAGCACATTAGAGGCTACACGCCATCTGCCAGCAAGGAGAGATGAAACATAGAAAGGTATGACAGGAAGCCAGCGCATCAGGGGAAGCATACTGAAACACAGAACAGAGCGATGGAACATCAGATAAGCTGATGTCTAGATATAAACACAACTGGAACACGAGTCGAGTCGAGTCAGAGAAAGAAGGGAAACCAAAAACCAAATCATTTACATGGTGTGGCACGTGATCGTGACAATGGACTTGTTGGATCAGTCATCCAGGTAAGCTCTGGAGCATGACTTCCATATCCACTTTGTCTCAGACCAATCGCATTACGATAACCTCGCCCGCAAGGGCATTACATTACCGGCTTCCTTGGAAGGTGCCATCTAGACTCGGGTTCTGTCCAGTCTATTTTTACGAGTTTCTGATCGCATGTGGGGCTCAGCCCTACCTTACCAGTGTTTCATAAATTCCGCTCTCTTTATAGAGGCGGAGACCGTTCTTGTACTATGTACTGCCGCGGAATACAAATGGTTCAAAAAAAAAAAAAAAAAAAAAAAAAAAGCTCTGGAGCATGTGATTGTGCACGATAATGGATTGGATCATGACTCATAGTGACTCATACTAGGATAGCTGTACTAGGGTTTGCTCTACTTACGCTATTGGCTAGTTGTAACATCTACCACAGACGTTAGCCTGACTTAGGCTTCATTTGATGCGGCGATCCTAAGCTGTCGGTAGAAGAGACAGTTGGTGATGGCGTCGGTGTACTCAGCTGGGTGAGGGGCAAGGTCCCCGTTCAATGCGATGAATGCATGAAGGTCCTCCTCTTGAGGAACATCTACTGGGGGTTCGTCTAGAGGAACAATACTCCTCCAAGATGGATGATCAACGATATAGATGTAGCTGTACGGCTTGCCAACTCATTCGTTGAGATAGAGAAAGATGCAATGATATACCGATCCAAGGGGGTACATGTCCACTGCCCACGGAGGGAACTCGGGATAAGCTCACGGGGATCCCTGGTCTAAGGGGGGATATGCTGGAGGCGACTCACTTCAGAGGGAGGAGAGCCCTAAAGAGACGATAGAACAGAGAAGACGGTGGTATTGAAGAAGACCAAGATGGCGATCCTGGTCTTCAGCGTCGACTACTTATACAGATACTCGCAGGCTTTCAAGCGCCGCTTTAAACTATACTAGCCAATAGCGTAAGTAGAGCAAACCCTAGTACAGCTATCCTAGTATGAGTCATGTTGAGTCATGATCCAATCCGTTATCGTACACAATCACATGTGCCGGAGCTTACCTGGCTGACTGATCCAACAAGTCCATGATGATATACTGCTGACGTGGTGTCATCCCCGAGCGTCAGTGTCCACTTCTGGGCCGAGACGTAACATCACCCCCTTTTCAGGATCGGGCACCAGACCGACCACGGCAAATCTCCTCTCAAAGGCGCGTGATCTGTTGCCCTTCCTCGACTCCAGGACAATAGGAGTCCCACTTGTCCTCGATGCATTTGATAGCATCAGTGCGTTGAAGACGCAGCACGCATTCCCGGCGCATGCATCCGATCTTGTCGAGCTTGTCCATCTTCTTCTTGAGCTCCTCCTCTTTGGCCATGTATCCCGCCTGGAGGCAGCGGTAGCAGTGGACTTCTGCGGTGACCGTCAGATCGTTCATGGCCAGGCATGCCATGTTGACTGACTCGCGGCAGCTGCTGTCCTGGTCTAGAAAGACCAGGTCGTTGTCGTGATAGGTGGGCATGGTTCGGTCATAGTTGGGGGCGGCGTGCACCGACTTGCCGTACTGCTGGTCGCTGCCTTGTCGATAGGCGAGGACGAAGGGGTCTGCTGTAAAGATGAGCTGCATATACCGAGCTGGGTGCAGCCGGCCCTGAGCGTCGCGAATCTGGAAGGGGATGAAATGAACTCCCCTGTTGTGATGGAATCCGCGCGGTGGCGGAGTTTCCACGCAAGATCAGGAATTGGACTGTGTTCCTCCGGACAGTAGAGGCGGCGTCTCTCGGATCCTTCCGATGGGGGGAGAGTGAGTGGTTCCCCGTTCGTGCTGCATAGCGGCGGGGTTTCGTCGTGAGTCATGGTGAGGTGAGTCCCATACGTGAGATGTTGATTGAGGGGGCAATGCTCCTGCGACAGGTACCGGTCGTAACTTCGATCTTCTTGAACCTGAGCCTCGTCTTGACTGGACGGAGGTCTCGAGGGAACATGGCCTTGCGAAGATGGGCTTCGTGAGCTCGCTGCTGTAGGTGTTGGCGAAGGAAGGAGGGATGGTATGGGGGTAGTTGGACGACTGGGGCTGGGTTGAATGGACTGGGCAGGCGACAGGGATGGTGATGGCGGGGCATTCTGAATGATAACGGTAGGTTGGACTGAGATGGGGAGTAGGTCGTCGAGGACATAGTGGACTTGGACTGGGGATTGGGACATGAGTAGATGGGAGTGGAAGAGAGGGAGATGGGGACGTCTCTTGGGAAAGTCCTGCGCTTATATGTGTTTCTCTGGTGGGGTTTGAACGTTTGAACTCCCTTATCGCTTCATTGGCGAAGACGTCATCCTTTGAGACCCATTGATTATCAGAGTCCGGGTATCTGTGCCACTTGACCAAATATTGCAATTTTCTTTGTCCTGCCAAAGAACCGAGAGTCTAGAATCTTCTCAACCTCATATTCCTCTTCGCCATCAATCAATTCTGGCGACGGGCGCTGATAGTTTGGGCCATGTGTGGGAGTTTTGCAATAAGGAGTCAGGAGGTCTGTGTGAAACACGGGGTGGATGCTCCACTGTGTGGGAAGTTCCAATCGGTAGTTGACTGCGGACATCACCTGGGTGACCTTAAAAGGACCGTGTCTCCTGGGCGCAAGCTTCGTGGTTGGTTGGTTAGTACGTAGGTGGCGTCCTTCTAGCCATACGAGGTCTTCAATTTTGTACTTGGGCGTATCTTTGTGTTTGATCCACCCCTGCTGCGCTGTTACGTCTACCCACGGACGTTGGCCTGACTTAGGCTTCGTTGATTGCGGCGATCCTAAGAGGTCGATAGAAGAGGCGATTTGTAATAGCGTCTGGGTACTCAGCTGGGTGAGGGGCAAGGTCCCCGTTAAGTGCGATGAACGCGTGTAGGTCTTCTGCTTGCGGGACGTCGACCGGAGGGTCCTCAACTGGGACAATAGTTCTCCACGAAGGATGGTCGACGATATAGATATAGCCGTATGGCTTGGCGACTCGTTCGTTGTGATAGAGGAAGACTTGATGGTATTGCGATCCAACGGGATAGGTGTCCACTGCCCACGAAAGGGAACTCGGGATAAGCTCACGGGGATCCCTGGTCTAAGGGGATATGCCGGAGGGAACTCACTTAATAGGGGGAGGAGCCCTAGAGATGAAGAGACAACGAAGAAGGTGGTATTGAAGAAGACCAAGATGGTGATCCTGGTCTTCAGCGACTACTACTTATACAGATACGCGCGGGCTTTCAAGCGCCGCTTCAAACTATCCTAGCCAATAGCGTAAGTAGAGCAAACCCTAGTACAGCTATCCTAGGAATGAGTCACATCGAGTCATGATCCGATCCGTTATCGTACACAATCACATGCGCCGGAGCTTACCCGGCTGACTGATCCAATAAGTCCATGACGATATATCGCTGACGTGGTGTCATCCCCGAGCGTCAGTGTCCACTTCCGGGCCGAAACGTAACATCACCCCCTTTTCAGGATCGGGCACCAGACCGACCGCGGCAGATCTCCTCTCGGAGGCGCGCAATCCGGGCTCCCTCTTCGACTCCGGGGCGATAAGAGTCCCGTTCGTCCTCGATGCGCTTGATGGCGTTGGCACGCTGGAGGCGGAGTACGCACTCCCGGCGCAGGCGCCCTATCTTGTCGAGCTCGTCGATCTTCCTTTTGGGCTCCTCCTCCTTGGCCGTGTATCCCGCTTGGAGGCAGCGGTAGCGGTGGACCTCCGCCGTGACCGTCAGATCGTTCATGGCCATACAGGCCATGTCGACCGACTCGCGGTAGGTGCTGTCCTGGTCTAGAAAGACCAGGTCGTCGTCGTTGTAGGTAGGTGTGGGTTCGTCGTAGTTGGGGGCGGCGTGCACCGACTTGCCGTACTGCTGGTCGCTGCCTCGTCTGTAGGCGAGGACAAAGGGGTCCGCCGTAAAGACGAGCTGCGTATACCGAGCTGGGTGCAACCGGCCCTGAGCGTCGCGAATCTGGAAGGGGATGAAATGGACTCCCCTGTTGTGATGGAACCCGCGCGGTGGCGGAGTTTCCACCCGAGATCGGGAAACTGGACTGTGTTCCTCCGAACGGTAGAGGCGGCGCTTCTCGGATCTCTCCGATGGGGGGAGAGTGAGTGGTTCCCCGTCCGTGCTGCATAGCGGCGGGGTTTCGTCGTGAGTAGTGGTGAGGTGAGTCCCATACGTGAGATGTTGGTTGAGGGGGCAATGCTCCTGGGACAAGTACCGGTCGTAACTGCGATCTTCTTGTATTGACCCTCGTCCTGACGGGACGGAGGTCTCGTGGGAACATAGCCTTGCGGAGACGGGCTTCGTGTGCCCACTGCTGTAGGTGTAGGCGAAGGAAGGAGGGATGGAATGGGGGTAGTTGGACGACTGGGGCTGGGTTGAACGGACTGGGCAGGCGACAGGGATGGTGATGGCGGGGCGTTCTGAATGATAACAGTGGGCTGGACTGAGATGGGGAGTAGGTCGTCGAGGACATAGTGTACTTGAACTGGGGATTGGGACATGAGTAGGTGTGAGTGTAGGAGAAGGAGATGGGGACGTCTCTTGGGAAAGCCCTGCGCTTATATGTGTTTCTCTGGCAGGGTTTAAACGTTTGAACTCCCTTATCGCCTCATCAGCGAATACGTCATCCTTCGAGACCCATTGATTATCGGAGTCCGGGTATCCGCGCCACTTGACCAAATACTGCAGTTTCTTTGTTCTGCCGAAGCGCCGAGAGTCTAGAATCTTCTCGACTTCGTATTCTTCTTCGCCATCAATCAGATCTGGCGGCGGGCGCTGATAGTTGGGGCCATGTGTGGGAGTTTCGCGATAAGGAGTCAGAAGGTCCGTATGGAACACTGAGTGGATACTCCACTGCGCGGGAAGTTCTAGTCGATAGTTGACTGCGGACATCACCTGAATGACCTTAAAGGGGCCGTGTCTTCTGGGCGCAAGCTTTGTGGTTGGTTGGTTGGTACGTAGGTGGCGTCCCTCAAGCCAGACCAGGTCTCCAATTTGGTACTTGGGCGTATCTTTGTGTTTGATCCACCCCTGCTGCGCTTTTCTCATCAGTTCTTGGGCGCGCGTCCTAGCCTCTTTGAACTGTTTGACACGAAGTGCTACTTGGGGAATGGGAGAAGGTCGATCGATCCAGTCGGCGCGCGGGTTGTATCCCATGAGGATATTGAAAGGGGACTCTTTTGTGGATTCGTTAGGCCAGTTATTGTGAGTGAATTCTGCTATTGGGAGATAATGGGTCCAATCGTCTTGTCGTTCGTTGACCCAGAAGCGTAGATACTGTTCCAGCCATTGATTGGTGCGTTCCGACTGTCCGTCTGTTCTGGGATGGTAAGCCGTAGAGATATTCTGTTCGATTCCCAATATCTTGCATAGTTCGCGTGTGAATTTGGATGCGAACCGCGGGTCTCGATCACTGATGATGCGCGCCGGTAGTCCGAATTGAGAGAAGACGTGTTTTACGTACAGGGCTGCGGTTCCTTCTGCACTTATCTCTTCCAGGCACGGGATGAATATGGCTGCTTTTGAACAGTCGTGGTCTGTTACTGTTAGTATTGTGTCGCAGCCGTCTGCTTGGGGTAATTTTGTGATAAAGTCCAGTGCTATGGTTTCAAACGGCATGGCTTCCGGTTTTGGGAATATGGGTTGTAGTGGTGCGCGTGTGGGGCGGTTGTTGACTTTGATCCGTTGACAGTCTGCGCATCCTTTGACGTAATCCTGTACCTCTTGCCGCAGTCCTGGCCACCAGTAGTATCGTTCGACCATTTTAATCGTCCTGCTGATTCCCGGGTGCCCGTGTATCGGTGGGTCATGGTGGGCTTGGATGATATGCCTTCGTTTGATGTGGTCTCCCGTGACTGCGCGTCGTCCGTCTTTGTACCATGTGCCTTCGATCCTCTTGAGTTTGTGGGGGTCAACCCATCGTCGGATAATTTCCTCGTCTTGAGCGTATACTGGGTTCGTGGGTTGCATCTCTGCGATGGTTATCGTGTTCCCTAGTCGCGTTGGGTCATCCGTAGTATCGATTTCCGCTGCTCTAACGAAGATGTGGTCAGGTAGTACTGTGACTTGTTCGTTGTCGTGGTCTCCTTGATCGTAGTCCGGTCGTCTGGATAGTGCGTCTGCTCGCCCGTTGGCTGTGCCTTTGATGTGGTGAATTTCTATGTCGTACTCAGAGAGTTCGAGTACTTCCCGAGCTACGCGTCTGGATATCTTTTGGGGGGATCTCCAGTATTGCAGGTTCATATGGTCCGAGAATACTTTGATTTTGTGTGGTGATCCTGCGAGGTATTGCCTCCAGTTACGTAGGGCTTTGACTATGGCGAGTAGTTCCAGATCGTAGATGTCGTAGTTTCGTTCGGCTGCGTTGAGAGTGTTTGAGTAGTATGCGATGGGATGGCGTTTGTTATCTTCGCCTCGTTGGAGTAGTACTGCTCCTACAGCGTATCCTGACGCGTCGACTTCCAGTTCGAATGGTTTGTCCAGTTCTGGGTGTTTGAGTACCGGCTCTTGCGTTACTAGCTCTTTGAGTTTGTCGAATGCCTGTTGTTGCTCCGTTCCCCACGTCCATTCCGTGTCTTTGCGGGTGAGTTTGTTGAGGGGTCGTGCGTGTGTAGCAAAATTTCGGATGAAAGCGCGGTAAAAGTTGCAGAAGCCTAGGAATGATCGCACCTGTTTGACGGTTTTTGGGGTAGGCCATTCTCGTATGCCCGAAATTTTGATGGGGTCCATGCGAATCACCCCCTTTTCAATGATTACCCCCAGGTAATCGAGGGATGAAGAGTGGAAGGTGCATTTCTCCAGTTTCAGGTAGAGGTCGTGTTCTTCCAGGAGGTCCAGAACTGCGTGTACGGCTTCTGTGTGATCTTGTTCTGTGGTTGTCGTTGCGATGCCGATGTCGTCCATGTATGCCCGTATGATAGTCCCTTTGCGTTCGAAGTATTCGATGAGCGGGGCGATAATGTAGTTCATCATCGCTTGGAAGGTGGCTGGTGAGTTTGTCTGTCCAAAATACATGACCAGTGGTTCGTATAACCCGTATTTTGTTTTGAACGCTGCCTTTTCCTGGTCGCCGTCTTTGATGAGTATGTTGTTGTATCCCCATCGTACGTCGAACTTGGAGAAGATTACTCCGCCGCTTAGGTCTGCGATAAGTTCCGGTATAAGAGGGAGTGGATACTGGTTGCGTATGGTCCATTTATTGATTACCCGGTAGTCCTGTACTGGTCGTAGTTTTCCGTCCTTCTTTTTGATAAAGAAGAAGGGGGATGCGTACGGGGATTTAGAGGGTCTGATGTATCCTTTCGCCAGTTCTGCGTCGAGCCATTCTTTGAGTGCTTTATCTTCTGCTTGATTCATTGGGTAAATCTTGCAGTCGATGTGGTCTGGGGCATCCGGTTTGAATTCGATTGCGTGATCCCATGGTCTGGAAGGTGGGAGGCGGTGTGATTCTTCTTCGCTAAAGACCTTTGCATGTCGCTTGTATTCGTCCGGGATTTCTTTCTTCTCCGTGTATTGTTGTGCCGTAATCGCGAGTTCTGTTGCCGTGGTTCGTAGATGAATGGGTAGTGAATCCTCTTCTAGTTCTGCGAGGATGTGTTCCTTGTGTTGATCCATGCATTGTTCGAGCGTCTGCCGCAACTGTTCTACTGCCGATCGTGCCGTGAAGGGTCTGAGTGGGTTGGTTGTGCGTATGATGATGGGGTATTGCTTGGTGTCCAAGGTTGCAGTGGCCCAGTGAATCCTGGGCTGAAAGGTGGCAAGCCAGGGGTATCCAAGTATGACATCTTCTCCTCCTACATCTGTGATGAAGAACGGAATGGTCTTGACTTTTCCGTCTGTTTGCACGTTTAGGTCGGTATAGTGAGTGATCTTCCCGCCTTTGTTGTGTGTCCCGTCAATGTTCCAAATATTACGGGGTCGTTCTAGTTCTTTAATCCCAATACCCATTTGTTTGGCGAAGTTGGGATGCATAAAGTTGTTGGTGGCTCCTGAGTCCACTAGTGCTTGTTTGTCGGCCATTGAGTTACTCGTGCGGATCGAAACTGAAACATGCATAGATCGATAGCGCGTTATGAACTGCGAGTTACATTGAGAAGCCCTCACCCAGGCCGATGGGTTCAGGCGTCGGGAAAATCCTTCCTCATCCATTCCCCCATCTGGTTGTGAAGCTCCGCCATTTTGCCCATCATCAGGGTCATCGGCGTGTCGGTTTCTTGAGGGGTGGTTACTGGCTCATCTAGGTTAATGAGCGGTTCCTCCGCTACGCTTGGGGGTGCGGTAGGAACTTCTTCGATGTAGGCACTCCGTCCTTGAGGAGGCCCGGTGTATCCCTGGCGTGGTTGGCGAGGCTGGCGACAATCTCGTGAGAAATGACCCTTATGCCCGCAGTTGTAGCAAGAGACGTCCTTAACGTTGAAGACGCCGCGTCCTCCGTTTCCGCGTTGGATGAACCCCCCTCTTGGTGGGAATGGGGGGCGGTTGTCGCGGTGGTTGATTTCTGGGCGGTTTGGGTCGCCTACTTCCGCCACTCGAGCTCGGATTCTTCCTGGGGTAGTGTCCATCGCGTCGGGGTGGTTTTGATATTGCCTCCACGTTGGTTGATTTGGTCTTTGGGGTGCTTGGAAGCGCATTTGCTGTGGTTTGGATCGTTGGGACGTGGGTAGTCGTCCGAATCCGTCTTGTCTGGCCTTCATGTGGAGGTATTTCTTTTGCTGCTCGATTACGGCAGTCTTCCACTGCGAGTAGTTCCTTGGATCGTGGAACTGGTAGGCGTTACGATAGAGGTCCATGGGTAGTCCTCTCGTAAATTTGTCGAGGACCAGTTGATCATCTAGACGGTAGCCAGCTAGGCGGACGGTTTTCTCGAATTTGGTTACGTAGCTGTCAATATCGGACCCCGTCATGCGGAAGCCCTTATCCAGTTCTAGGCGGGCATTTTCTTGTTCGAGGTTGTCGCGGAATTGTTTCTTGAAGGCGATTTCGACGCCATTCCAAAGCCATGGATCGGCTTGGTCTGGCTGTTTGTCGAGCCATTCTTGGGTCTTGGTGGCCCATTCGTCGACGAGGTCCCCTTGGAGGTAGGTGAGGAACATCATTGCTTTGGTGTAAGGGAAGTTGATGTTGCGATTGAATTTGTTGACCCCTGCGAATCGGTTCCATTGGGCTAGGAATGCTTCGGCTTTGTCCCGTTCTCCTTTGAATACGGGTGGTTCCTTTCCGACAAATCGATCGGTGAGTTGTGGGGTCATTGGTATGTTGGGGAGTCCTGGTAGGTCCCCTCCGGGGCCATCGCCTCCTCCTCCGTCTCCGCCATGGTTTTTGTCGTCTCCGGGGTCTCCCCCAGGAGGTGGATCGGCGTGGCGAGGGTATTTGGTGTCGAATAGGGTGGTGCCTATGCGCATCTCTTCGTGCGTTACTGTCTGTGTTTGGCTCATGACTGGGATGGACTTAGCGATAAGTTCTAAGGCTTCTTCTTCCTGTTCGTTTCTGATTACGAGGATGTCTTCAGGGTTGCTGGCGAGTGATGGGGATGGTGCTGGTGTTTTAGGAGTGGGGGATCGAATTGGTTCTTCTGCTTCTCCGTCGATGGGTCCCCACTGGTCACGGGTTACTATTTCGCTTTTGCGGATGTCGAGGTTGAGTGCGGATGATGCGGGTTTTGTGACTTGGAATTTATTGTTGGCGTCGCTCCAACGGATTTCGGTCCAACAAGTGAAGTCGAAGTTGAACTCGACTGGGATGAGGTGTTGTCGGTCTTGCGGGTCGATGTAATAGGTGACGTATCCAGGGATTTCGGCGTCGTCTTTCCAGAAGGCTGATTGAAGGTATCTCTTGGGAACGTTACGTTCTCCTCGTCGGTCGATGTAGTAGGGGCGAAAGGGCACCCAGAGGTCTTTGGTTTTAGGATTGGCCACGGTGGATCTTGGTCTTAATGTTACGTCTACCACGGACGTTGGCCTGACTTAGGCTTCGTTGATTGTGGCGATCCTAAGAGGTCGATAGAAGAGGCGATTTGTAATAGCGTCTGGGTACTCAGCTGGGTGAGGGGCAAGGTCCCCGTTAAGTGCGATGAACGCGTGTAGGTCTTCTGCTTGCGGGACGTCGACCGGAGGGTCCTCAACTGGGACAATAGTTCTCCACGAAGGATGGTCGACGATATAGATATAGCCGTATGGCTTGGCGACTCGTTCGTTGTGATAGAGGAAGACTTGATGGTATTGCGATCCAACGGGATAGGTGTCCACTGCCCACGAAAGGGAACTCGGGATAAGCTCACGGGGATCCCTGGTCTAAGGGGATATGCCGGAGGGAACTCACTTAATAGGGGGAGGAGCCCTAGAGATGAAGAGACAACGAAGAAGGTGGTATTGAAGAAGACCAAGATGGTGATCCTGGTCTTCAGCGACTACTACTTATACAGATACGCGCGGCTTTCAAGCGCCGCTTCAAACTATCCTAGCCAATAGCGTAAGTAGAGCAAACCCTAGTACAGCTATCCTAGGAATGAGTCACATCGAGTCATGATCCGATCCGTTATCGTACACAATCACATGCGCCGGAGCTTACCCGGCTGACTGATCCAATAAGTCCATGACGATATATCGCTGACGTGGTGTCATCCCCGAGCGTCAGTGTCCACTTCCGGGCCGAAACGTAACATGCGCTTTCCTCATCAGTTCCTGGGCGCGTGTTCTAGCCTCTCTAAATTGTTGGATGCGGAGCGCTACTTGGGGAATGGGGGAAGGTCAATCGATCCAGTTGGCGCATGGGTTATACCCCATGAGGATGTTGAATGGGGATTCCCTTGTTGACTTGTTGGGCCAGTTATTATGCGTGAATTCTGCCATTGGCAGGTAGTGTGTCCAGTTGTCCTGTCGCTCGTTGACCCAGAATCGTAGGTACTGCTCAAGCCATTGATTCGTGCGCTCAGATTGGCCATCCGTTCTAGGGTGATAGGCTGTCGAGATGTTCTGTTCGATCCCTAGTATTTTGCATAGTTCTCATGTGAATTTGGATGCGAATCGAGGGTCTCTGTCACTGATAATGCACACCGGTAGTCCGAATTGGGAGAAGACATGTTTTACATACAGGGCTGCAGTGCCTTCTGCGCTTATTTCTTCTAGGCACGGGATGAATACGGCTGCTTTTGAACAGTCGTGGTCTGTTACTGTCAGTATGGTGTCACAGCCATCCACTTGGGGTAATTTTGTGATGAAATCCAGTGCTATGGTTTCGAATGGCATAGCTTCCGGTCTTGGGAATATGGGTTGTAGTGGTGCTCATGTAGGGCGATTGTTGACCTTGATTCTTTGACAGTCTGCACATCCCTTGACATAATCTTGTACCTCTTGCCGTAGGCCAGGCCACCAATAGTATCGTTCAACCATTTTGATCGTTCGGTTGATTCCGGGGTGTCCATGGATCGGTGGGTTGTGATGGGCCTGGATGATGTGTCATCGTTCATATTGATCTCCCATGACTACGCGTCGTCTGTCCTTGTACCATGTATCTTTGATTTTCTTTAGTTTATGCAGGTCAACCCATTGTTTGATTGCTTCCTGGTTCTGAGTGTATACTGGGTTTGCAGGTTGCATTTCGATGACGCTTATGGCTTTGTTTGGTCGTGTTGGGTCTTCCGTGGTGTTGATCTCTGCGGCTCTTATGAAGATGTGATCCGGAAGTACTGTGACCTGTTCATTGTCGTGGTCTCCTTGGTCATAGTCCAGTTGTCTAGATAGTGCGTCTGCTCGTCTGTTGGCTGTACCTTTGATGTGGTGAATCTCTATATCATATTCAGAGAGTTCAAGTACTTCCCAGGCGACACGTCTGGATATCTTTTGGGGGGATCTCCAGTACTGCAGATTCATGTGGTCCGAAAATACTTTGATCTTGTGTGGTGATCCCGCGAGGTATTGCCTCCAGTTACATAGGGCTTTGACTATAGCCAGTAATTCCAAGTCATAGATGTTGTAGTTTCGTTTGGCCGCGTTGAGGGTGTTTGAATAGTAGGCAATGGGATGGCGTTTGTTGTCTTCGCCTCTTTGGAGTAGGACTGCTCCAATTGCGTATCCTGACACGTCTACTTCTAGCTCGAAGGGTTTGTCCAGTTCCGGGTGTTTAAGTACCGGTTCTTGTGTTACGAGTTCCTTGAGTTTGTCGAATGCCTGTTGTTGGTCCGTTCCCCACGTCCATTCCGTGTCTTTGCGTGTGAGTTTATTGAGGGGTTGTGTGTGCGTGGCAAAATTTCAGATGAAAGCGCGATAGAAGTTGCAGAAGCCTAGAAAAGATCGCACTTGTTTGACGGTTTTTGGGGTAGGCCATTCGCGTATGCCCAAAATTTTGATAGGGTCCATGCAAATCACCCCCTTTTCAATGATTACCCCCAGGTAATCGAGGGAGGAAGAGTGGAAGGTGCATTTTTCCGGTTTCAGGTAGAGGTTGTGTTCTTCTAGGAGATCTAGGATTGCGTGTACCGCTTCTGTGTGGTCCTGTTCTGTGGTCAAGGTTGCTACTCCGATGTCGTCCATGTATGCTCGTATGATGGTTCCTTTTGCCTCGAAGTATTCGATGATCAGCTTGAGGATGTAGTTCATCATGGCTTGGAAGGTAGCCAGCGAGTTTGTTTGTCCGAAGTACATTACCAGTGGTTCATATAGGCCATATTTTGTTTTAAATGCGGCTTTTTCCTGATCACCGCCTTTGATGAGTATGTTGTTGTACCCCCATCGTATGTCAAATTTAGAGAAGATTACTCCGCCACTGAGGTCCGCGATGAGTTCCAGTATAAGAGGGAGTGGGTATTGGTTGCGTATGGTCCACTTGTTGATTACTCGATAGTCCTGTACTGGTTGTAGTTTTCTGTCCTTCTTTTTGATGAAGAAGAAAGGAGATGCATACGGGGATTTAGAGGGTCTGATGTACCCTTTGGCTAGTTCAGCATCGAGCCATTCTTTAAGTGCCTTGTCCTCTGCTTGGTTTACTGGGTAGACTTTACAATCAATGGTGTCAGGGGCTCCTGGTTTGAATTCGATCGCGTGATCCCATGGTCTAGAGGGTGGAAGACGATGTGATTCTTCCTCGCTGAAGACCTTTGCGTGTTGTTTGTATTCGTCCAGGATTTCCTTCTTTTCCGTGTATTGTTGTGCGCCGATAGCTAGTTCCGTTGCTGTTGTCTGTAGATGTATGGGGAGTGAGTCCTCCTCCAGTTCTGCGAGGATGTGCTCTTTTTCCGTGTTGATGGCTTGTTCCAGAGTTTGCCTCAGTTCCTCTACTGCTGTTTTGAGGGTAAATGGTCAGAGTGGGTTTGTGGTTCGTATGACGATGGGGTATTGTTTCATGTCCATGGTGGCGGAGGCCCAGTGAATGCGGGGTTGGAAGGTGGCTAGCCAGGGGTATCTGAGGATGATAGCTTCTCCTCCTACGTCTGTGATGAAGAATGGGATGGTTTTTATTTTACCATCGGTTTGGATGTTCAGATCTGTGTAATGGGTGATTTTACCCCCTTTGTTGTGTGTCCCATCGATATTCCAGATATTGCGGGGTCATTCTAATTCTTTGATCCCGATGCCCATTTGTTTGGCGAAGTCGGGATGCATAAAGTTATTGGTGGCTCCTGAGTCCACCAGTGCTTTCTTGTTGGCCATTGAGTTACTCGTGCGGATCGAAACTGAAACATGCATAGATTGATAGCGCGTTATGAACTGCGAGTTACATTGTGAAGCCCTCACCCAGGCCGATGGGTTCAGGCGTCGGGAAAATCCTTCCTCATCCACTCCCCCATCTGGTTATGGAGCTCCGCCATTTTGCCCATCATCAGGGTCATGGGCGTCTCGGTTTCTTGCAATGAGGTAGTTGGCTCATCTAGGTTGATGAGCAGTTCCTCTGCTACGCTCAGGGGTGCGGTAGGAATCTCTTCTATATAGGCGCTCCGTCCTTGAGGAGGCCTGGTTTGCCCTTGTCATGGTTGGCAAGGCTGGAAACAATCTCGTGAGAAGTGGCCTTTGCGTCCGCAGTTGTAGCAAGAGACGTCCTTAGTGTTAAAGACGCCGCGTCCTCCGTGTCCACGTTGGATGAATCCTCCCCTTGGTGGGAATGGTGGACGATTGTCGCGATGGTTAATTTCTGGGCGGTTTGGATCGCCTACTTCGGCTACTTGAGCTCGGACTCTTCCTGGGGTGGTATCCATTGCGTCTGGATGGTTTTGGTATTGTCGCCATGTCGGTTGGTTTGGCCTCTGCGGCGTTTGGAAGCGCATCTGTTGTTGCTTGGGTCGCTGTGGTGCAGGTAGTCGTCCAAACCCGTCTTGCCTGGCCTTCATATGAAGGTATTTCTTCTGCTGCTTGATTACGGCAGTCTTCCATTGCGAGTAGTTCCTGGGATCATGGAACTGGTAGGAGTTGCAGTAGAGGTCCATAGGTAGTCCTCTCGTGAATTTGTCGAGGACCAATGGTTCGTCTAGGCGGTAGCCAGCTAAGCAGACCATCTTTTCGAATTTAGTCACGTAGCTGTCAATGTCCGATCCTATCATGCGGAATCCTTTGTCCAGCTCTAGGCGAGTGTTCTCCTGTTCTAGGTTGTCACGGAATTGTCTTTTAAAGGCGATCTTGACGCCGTTCCATAGCCAGGGATCGTGTTGGTCTGGCTGTTTGTCGAGCCATTCTGCAGTCTTTGTGGCCCATTTGTCGACGAGATCCCCTTGGATGTAGGTGAGGAACATCATGGCTTTGGTGTAGGGGTGGCTGATGCTCCAGTTAAACTTGTTGACTCCTGCGAATCGGTTCCATTGGGATAGGAATGCTTCTGCCTTGTCTCGCTCTCCTTTGAAGATGGGAGGTTCTTTGCTGACAAATCAGTCCGTGAGTCGGGTGGGGTCGATGGGTGCCGCTGCAGCGGGGAGTCCTCCTCCGTTGTTTCCTCCATCGCCTCCTCCATTCCCACCGTTGTTGTCTCTGGGGTCTCCCCCGGGTGGCGGGTCATCGGGGTGTCGTGGGTATTTGGTGTCGAACAGCACTGTGCCAATTCGCATTTCTTTGTGGGTGATAGTCCGACTCATAGTGGTGGGGATGGACTTAGCGATTAGCTCAAGGGCTTCTTCCTCTCGTTCATCTTTAATGACGCGGATGTCTTCAGGGTTGCTAGTGAGTGATGGGGATGGTGCAGGAGTTTTGGGAGTAGGTGATCGGGCTGGTTCTTCTGTTTCTCCATCGATGGGTCCCCACTGATCACGAGTGACTGCTTGGTTGGCAAGGATGTCGAGGTTGAGAGCTGAGGATGTGGGTTTGGTGACTAGGAACTTGTTGCTGGGGTTGCTCCAGCGGATTTCTGTCCAACAGGTGAATTCAAAGTTGAACTCAACTGGGATGATGTGTTGTTGATCCTTGCTGAAGTAGTATGCAACGTATCCGGGGATTTCGGCGTCATCTTTCCAGAAAGCTGATTGGAGATATCTCTTGGGAATGTTTCGTTCTCCTTGTCAATCGATGTAGTAGGGGCAGAAGGGCACCCAGAGGTCTTTGGTTGTAGGATTGGCCACGGTGGATCTTGGTCTTAATGTAACGTCTACCACGGACATTAGCCTGACTTAGGCTTCGTTTGATGCGGCGATCCTAAGCTGTCGGTAGAAGAGACGGTTGGTGATGGTGTCGGTGTACTCAGCTGGGTGAGGGGCAAGGTCCCCATTCAATGCGATGAATGCGTGAAGGTCCTCCTCTTGAGGAACATCTACTGGGGGTTCGTCTAGAGGAACAATACTCCTCCAAGATGGATGATCAACGATATAGATGTAGCCGTACAGCTTGCCAACTCGTTTGTTGAGATAGAGAAAGACGCGATGATATACCGATCCAAGGGGGTACGTGTCCACTCCCCACGGAGGGAACTCGGGATAAGCTCATGGGGATCCCTGGTCTAAGGGGGATATGCCGGAGGCGACTCACTTCAGAGGGAGGAGAGCCCTAAAGAGACGATAGAACAGAGAAGACGGTGGTATTGAAGAAGACCAAGATGGCGATCCTGGTCTTCAGCGTCGACTACTTATACAGATACTCGCAGGCTTTCAAGCGCCGCTTTAAACTATACTAGCCAATAGCGTAAGTAGAGCAAACCCTAGTACAGCTATCCTAGTATGAGTCACGTCAAGTCATGATCCGATCCGTTATCGTACACAATCACATGTGCTGGAGCTTACCTGGCTGACTGATCCAACAAGTCCATGACAATATACTGCTGACGTGGTGTCATCCCCGAGCGTCAGTGTCCACTTCCGGGCCAAGACGTAACACTAGTACTTCTTGGAGCGGCACTTGAAAGCCCACATGTACCTGTATAAGTAGTACACTGCGAAAGACCAAGAACAGCATCTTGGTCTTCTTCAAATACCACTACCAATTCTCTTCTCTATAGGGTCCTCCCCTGTTAAGTGAGTCTCTCTGACATATCCCCTTAGACCAGGGATCCCCATGAGCTTATCCCGAGTTCCCCTTGTGGACAGTGGACGTATTCCCTCTTGACTGCGTGTGTCGTCGCGTCCATCTATACCTCAATGAACGTGTTGCCCACCCATACAGCCATCTCTATATCATTGATCACCCTCAGTGGGACAACCTTCGAGTGCTCAACTATTGACCAACCACTGTACCCCTTCTTGAGGACCTCCACGGTTATCTAGCCCTCGGTGGATGTCTCGTCCCACATCCAGCTGAGTACCCTCAGACCATCGTCAATTGCAACTTCTATTGACCACTCAGGATCACCACACACACCGAGGCCTAAGTCAGGCAAATGTCCATGGTAGACATTACATCGCCTGTACAATGCCTCGGCCATGCCACCCCTTTGTCACTGGCAAGGGCACAGTTTTATCTTTTAGTTTTGCCATTACTAATTCTTAAACAATACTGTAGGAGCACACTGTTGTTGGCTACAACACTGGCCTCTGTTCATCATAGGTCCTTTATCTCGCTGTGCCTCCATTGTCTTGTATTGGCTCCATTGTATCACCTTGCCCATTCATACCTTGCCTCCCCATCTCGATTCCGTGTTTCGATTGCCTTGTGCCCCATCTGTCTATGCCACCATTCCCTAATTCCCCCCTTCTCCCTTCCTATCTTACCATTACTTAGCCTTAGGAGTATGGTTTTGGTGTACTTAAAAAGGCACCCTGTTCTCAGCTGAATATCATCATTGTTTTCCCCCTTATCTTCTTGTTCACTTGCGTGAATTCTAAGGTCAGGCCACTCAACGGCACCTGGAACCCTCACAATTCGACCGACTCTCGTCTTCGCTCGCTCTTGTTTCTGTCATCATTGACTAGTGCTCGCATTCGTGTTTCTGCATTTGCACTTCCTCCCCTCATGCTTGCTTGTGTCCACATCTTCGCATTCACATCTCCTTGACTCAACTTGCATTCTCTCCCATCCCTCTAACCTCTTGCAGAATCCCTCTCCACCTTTGAACTCATGGGACCCTACATCCCTACAGTGCCACCCAGTAGGAAGCAGGGGTAAGGGGTAAGGCTGGTATGGGGAGGGGTGAGCTCCAAAAGAATGCCTGGGTTAGGGGCAGTAAGGGGGAGAAGGGGGTTAGAGGGCTGGCGAAAAGCGTGCACCTTAGACAACAGAAGGCTTAGCACAGGGCTTCGCCTTCCAGCACTTGAGAGAACCTGAGCACCTGAAGGCAAACAGGCACTGGTTGGTGAGAAGACCCAAGGCCACAGAGCCGTCAGGATCCTCGAAGGCGAAAACTAACCATGAGGTGGAGCCCAACTAGTAAAAGTTGGGGTGCCTCACCCAGGAGGGGGCTTGCGTGAACCACAGAGAGTAATATGCTGGGTTGTTGGTGACAAGCACCTGGTGGAGCTCACTGGATGAGATTCTACTTTGGCCCTTTATATCTCCTTGATATAATTCCATAAAAATACAGAAAAATAAAAGAAATAAATATGTGTCCATGACACAATGCGTTGGTTCAGTGCTACCCCTACACCTTCTGGAATGGCATTGAATTTGTAGATATGGTTGGTGAGTTAAATCCAGCCACCAGTTGGAAGAGAACCATTGTGATTGCACTTGTATTGAACCCAGACACATTGCCCACTCTTGCCAGCATTGGAAGAAACTCACTTGACTATACTGCTCTTTACACTGCAGGTAGGTGGTGGCTCTTGTTGATCATTACTTCTACTCAATGCATTAACTTCCAATTTAGGCCAGGCCTGGTTTACATCAATGATCATTGATCAACACAGGGATGCATATTTTTACGCTTGGATTCCCTGTGTCTGGCATAGGCCATGGTGTTAACCCCACCATGGGTGAGACCCATAACCTAAACAGAGATGTCATTACTGAACCCCAGGTCAAGGTGATATTTTTATAGGACTGTGTCTTACTTGACCTGGTCAGGTGGGCAAGGGAGATGCACCCCTTGCTTGCCATCACCATGCACTTGATAACCTATAGCTACTCTTATGGTGGCCAGCGCTACACCAATGCCTTCTACACAGGTCACACCATTGCCTGGCCAGAGGGTGCAGAGTAAGGCTCCAACCATTTAAGTTTAAAACAGTTTTTAAACTATTTACATGGTTGACTTTTACCATATATTTACTGGCATGGTGGTATGAAGTAAATAAACTAAATAGTAAACAGTAAACAGTTACCCCAAGACCCTTTTAGACTCTAGAGGAACTGTTATCCACATTTGGCCTCTGATCAGAAGATTTAAGTGTGCTAATTAATTAATATGTTCAACATTTTTGAACACTGTTGAATACTTTGAACTTGGCCCTGAACACACTGGATGGAAATTACCTCTTTTATGCTGACAAAATTTTGAAACTTCAATAATAAGAGGCAATTCCTTTTCTATCAAAATGTGAATCTGATAATTATACACTATTAAGCCAGATTCATGTTAAAAAATGATATTAAGATGGTATTTATATAATATAAAGTTTCCACAATTTATAGTGGGGAAATGTATTATTATTTCAGGATTCATCTAGATATAGCTTTAAAAAATGAGAGCCAAACCAGTGGCCAACACCATTCAGACTTGAAATAAAGAAGTATCATTTGCATTTTTCTAACCTATTTCATTGTAAAACATTGCAGAAGAATATCCACTTTCCAACCAAAGAGATTGTAACAAAATTATATCAAGTAAATATCATTTTAACATCATTTTTTAATCTGAATTTAGTCTAATGATATATAACCATCACTGGATGTAAAAATACCTTTTTACCATTGATAAGATTTAGGCATCTACAACAACTAGTATTTTCATTCACAATTCATACATAAAGTGTTGATAAGGTAATTAGATATTGACAATGCAATGTCAAGGCATAATATGTAGACAGTATAGATATTATTTTCCACAGAATATTATAAAGGTTGGTTGTATTATGTATCTTGTTAAAATATCTCACATGGTAACTGAGGAATGCCTAATTGGATGACTTAGAGTTGCCCTCACTGTGGGCATTTTAGGATGTTAAGTCTGTTTTCAAGCTGATTTTATGATAAACCTATTCCAAAAAAGCCTTAAATGTGCTCATGTAATACATTGTGAACCCATTTACAATGTGCTCTTCAATGAAGAAAAGATTTTGTCACTGGATACATTGTGATTTCATTTATAATATAATTTTCCATAAAACTCATATGTGCTCAGTACATCTAATAATAATATTTTTGATTTATTCATGCTGATGATATAGCAGAAAATATTTATAATATAGTATCTATTTTCCATCATATTTTATCAGGGATACATGCAACAAGACACCCGATGTCAGGACATCCTGAGTCAAAAGACTTGAGATGTCTAGACTTGAGATGTCAAAATTGCAGGCTCCTTGCAGACCTAGTCACCTAAGGATTGTCATGGGTGACCCATGTGTCGATCAGCATGTACCTGCCATACCTGCTGAAACCCATACCCATGGTCATGGGTTTGACTAAGGCTGAGCACGAGTCCAGGTCACTCACAGGTACCCAAGAGTTGACCTGTGGGAATACCCACCATGAACAGGATCCATGGATCTGGATCCACTCATAGTGGTGGATCCCCAAGGATCTGGGTGTGACATTTGAGGGGCAGAATACCCATCATGAGTACCCATGGGCCACCCTGATATCAATGCCCCTGATGCACCATCTCAGTGCCATATTGCCCTATCAATATCACCTTTCTGCTTAAGGCATGCCCACTTGGGATGACTGCTCCCAAATTGTAATGTCTACCACAGATGTCTGCCTGACTTAGGCCTCATTGGTTGCAGCGATCCTAAATGGTCGAAAGAAGTTGTGATTGGTCAGGGTATCAAAGTACTCAGCAGGGTGAGGGATGAGATGACCGTCCAACAATAGGTAACCATGAAGGTCTTTAAGGAGGGGGATGGTGGTTGGATGATAGTTAAGTACATGGAGGTCATCCCACTGGGGGTGGTCGATGATGTAGAGATGTCTGTATGGGCAGGCGACACATTCATTGTAGTAGAGGTGTACATGATGACAAACACAATTGATGGGGAATACGTCCACTGTTCATGAAGGGAACTCAGGATAAGCTCATGGGGATCCCTGGTCTAAGGGGATATGCCAGAGGACTCACTTAACAGGGGAGGACCCTATAGAGCGAAGAACTAGTAGTGGTATTGGAAGAAGACCAAGATGCCGTTCTTGGTCTTCACAGTACTCTACTTATACAGTTACACACAGGCTTTCAAGTGCCGCTCCAAGAAGTACTAGCCAATAGCATAAGTAGAGCAAACCCTAGTACAGCTATCCTAGTATGAGTCACTACAAGTCATGATCCGATCCATTATCGTACACAATCACATGCTCCAGAGCTTACCTGGCTTACTGATCTGATAAGTCCATGACAATATACTGCTGACGTGGTGTCATACCCTTGACGTCAGTGTCCACTTCTGGGCCGAATGTAACACAAATGGGGTTGGTGGCTGGCCTTGAACTGGCTGCAGCTGGCTGGTCCAATTTCCTAATTTGGAAGCAAGCCCTTGGTGGGGTTGAGTGCAGCACACCCCCTACAACATCCAGTGTGCTGCACTTGCATGCACCCTTAGTTACTCTGACACAGCTTGCTGCAAACAATGGTAGATGTCTCCATGAATTTTAGTGAGGGGCAGCAATGTGCATGACCACCGGCATGGCAGATCTCCATTGAGCCCAAGTGGCTTATCTCTCACATTCCCAGGGGTACTGCACTTGTGCACGGGCTTAGCAGAATTAGAGGGACATGTTCCCTAACCAAATAGACATCTGTACAAAATTTTGAACTATGCAGAGGCCTGTGTGACTGGTTTCAACACCTCACACTGCCTGAACTCAAGAAAGATCTCATTAAACAGCACACATCACAGTGGGGGAGCCAAAATGGGAGAACTTGGAGGAGCCCCTAAGAAACCACGATATTCTGACTCGCCACCAAGGTGACAACATGACCAGGCCACCTGGCCACCACAGTGGACATCAATTTCTTATCAAATCACATTAAGTACTAACTTTACAATAGAGTTTTTTCATTAAACCATCCAAAGAATGGTGAAGGGGTCAAAATTTGAGAATCCCATGAAAAAGCCAAGACCAGGGAAGTATCAGAATTCAATATTTGGTGCATAAATACTACAGGGAAGATGCTAATATTAATCTCTAATCTTGTTGCTGTCATTGCCACTGCAGCCATTGTTGTCACATTGTTGTCATTGCCATCATGTTTGCCTTCATTGTGACTTTGTCATTGCCCTGCAATTGTGCTCAATAAGTACTACTCAAAGACAGATGAGTCTGTCATTTTCTGGGTTGCAATGAGTGTGTAGTTCACCTCAATTCTCTCTTATTAGTGCTGATATCACTTCACAGTTCTCCATCCAAAATACAAGACATCCTACTTTATCAAAGCAAAGTGGGAGTCAGCTTGGATTGAGGCAGCCAAGGATATAGCTCGAGAAGAATGGAAGAAGTACAAGCCCACTGTATCAAGCTTGTCAACATCAGCAGCAGCATCATCCAAGGTATGTGCTATCCCACACACCCAAATTAAGTTTCTCATTCTAGGTTAGCAGAGTACCTCAGCATCTGCTCGTTATTTCAAGGACCTTGATGATGACATTACTACTGAGTCTGATGCCCTTGAAGAATGGCTCACTACACCAACAATCAAGCTTGAGAAAGGTGTTGATGCCATTGCCTGGTGGTCAGTTATGTTGACAACTGGCCACTCACTTGCGTGAATGGCACTTGACTTCTTATCTATACCTGGTGTGTACCCTCCACTCTCAATGGTAGTGTGTGTTATGATATAACATATAACAGCTACTTCAACTGATGTTGAGCATGCCTTTTCACAAGGGGGACTTACTGTCTCCAAGATGAGGCACTCATTATCTGATGAGTCCACTCATGCTGCAACAGTACTTGGTTCCTGGTGTGGATGTCAGCATAATGTTGTACCTCAAGAGGAGATTATTGCATTGTTTAAGAATAAGAGTAAGTGGGCTGGGAAGGGCAAGGAGAAAGAGAAGGGAGTGGGGGAAGTTATTGCTATCCCAGATGACCACTGGCATATGGATACAAATTAATATATATTTGGCACCTCCAGACTTTTAGTATACATTCAAGTAACAACTTGGGTATCAATGGCATGGGTACCCATAAGTATACCTGTAGGTACCCATGAGGATCCATCTACCAAAATTACCCATGGGTACCTGTGCACCCATGGGTAATGGATCCGTGGGTATGGGTTACCCACATGGCAGATCCTTCAAGGATCCGAGTTGAAGAATAAAACAAAAGAATACCCATGGGTATGGATCCAGGTTACCCATAAGTGCACTCGTGCTCAGCCCTATGCATCACCATTGCCATTGCCATTGCCGCGCTTACTATCCCTGCCGCTGTCCCCATCCCCACCGCCTATGCCACCCACCACTGCCCCATTGTCATCGCCATCATTGTCGGTACCACAGCAGCCCGGGCCCTTGCTATGTCCATGGTCGTGGTTGTCATCTTCGTGGTCATCGCTTTGTCATGGTCATCACCATTGTCACTGGCATGTCGTTGCACAGTTGCACCATGAGTTGCGCACTGGTTGCCATGCACGCACCACAGCTGCATTGTTGTGTATGCCCCACAGCTGCATTGTCGCACACACCTTGTGGCTGCGTTGTCGTTTTGATAGGCATGCAGGGTTTGATTATGGTGGTGGTAGGGGCATAGTTTGGGTCCACATGGGGTGGTGGATGTCAGTGGTGACATCGGTACAGTGGCATAGCTGCTCATTAGTGAAAAGAGTGGGTGGACGGGTTTAAAGCACTTACAACTGGGGCGGTGACGTTGGAGGCTGGCGGCCAGTGACCATTGTCATGGGGTGTAATGCCACGGCGGTTGTGTGGCAATGGGAAGTCCTGCAATCAATGTCAGTCTGCTACATATAAAGTACAGTAACTATGTCCAAGTTGAACATGATGGAAATGTGTGTCTGCGGAGGCTCAATCTGTGGCATGGGAAATTGAACCATCAGCCACAACTTAGCCACTTTTTTTTTGCCACGATTCACCCTCCTCAAGAGCGCTGCCACCCTTAGGTGCAGTTTTTCTTTTTCTTTTTTAATTCATTTAACTGTCTTCAAGCTGCCATTGCACGCTCCCATTGGCATACCCCACGGGCACACAAGCCACTGTCATGCCGCTGGAATGAGCTGGGCTTCGGTCCAGTGTATCAAGATACGTTCATTTTTTTTCTTTCATTTTGATTCGTTTCTCATTGGCGTTACAGAGCCCATATTTTCCTCACTTGCCACTACTGCACCTGAGTCCTTCAAGCTGCCCACCTCTCCTACCCATGCAAAGGCATCTCCGTGCTTCCTCACCCTTCAAGCACCTTCTGCTGCCTCTGCCTTAAGCCCGTGGCCATCGCCTCCACCCACCCCTCGCTGCATGCAGGTCCACCTACCCCCACCCTGTCACAGTGTGCAAGAGCTGCTATGATGCGGCACGCAAGACCAACCACAACACTAACCCACCACATGCGGGTCCCCGCCCAGGACACACCCCAACGAATCAAAAGTATGTTATCAGTTCGTTTGAGCCTACAAAGTGCTGATGCTGGTTGCAGGCCCACACAGCTACCCTGTGCGCCACGTCCACCACTGCCTGCCAGGGGCCCATGTGCACATGACAATGATGATGCAGCTGTGGATGGCAAGGCAACATCACCATGATGGTGGCAACAATGGTGAGGCAACATTGCCATGATGGCAGCAACAACAGTGAGGCAACATCGCTGTTACAATTTCTTTGCGTTCTCTTCTCTTGCGCCTCACTATGCATTCATTCACGAGTTCACTGTACGATTACAATATGATCCAGTGTCATGCGCTTCTCAGCTTCCATCTCGCACCTTGCGCCTCAGCAATAGGATGGCCAGTCTTATGCTTCTTTTCGTCCGCTGACCATTTCTGAGGCATGCATCGTCCTGCAGGATTCTCTTGTACTCTATTTGATATTTCCCCTTGTTCGCGCTTTAGGACTACTGACTCGCGATCGCGCCATGTGTTTGTATACTACAAACACCCTGTACTAGTATATATAAGTCACGCCCTACCTAGCTTGTATGGTAGACTTGACTTCTTGTGTAATACCACATCGTCTTTGCCTCACGAACGATCCTTGACTCGCCCTTGCGCTTGAGTCACTGCTTTCGCTCGCCGCTGCGCTTGAGCCTCGCCCTTCTACTACTATCCTTGGTTCCAGGGAAACCAAGTGATACTTGTGCATCACCGAACTGAGTCTTAACCGACTCGCGCACTTCCGATCCCGTTGACTTAACACGGTACATGTCATACCTAACGCCCCTGTGGTGGCGTTACAATCGCCATGACGGTGGCAACGACAGCAAGGCAACATCGCCACAACAGTGGCAATGATGGCGAGGCAACATCGCCACGACGGCGGCAATGACGGCGAGGCAACATCGCCACGATGGCAGTAACAACAGTGAGGCAACATCACCACAACAGTGGTGGTGGTGACAGTGACAACGATGGCAACAACGACAACGATGGTGGGACAACAACGGCGATGGAGGTGCAATAATGGTGAGGTAGTGGCAGAGGGCGGCGGGGATGGCAGCAGGGGTATGGCCTCCTTTGTATATTATTACCTGTAGATATTGTAACCTTATGAAATAAAGTTGATTTTTCTGTATTTTGAAAGCTGTGTGATAATCAGATTGCTTAGTTGACTTAAGACTGCTTATACCAAGGCTTATATTTGTGTTGAGCCTGGTGGAGCCTGCCGAAGAAAGAGTCCAAGTTGAAATAAGCCAGACAATAAGGTCAATAAGCTGCAATTAAGTCAAGTTCAGAGCGAGGCTTGACTTAATCCAAGCAGGGTCAGGCTTAGCAAAATCTGGCTTTAGGTTGCTTGAAACTGTTGTTAAGTCATATTAAGCACTGTTAAGGACCATTAAGAAAAATCAACATTTTCCTGATGCTATGCAAACCATTTTCAGGGCTTCTGTCCATGACCGCTCTTTTTTGCACAAGCCATGTCTATCATTGACACTGGCAAGTCACCTCAGCAAATATTTAGAAAACTGATTATGCTCTGCTGAGTTTCTTCTGACACTCTGACATGTGTAACTGTACTATACCAAATGCGACCTGTTTTTGGGCCTGAATTGGCTGAAGTGACGATGATTGGCCATCAGTAGCACCATTAGCTCAACCATTGGGATATGGCACATGGCGTTGCCATGACAGCAGTGGTTGCAGGACTCAGGAGAGCACTGATGGTCAAGCAGGAGTAAGTTTAGTCTTGTACCCACTGTTCTAGAGGAGGAGTGCAAGGAGGGAGGGGCAGGCAGGGATCCAGGGAAGCCAGGGAATGATGTAATATTATTGGCTGGGGGGGATAATGCCGTTTATGCTGATGATGCCACCCTCTCATGCCTCAAGGGTGCTAACAATGGCTGGATCCAAGTCTGAGACTAGGGTAAGTTACAACTTCCCATGTTGGGTTGCAAATTGCCTAGTTACAGTAACAGTGCTAATGGCAACCACATCATGAACACTGTACAGTACAGCAGCTTGAACATGGTCAGGCTTTCCTACATTACATCTCCAATAGCTTTACGACCTTGCCCTGCAGCCTTGTCCCTATATCTTGAATCTGATTATATTTATGTATGAATTGTATTTACAATGGCAAAAAGGATAAATTTCTCCCAGAACTCATGAGGGCTCTGCACCATTTTCACCATCTTCCAATGTTCTGCACTTTCACGTGCCCTTAGCAACTCAAATTCAGTGCATTGCTGATAGAAGAAAGTAAGGTTGCAAGGTCTTGCAACATGCAAAGGCATGCATGGCCCTCTGCGCTGCAGATTACCATGGACCAGGGCAGGCACTCTCCATTGACATGCCAAGCAGATAACTATTCCATAACCCTTATTTTGAGAGATATCTATTCTATAACCCCATTTCTGTAACTATAACCTATTTCTAAATACTTTTTTCCTGTAATTATGAACCCCGCTCTTACGTTTCGTAAGTCCGCCTGTGTATTCGAAAACGGGTATCTATCGTTCTATCGTTATGAAACCCGCTGTGAGTTAGACACCATCACTTCAATACATATGATCTCTTTTCCAATTCAACTCCTTTGGGAAGCGATGGGTTCTACCTTGAGTTCGTGCTGGTCCTGGAAATAGGGTGGCAGGACGGGAATCCCTGCACTGGAGGTGAGGCCGGTGAGGGTCTGGTGGTCCGAAAGCTTGAGAAAAAGGTGCACATCACGCGTAATACTATCTTGCCTTTTCTCCCTCGTCAATCCCTTCCTTACCTCTAGACTCGTAACCAGCCGTTCGAATGAGGATTTTTGAGGGTGTCGCAAGCTTATGCCATGATTCATGCGCGCGGAGAGAAGCTAGACTGACGAGTCGAAGCGTAATGGTAGGCTTTCAAGCTAGTGAATGACAGAGCTGAGGTTCCTAAGTTAAGTGAATATCATTACTCATGTGTTCTTTCCCGCACCTACTTTCCGTTTTTGCCGCTCAGCTTTAGTTCAAGGTGAAAATATCAATGTATCCGTCAAGTTGCATACGCAACGTTGTCCACCAACTCGACTGGATCACCCGGAAAATCCACGCGCCTGATTGCACACTCCCAAACATAACTCGCGTGCTCACGATTCTGGCACCTCCATCTACTACCAAACGAGGGTCCACCATGTCCAACCATTTGAACTGCGTGGCAGAGAGCACCTCGTCGAGGACGACGTTGACGGGAAAGTAGTTCAAGTTCGCGGCCATGACCAGCGCCTCTCCCTTCGAGGAAACCCACACGCCGAAGTCCAGCCGATCGGGCGTGATGACACGCGCAAAGTGGACGGGAGGCGAGGACAGTGACGAGGACAGTAGGAAAGGTGTGAGCTCGGGGAGCGTGCTGGCAAACCGAGATGCAGCAGTCTTGATGTCCGGCGTGGTCGGGTCGGTCCAGGAGATGGAACCCCGCGCGCCCGCGTTGACTGCGACGATCATCTGCACCAGGAATTCGGTGTATGTCGGCGTGCGCGACCAGAACCTAAGGGTGCGATGATCACCTATGGTTAGATCCGCATCCGCAGAACTGGCAACAAAGAACGAAACGACGATCAACGTACTCTGCAGATCCAAAGCCCTGTGGCACAGCCCAAATACTTTTGGATCGCTCCCAGCCGAGTGTCTCGAGTCGCATGGCAAAATCGTCCATGCGATTGCGGATGTCCTCAAATTTGCCAACGCAATTGTCGCACCCGCAGCATCCGTGTTCGGTCGTGCAAGGTGTGTCGTAGACGACGCTGTAGTTCGGACTGATGCCGATAGGATACGCATCTTGCATAAGAATAGGTGTCCCAGCAGCGTAGTCAGAGAAGAAGTAATCCTGGCAGTTGAGAACAAGGGACGACGGTCGGTAAGGATCAAGAGAGTTAATGAGCGTAGCAGCGGATGCAGGCGCCGCAAGAGGGTCTTGAGAACCATCAGGTTCGTCTGCAGTATAATACAGTAGAAGGTTCGACCTGTTCCTGAGCGATGTGACCTGTTCCGTGACTGATGTCGAATTCATGTAATCCCTAGAGACTAGATTTAAGAGTCGGTACAAGCAGTACAGAGGGAGGACTGACCAGCGCATATCATACATCAGCCATAAGCCAAGCTCCTCCATCTTGTCAACCATGCGATTGAACGCCGTCATGTCGTCATACGGCGGAATGGGGTGCACCTGTGCGTGCCAACGCTTTATATGGTTGATGCAACTACTTGAGCACACTCACCACGTTGATTCTGAGGTGAAATTATCAACTGCTGATCGATTCTTGAAAGTTGGGAACCCCACGCACCCTTGGCGTTTAAGCACCTCTAATACGCCGTCGTTTCCTTCTAGATAACCTCCGAATTGTGTATAGAAGCCAACAGGGAAAATTGGTTCATACGGATCCTGCGTAAACGCCCGCTTTGCAAGGAGGCCACCTGTTCGTTGGTCGAGTTTTGTGATAGAGCCTATGGAATCCGGAGGCGACGGGAGGTAAACCAAGTTTGTGGGAGTGGACGTGAAATTCTGTTCGGATGACGACAGCGTCGCGGTGCAGCCCAAGGAATACGGCACCGAGCGAGGCGTTATCGCAGATAAAGAAAATGGGATGGCGGCTGATCCATTCAAGGAGACCGTTCCAGAAGTTAGAGGCATTCCATCAACGGACACGTTCACAAATAATTCAGCGTCTGGAGAGGAGAGCATGATCAGAGGTTGCGCTCCCGCGATTTCCTTGTACCGCACAAGGGCGTCAACGATGATCAGGCTAGAGGAATTGTCCACGAGGTCATCGGGGAGGAAGGGCATTAGTGCAGCGTTGCATCTTAGGACCAATTGAGGCGTTGTGGTCGTCACCGGGAGGGAAAATTGACCTCCAGGGGGACTAATAGGCTGGCCAGCTCTGTACTCTTTGCCACACCTAGTAACCCCATGAGCCCCGATCCTGTCATAGAGTAAATACTCGCACCATTTTCCTTTCCATTCCCCCGCGAAAACCGAGCGAGCGACGAGTAGGAACAAAAATATCCGCATAATGCTCTAGAGGACCTGATTCAACGCAGGACGGGGGCGCCGGGTCAATGGGATACTATGGTGGGGAAAGCAGTCCATACTGCCTGGGACCGTGACATTGGTGAGGTAGCAGACACCAGGAACGGGTCCGCTTATGTAAGTATGACACCCAAGTTCTCACCGAGTTCCAAGCCGAGTTCTCACAACCTCAGCCTGAGGCTCGATTTCTCTTCCATATGGTGAACCCCTGGGTTATGTGTAGAAACTTTTGTGTGGCACTACTATTTTCATGACCAATGTGCCAGTAGTTAGAGTAGCCTATGCGAAAAGCAATGGATATTTTCTCTAGTTCCAAGTACGCCTCGAAGTACGCACTTCAAAATTTACATAGCAGTAGACCAAGTATTTTTTGGGCATATTCCTAACTTGTGAAAACCTTTGTTCGTTCCTGCATTATCAACTTCCGTCTGTCTCTGTTCCTCTACCTCCACCTCAGGCTGTCTCCGTCGTGTTTTCAATCCTTCTTTCTTTTTCCCTTGCTATTGTCTACAAGTCCCCTTGGCTTAACGCCTATGACTTGACGCATCCCGGCGCACTTCTAGCGCAGCCTGGAACATTGTGTTGGTCAAGCAGGGCCATCATGATGTAATCATCCAGTTCTATAAGAATGAGATTGTGGGAAGCGAACATAAAAGAGGAACGATAGATAGAGGAATGTGTATGATCACCGTAAGCTCTACTCCACATCATCAATTATGCTCTCTAGTTTACCGAAGTTGGGCGTCCCGAGACCCGTAACCTATGGAGATCAGAGCCCGCCATAATGTCGAAAACAAGAGACAAGTCTGGCAGGACGCACAGGATCCCATCCAACGATGGCGGAATACATCGGTACTACCGCAGCCTGGATAATACCCAAAGACGATGTCATTGAGACCCGCCGGGCCGTCGCTCTACGGCTAAGGGTTGAGCCAGCCAAGCGGGCGGTCGCCCCTCAAAATCCGATAATCATTCAGCAACGAGACCACCCCGGCCACGGTCTGTACATTGACGATCAATCAAAGAGCATGACGAAAGCAGAGGGTACGGAGGGTAGAAAAACGCACGGGCGCCGAACAGCTCGTACTGGGGCCTAGAAGGTACAGTACGGGTTTCACCTCTGGGTGTATGCATGAAGTCGTCTGCCTACGTGGCGATGTTGGGATGCCGCGGCTCGACCTTCTGTACTACAAAAGTAGGAACAAGTCGGATCGGGCCATGGCAACGAATCCCCACTTGTAGAGACCACGATATTGGTTTCCGACGACCTGGAGAAAAGCAAGCACAGCGTTGTCCTGGTAGTCCGGGCGACTCGAGATAGTTCGAGAAGCTGCTCGCGACCTCGGGGCTGTCGTAGATCGTACCATCGAGGCTAGTGACCCAGGGACCTACACGGCAACGTGGTGATATTGCGCGACTTGTCCCAACGCTTGGGTACCTGCTCGCGAGCGGTGAGTGAGAAAACACCACACGTACGGATGCGGGGAATGTGGGGGAGGAATTGGACCTTGCCGGAGCCGTTATGACTACGCAGTTCTCGTAGTGGGCGCTGCTGTATATAAGGTCTGGCGAGCGTTTGTATCAGTGCAACCAACACACATAACGTGACAAAGGCTCAAAGCGCGCGCGCACAGTCAGACAAAACACGAAGGCCCTCAGAGTTGAAAGCCGTTCGGAGACCGAGCATTGCGAGACTCAGCTATCACGAAGTGCGAAGCTTGGACACCGGTCCCTCAGTACAGACACTGAGAGACAAAGCTAGAGTCCAGGCTGCCGTCATCTTACAGTATTGTCATAAGTATCTGGCTCAGACACTGGAACTGTCTCTGTAGCCCCTGTACCAGGGAACTTCAACAATTTCCACGGGTCTGTCGACAAGCAACTAGAGTTAGATAGAGTTTGAGATTCCCTACAGGGCCTAGCTAATAAGATACATGGACGACAGCTCTGCCCGCACATCTCGGGGAGGGTATAGGGCAAGGGCTCCAGGGGGAGTGACAATGTTCGCTGGATGCGGGGACTCACAGTTAGATGATAGAATTAAAATAGCCAAGGAAACACGCGAACGCCTCGGTATCATCTACGTCACAACGTCATCGAGTCCCCGCTGACGAACTTCCTGCCCTTGCATCGGGAAAAAAGAGCGAGCGAGCCCAGTGTCGTAACCAGCCCGCCGCACTACCTTCTTTTGAAGGCTATAGTGTATCGCGTTGAGAGAAAAGCCCCATCACGGAGCGTATCAAAGGCTGCATGAATACGGTCGCGGTGCCCCTGCAATGACAGGTCCGGTCATGTGGATAGTAGGTTGCAATCGACGAACGTACCAAAGAACCCCTTGCAACAACGGACTTATGACCTGATCTCGTATTGTGACCCAGATGACGGATTGCCAACCGGGTCCTGCGGTCGCGAGCTTGGCGAGGTATGTCGGCTCGAAGCGGAGGTCGGGGATGATCATGGAGGGTTTCAGGCGCGGCGGCACGTCATGTTTTGTATGAGGATGGGAACCGCTCTGATTCTCTGCGTGACTTCGGGCAAGGGCGAGGACGGTGATATAGTCCGAGCGTGGGCGAGCGTGCTCTTTGGACATGCCAGCGAACGGTCACTTTCTGTATGTGGCACTGGCAAGCGTCGTTTCGGCGTTGGATTGGAGCTTAGGTAAGCAATATAGGGGACAACTTGACGACGAAGGCGGGAACATTGCTGTATAGACACGAGCAAGATAAGAGTAAATAATGTCTATATCGCGATTTGTTGCAAAGGATTTTTTGGCGTCGACTGATTATACTTCGTCGTCATCGTCATCGTCATCGTCGTCCTCATCTCCCAGGTCATCATCCTGTCCATCTTCCTCACCGTCGTCATCCTTTTCTTCGATGACCGTCACTGGCTTCCTTTCTGGAGACCTGATACGGGGGTCGGTAGCAGCTTGTCCCTTCTCTTGCCCCTTCTTTTTGGTCCTTTAGCCTCAGTTTCAGACCCGCTATCGTTTTCTTGGTCCTGTATTTCTGGGACCTTCGTGTAGTCGAGCCGTATTCCACGCGTCCTCCTCCCAGTCTCGATGACGTTTGTTTGATCGAGTGCCTCCAATTCGTCTGGATGTGCGCACTTAGACTCGTATGAACTGTGCACCTTGCGGAACATTGCTTACCGTCGTCCACGTCGCTAGCCGAATCGTCTTCGTCGAACTCGTCGTCGTCCTTGCGGAGTCTGTTTAGAACTACATTAATACCCGCACGCACTAGCAAGGAGTGTAGACTCGCTTTTTCTTATGAGAAACCTCCTCTGACTCTGCACTGCGTTTGTTGCGAGTTGACATCGTTTACTCAGGAGTCGTACGTGGCAGCGGACAACACAGCAGGGTGATCCAACAACCATCAATTTCAACTGACGCTAGGTTCCCAATCAGGGTCCATGTCCCCACACTCGATTGAGTGTGCATCCTCTATGATCAGCCACTGTCGTAAAGGTCGACCACTCACGACATAAACGAAGTCGTCCGGCATAGCGTTTTCTTTGTACTTGCGCGATCTTTTTCTTTCCTCACGACAGCGCATGACGTCACTGTCGCCATCACCTGACTGGGCTGTATTCCCTCGATTTCTTTGGGCCATCGTCACCCAAAAGGCGTCAAAGTTCTGCTGATTGTTTTCTCGTTCTCAAGGCAGGCTTCCACAGATGGAAATCCTTACCCAGGTCCCTAGCACTAGACCCCATCCGCGGGCGGTTTGGGTTGTTCTGCATGAGCGGAGCGAGCCTCCGGTGTGACCCTCGCAGATGTCGCTGTTAGTATGGTGAGTAGCCTCGGCAATTGTGTCGGGGTCCGGGCTAAGTAGCCTGATACGCGCACGGACAACTCCAGTAAGTTCTCAACACCACATCGTCGGAACATACATTCGGCGGTAGTTGCACCCAGTCCGATAGACGTCCGAGACTGCAAGCATCAGCCAGCGCACCATAATGACCTTCCATTCCACCAAATTGTTAATGGCGGACCTGAGCAGTGGCCCGGAACCGAGGTCAGGACCGCGCTGCCGCGCGCGCAAGCCAAAAAGAAGGTCGGTTTCCCGCCAATGCCCCGTCTGTTCCACTTGGGTTACCTTCCGGCGCACTTCCTGAGTTATTATGAGCCCCGATCGTCGTACTCGATGCTGCGATGCACAGCATGATTAATCGGAAAACGACTCGCCGCGGAATCCCCCTTACGGACTGTACGGGCGGGCACCGCCCTCAATGCTACTCTCCACGGACGTTTGGTCTTTTTTGCTACGGTTATCTAACGCGGGTAATAGGCGTGAATACGTCGGGGCTCCCACTCAAACTGCGATCGTCTATCGCTTGATAGGAGCGCCTAACTTAGGTCGCGCAAAATGAAGAACCCTACTTCTGGTGGTTGACATTTGGGATCCGTATTTTCTGCCTAGCCGCTCGGGCTCGACGCCAACCCATCCGGCTCGCGCTTTCCTTATCAGTGCTGCAGGTGCGACTCTTATTGACCTGAAGTTACCCGTTATGCTCGTACGGCGATTCGCCCGTGGGACTCTATTCCCTGTCCCGCGGTTGCCTCGGCGGTTTTGCGCCACATTGCTTCTGGTGGACGGTTCCAGTTTAGGCTTGCACGGCATATCGGCCTGACATCTTGTGGGAGTGCACGGTTGATAGAGAAACGTATCAACGTGCACACAAGAACTCGGAGTTTTAGAACAAGAATAAGTGATTAATGTCTAGTAAAGGGGCCACAAAGACGACCGGTGCCATCCTACCCCTCCGTTAACTGTGACGGACAACACATGAAACCTTCCCAACATTACAGCACTGTGTGAAGTCTAGAATTCCAGAGCCACGCTCTTCCGGTCAGGAATTACTCTGATAAGGTCTCGCGTTGGTAGGTGTTCTCCCCGAGGACGGAGATCGGCAAGAGCTCTGCGAGGATGCGCTGAACCGCAAAAATGCCGGGCGGGCTGCGCAGCTGAGCGGAAGTGGCTTGGGCCGGAGCCAAGATATTTCCACATGACGAGGCACCGCAATAGTCTCCGAGTGTGAGACTACAGCTTCCCCGAGACAAGTGCTCCGAGGGAGAGTATTCCTAGAGGCAAAAAGAAAACGAACCGTGCTCATCATGTCAACCCGAAGCGGCTATCACCCCCGCCTGGCGATGGCGAACTATGATAAACGACGAGGCTCACCGTACAGTGGGTATGGCTTATGGTGGCACCGTGCTCATGCCAAGCGACGCGACGACCCCGTGAGGCCGGCGACTATGGGTTGAACCGAGGTCGATCCCGACAGCGAGATGCCGTCATGGTGCATACAACTGTACCCCTGTTGAGCAACTTGAACTTGAGCAAGAAAATCAAGGTCCCAAACCTTGTCCGACCCAATTGCGACGAAAGACAAGACCGACATTTGTGTCAAGTCTCGCCTTGCAGGTCGTGCACACTATTGCACAGAGCTAAAGAGACGGTGACGCCTGCGAATGGGGGCGGCAGCAAGGGACCCCGTGTGAACCCGCAGGGACCCTTCCATGTTGCTGGTAGTACGTATTGCTTGGACTTTTCGATTGGTGAGGTTCTGGGGATCTGGGGGTCAGCTCTGAGAGAAAAGGCAGTCGGATCAAGATTGAGGGAAGCGTCAAGCGAGAAATTGCAAAACAACTCGAAGCTTGTCAATTCGCCCTCAACTCCTTCCATCCAGACGGCTCGAGTCCGAGTCGAAATATCCAACGACCTCAAAAGTACCTCAGGCCTCGGATCTCAGGCTCATGGCGGACTCATCCATCTGCCATGGCAAAATTGACGGCATAGCGATTCTTTTGCACTGTAAGCTGATCGGGATTGATGAATGGCTGCAACGTCAGTGGTTGACGTTCACCGTTTTCCCGAGGGGCGTGCAACAAGGGTCCTCATGACACTCTCTATGCGTGTTAGTGACGCAAGGAACGCCTAGATGGAGAGTGTATTCGCTATCGAAATTTCAAAAAAAAAAAACCAAGTGAGGGAAAATATTCGCATGTGGTCCGTTTGGTGAGAAAAACCAAAGTGCACGGTGGGAACGGCGATCTTTGAGTGCTGTATTGGGTTGCCATTTCGGGTTCTTCACCTGACCTCCTACACACGGTTGCAAATTAACACTGACCACATGCCCACTGGATATCTTTCTCCTCCTGTTCCGAACACCCTGGATGTGCCAGTGAAATTTATTTGCTTCGAGGTGAGCCAGCGCCTTGCACTTGTCACTGAGATCTCCTACCACGATTCTATTTTCTCTGCCCGGTAATAGTGCTCAAAGACCCCCTCCTCCCCTTTCCCCCGTCTCTCAAACGCCTTGTGGACGAACGGAGGAATAACGAATTCAGATATATCATGTCTTGGAAATCATGCACAGTTCCCAAGTTATGCTGTTGGGAAAGAGAAGTCGGACGGACCGACAAACCGCTGTGAGCTGCGGGTCCAGAGTGGCTTTCTCGACCACCAGATGGAAGGTACGTAAACCACACAACGATTTTCGGGCGTAGGGGTGGGGACAATCCAAGCCATTTGCATAAGTATAGCGACACCGAATTAATTTCCACCATTGGACGCATTGCGCTCGATCAAAATCGTTCTAGTTCGAAAAGATCACAAAATGTCACATTGCTCTTCAGGACACTGCCGAGGCAAGCTCTTTGGCCAAGACGTCTTGGCGCTTAAAGGACTTCATGGCTCATTCGATTGTTGTGGCGAAAGCCGGGAGATATTGAGGCCGGAGAAGGTCGAGGTGGTGCTAATCACCACGGAGGACGTACCAGCTCCAGCGGCGTCGAAATCAGAGGACCACCCAGATTCCAGTTCCGTATTTCACAGAACAACGAAAACGGACTCCCCCCCGTTGCAGCACGTTCATATTTCAAGTCGAGGGGGGCGCAAATGTCTCTCATGTCATGCCGAGTTCTGCGTGTCCACCGAGAACCCACAAGCGGGACAAAAAAGGCAGGTACCCTGCGGCATCAAATGACGATCTGGTAACCCATGACGTTTCTTCTTGTACCTTTTATTCCCACCGCCGGTGCGCTGCACTTGCGCGCAGACATACAGTACAGTGTCAACACCACGGTGGGAAGCGGGGAAGAAGAAGCCGATCGCCGGGGCCGGACACACCACCTCTGGAAATTATCCCACAGTTATGCGGTATGAACTACGCGTTCATTCTTACGCCCTCAAGGACGTTAACGTACGGCACAGTAGCATGGCCACGCCATTTAGAGAACGGCTTACAGCGCGGCCGCCGTCTAGCAGACAGCTGCCATCATACGTACAAGCAGGTCTTATTAGCAGAGAGAATTCAGTAGGGAGAGCAGGATTCGTCAGGATACAATAGTCGTCCGCGCTCCGCGTTCGGGGTCCTTTGTGTCAGATCTCAGGCCTCAGGTTTGGACTTGGGTCCAGACGTTCTGCTGTGCGGAATCGTCCGTAATATTTCCTTCACACCCCTCCCACGCGCTCCGCCGGAGAGACTTGCTTCGCGGGCAAAATTGTGTTTGCTTCTTTGAAAAACCATGAATCGCGTACAAGTACCGCCGTGTCGGTGCCAAGTCGCCTTTGCGCTTCCCTCCCGCACCAACAGCGATTTGCGGTCCGCTGGCCATTCGGACACATTAGTGAAATGGTTGATGAAATTGGAGAAAAACGGCGGTTGGTGAAAAAAACATTACCCGGACGCCGATGCTGGCATAAAATAAGTTCTCGTGCTCCATCTGAGCAGAGCACGCAGCTCACTTTTCGGCTGCCTTATAGTCCAAGGGAACGTTCTTTGTTCTCCCTTGCGCCGTCGGTGTCCGTCGGTGTCCGATGTCCATCACGAGCAGCCTAATAGCGCCCCGTTGTCCCTGGCCCGATCGCGCAATTTGGGACTTCGAGACGGGGCCATCACTATGGTCAGGCACGCTCCCCCGATCAGAAAGGTCACGTCCGTTCAACACCAGCTTTGAACGTGCACGGACGGGGCAGGCTTTATTCGAGAGCTGTTTAGCCGAGGGCCGACGCGGCTCGGGATTCACACCGGGACCGTTTGGTGGTGCGTCAATTTTCTTTTTCATTTTTCCAGTGCGCGTGAGACGCTTGCGGATCGCGATTCGGACTCACCTCGAGTCAGTCAGGCGCATGATTAGCCCGGTGTCTCAACCAGCGCCGTCATACCTGACTGCTGTAGACGTTGTCGTTTGTTAACGGCAACTGGGCCTTAATATCGACCAGTGGTGTATAACCGACGAACAGAGAGAAAAATCAGAAAAAGAGCAAATTATTATCGGGTTGTCTATCCCTTGTGTATGACGTATCATAGAAGGGAGAGTGTAGGGACTCGGAGCGCGCGAGCGTCAGGTGCACGAAAATATCGTGCTGGCTGGTTCTTTTCCTTTTGCGTGTATTGTGCGCGCCATATGACGTCCGTGGCACTTATTACTGCCTGGCCCCGTACGTACTGTATGATACAGTCCTAGGCACCGAATATGATGAGATGGTTGGCTGCATACTCTGACTCACGTCGCTTGACTCGATTGGGGGTATTCGGGGAGACAAGGATGACGGACGCGGAGATGAAAGTGATCATTACGATCCATGACATGCATGACATTTTTATCGGTGCCGTGTACTTTGTTCCTGGTTACCCACCTGCGCAGAAATTAAGAGGTGTAAGGACGTGTAGAATGAGATGAAAAACAAGACGAAAGGAATTGCTTTGTCCGAAATTATAGGTACTGTATTGATCAATATGGTTTGATTGATGGGGCTTGAATCGCGAAGCCCTTCGCGTAGAATAGAACAACATCGACAACCTTCTTCCTTGTACTTGATACTACTTGCTACTGTAGCTAATGCTGCTGCTTCTCGTCGTACAAAACCTCGGACACGATATCGATATAAGTGGGCAGAGGCTGGGCGGCGGGGCGATTGCCACAGGTATGGGTGAGATAAGAGAGAAAAGAATAAGAAAAAGGAATAACACAAGCGCAGAAAGGAGAGGTAGAGATAGGAGAAGATGTATGAGATCCGACGTATGAGGATGGGAGCAGACAATGGAAACAGGTGAGAATTGGGATCGTAACCATGGTCGTGATGGCGTAGAAGCAATTTTCTATACACGAACGATGAGGGAGATTGCTGTGAGCGGAACGACAAGCCCATGAGTAGACAGAAAAGAAATGAGATGATATGGAGACAATGAAGAGAAAGCAGACGGAGAAACGGAAACCGAGAATGAAGTAGATAGCTGGCAGATTGGGGGAGCCTAAAACCCGTTGGCACCAGCGCCGACGTCGGTCGGATAACCCGTCCAGTCACTAGGGAGCATGGGCGGGTGAGGTTCGGGAAGCAACATAGGAGGATGGATGTACGAGTCCAGGAAGTGACCACCTTCTCCCATTCCCGCAGAACCATGCAAAAAATCCATTTGTACATCGGCATCGTTCGTAGACGACGGTGGAAGCATGGGAGGATGGATGAAGGGCGACCCATGTGGCTGAGGTAGCATCGGGGGGTGCCAATACGAGCTGTAGTACGAGCCTGGTACAGAGCCATTATTACCATTGGAGGTGTTACCGTTACCACCACCAAGGTTCGGGCTGCAGTTACCGGCGGCGCCGTTCGGAGAATTCCCGGAACCCGAAAACGAGAAGTCCATCGAGTTGCGTGCTGAGCTTGAGCAAGATGTCGCGCTACTTGTCGAAAAGCTGCTGCTGTCCCGACCGAAGGATGAGAACGAGACAGCCGAGCTCGGTGGTTCCGTTGCGGAATCATTGCTCATCCGTCTACGTTTTGCCCCGCGCATCTCGACACCGCTCTCTCCTTCGGAGTTGTCCCCGCTACTGGTGGTATAATCCGTGGAGTACAGTTGCGAGAGCAGATCTGGATGGTACGGACCCGGAAAGTTGGACAAGTTGAGGGTGGGGTAGCTGTACGTATTGTTCGTGCCGAGGGCGCCAACTAACTCGCTCTGCGTCGGTGGGACGTAACCAAAGGCTCCGTTGTTGCTGCCAGCGCTGTGGCTGCTAGAAGGATCGAGATCGGGATCATCAAACGCAGCCGCGTTGGAGTCTGCTGCAAGCGTGGGGGAAACATCTCCATCGGCATCCATATTGGGAGATGTTCGACGAGATGCGCCTGGGCTCGCCGACGGAGTCTCGGATGTGTTGCCAGTAGCGTTGCCGCTGGTGCTACCGCGGCGGGAGTCGTGCCGGGAGCGTTTGCGAATTACATCGGATTTCATGGAGATTGGTCGGGCAGAACCATGTAATTTGAAACTGGTGAAATTTTTACGGATCAGTTGGAAGCGTCGAAGCTGACAGCTTTGAAACATACTAAAGTCCGCAGCTGCAAGCGTTCCAGAGGGAAATCGAGAAGACATGAGTGTGGTTAGAATAGACGACACCGAGTGGTGCTCACGCGTTGCACACGGTCTTGCCTTCGTCATCTTTGCGCCAGAGTGGTGTCGCAGTTGTGTGGCAATTGTAACATTGCGCTACAAGTGCGTCAATTACATTAGATCGAAACAGTTAATCATGAGAGGCGCACCAATAATTTCCGAGGACTCTTGGCGGGGCGCTGCTTGCGAGCGTCCTTCACCGTGGTTATTCCGCATGCTCTTCGGGCGTGGACGCTTGTGCTAGGCACGCACACTCAGAGAAAATAAACAAAAAGGGCTCGCACGAGTGGCGCGTACCAACTTGCAGTAAAGCCCACATGCATTGCAGTTGAGCTCGTCATTCAAACCGCGACGCCACAGCGGCGTGTGCGTTGCGCCACAATTTGAGCACTCGGCCTTGACGCCTCCAGGTGCATTACTGCCACTTGCCCCCGTCGGCGGGAGACTCGTTACGGGGTTGGTAGCGGTTGCACCGGGACCAGAGGAGCGCGTGGTGGCACCCTGAGTACGTACGCTCAGGGTGGGACGAGTGGAGTTGGAACCAGTCGGCGTGTCGCTGCGATGACCGAGTTTTGCGGGGGAAACCGTCTGCTCTTGCTGCGAGGCTCGTCTAGCAAAGTGAGCCTGAGAGAAGGCAGGGTGGTGGTGTTCAAAAGCTTCGCTCTTCATGCCGATCTCGGGCTCCGTAGCCAGATCCAGCTGGCGTGATTGGGATTGCGAGTCGTTACTTGATGTAGAAGCGAAGACGGGTACGGACCACGCCTCAGAGTCGCCGGACTCCATGAGGAGCTCATCGAGAGGAAGTTCGATTGTCGGGCGGACGATGTCGAACGAATCGGTGGAAGGATTTGAGTGACGGACGCCTTCACCGTAGTTCATCGGATTCGTGACGGTGGGAGTAGGATAGAGGAGGGCGGAGGGGCCAAAGTCACTAGAGAAGAGGGAAGGGAAACGGAGAAAGGCTTCTTGATGGTTCGTAGAAATGGTTGTGGTAAGGCAGGTGGCGTCTGTGTCCCTACGGGCACGGTTGGTGACCTTGTCATTGTGAGGGTCGGAAGGGGCAGACGCGGATTCGGGGAGGGTGTCTTCCTGGGTGGCGGTGGATCGGGTAACGGGACGACTTCGGCGAGTGACGCTGTCCTTGAACTCGGCCGAAGGTTTAAGGTCCGGTTTCTGGACGGGGCCGGCAGAAGCAGCAGGAGTGGGCTGGTCTACAGAGAAAGTGAACTGCATGCGCTTGATGGTGCCGGGACGACCATTGATATTGGCCTCGCGGGAACGTTCTTTTTCTGCAGCGCGTTGTCGGATAATGTCGGTGGAATGGTTGCGCCTGAAACCAGGGGCTTCCAACTCCTCGATGCTCCTGGATATAATAAAAAAATTTGAAGGAAAATTTTCGGATCCCGCATGGGAGCAAGAGAGATGAGCGGCAGCAAAGTCGTCAGGGCGCAGGGTTTACGGGAGGGGCTGAACGGAGACAACGGACCGGCCTTTCTCCTTGTCGAGCTTGTCGCTCATACACTTGCTTAGTCTCTTGAACTCTCGCTTCGACTTGGCACTGTCGACGTCGACCATGAGATTTTGGAGGTGCCATAGACGCCAGCTAAGGTTCTCGAGACGTTGTCCTTGCTCAAGGAAGCTAGCGACTTTGGTGCAGACCTGAGTGACGTGATGAGGATGCGGGACGTAAGACGAGTAAGATATGATAAGACGAACCTTCCACGTCTTCGTGAGAGCATCGACATCACCAAGGTTGGAAAAGGCGATGAAAGATTTGTTGCCCTGGTAGGGATGAGACATTAAGGAAAGGAAGGATTGGATATCGAGCATGGGGAAAGTGGGAACACACTTTGAACTTGAGATTTAAGATGGAAGGCATTTAAAAGGAAGGGAGGAGAGGCGAGGGTGGGAGAGGAGGGGATGAGAGAGAAAGGCGGGATTTGGGCAGGACGAGGCGAGTGATATTGAGCAAGGGAGAGAGAAATGAGAGGAGGGGAGAGCAGCGCGTTTGTATTAACCATCCAATAAAACTATTCTTTTTCTCTCAATATATTTCCATACATGGCCATCCCGGCCCCCCTCCGCCGAGGCCGCCGTCCGTGTCGTGGTGACGCGACTTCCTGGCATCAGAACCCCTTCACTCCTCGAGGCCGGTCATCTGCGTCTGGTCCATCTTCTCTTCTTCTTTCTCGGTCTCAGCTCCACTAAAACTACTCTTTACTATCAAATACTATTAATAATTATTCCAAAATCTACTTCGGGCTTCTTTCCGCGGACTGCCCGTCCCTGCCACTCATGATGCCACTCTCCCTTGGGTTAAACATATACATTTCGCCTTTTGACATATCAAATTCACCCTTCGCACCCTCCTCACCCCCGACTTCTTCTACGTCAATCCTTCATTCGAACCCTCATAACCGCCCCACGCCTCCCTGTCCATACGCCGTCAAACGACGTCTTTCTTCTTGCGCCTCGCCCACCTACGATCCCGTTGAACGTATCCTAGTGTAAGGTGTACAGTACTCCATCTCGCTTAGCCGCTCACTTCCAATCCAGAAGGCCCGCCACGATTCTGATCTCACACGCCTATTTCCCGCCTCCCCTGCTTCCACACAACCCTTGACCCTATGAATCGTCCTCTCGTTCCTGTAGGCCCTTCTTTGCGGCTCAAGACAGACACCTGAGAAGAAGCCACCCGCCTCGGCTCCCAATTGCACTCCGTCACGAGGGCTCCTCCTCGGCCTCGAGGTGAGATCCAAGTCGCTGAGATCTCTTCAAGGTGAAAAATAATTACTCCCTTATTCGGTCATGCGCTTCTCACCTCTGCGCTCCCTCGCACCTTCGCCATCCTCCCGGGTTCTCACTCTACCCAATACCGGTCGATCTGCCAGCACCTCACTATTAATCGGCCCCGTGTCGGTGGCTTTCGCTATGCAACTCCATGGGTGTCACCACTTCGGCTAGCCCGGTACTTTGTGACAGCCATAGAATGGTCCTTGCCTCTGTCTGAGAATTATGTGAACGACTGCGCCAGCGATGGAAGACACGTTCCGTACAAGGCACAGCGCACCATGCACTCGCACCGGCTCCCTCACCTGCCGCTCCCGCCAAGAATATCACTCTTGTGTCCATGCGGATATTCTACTACTACTTTGTACTCGCGCCAACCTGTGCGCTGAGAACCGGGACCAGGCGCCCTCTTTCATTTCGAGAGGTGATCCATTCTTTCCTCACATAGTAAAGCCAGTGACCAAGCGCCGTGTGCCTGCTCCAGAAAGAACACATTTCTGTTACCCCTGCGCTTGGGTGCCTCGCCCCTACCTGTACTGTACCCACTACCAAACCTCCTGATCTAACCTCCTGATCTAAACTAGCTAACTGTGGCGCACCTTCCTTACTCTGTGCATGTGTTTTCAGCCTTGAGGAAACAAGCACGCGCTTATCACCCCGCACACATGCACGTACCACACTAATTCGAACGAAACAAATAAGACGAATCAATTAACAGGAGATAGCATGGCCTTACCGGCCACGAGTGTGCAGTGTTCAGTGGTTCTGCCTTATCATTGGACTATCGTCCTTCCGAGTGAGAGGGCAAAGGTACACCCGACGACCCTTGTCCGAGATGGCAAGAAGGGTGAAGGAGTTAAGAGGGGTGGCAATTACCTTTAGTTGCTGAATGTAAAAAAAACCTCCTGCCCTGGTTTGCCCAGCCCTATCCACAACGAGCAGAAGTGTCCCATCGATAAGACAATACCGTATTGGGGGCCATCGATGGTGGCTGACCAACCAGACCCAACTCCGATCCGCCGTTCCGTCTCACTTGAACCCCAGTCCCTGTGCTGTTTCAAGATTTTGTAGTGCTGGCAGCAAGGTATGCGCACTATCGTCGCATTTCTACTACAATACCGGGGTCACGTCGTGGGTGTTGCATCGCTGGCGATTTGCGCTTCGGTGTTTCGCATCTATGAGTTGAGGCGGGAGATGCCGTCCTCTACCCGATCAGCGAAACGCACCAGCAGCGGATTGCAGATTTTTGCGGTACTGTAGCCCACGGGTAATAATGGTGGTGAGTATTAGCCGCAGCCATTTAGCTTTCTAGAACTCAACCGCGCAAAAAAAAAAGAAAAAGAAAAAAGAGGCTAGTCGCCCTCGGCCACGGACTCAGACTTAGATTTGGACTTGTAGAGCTGTCGCAACGCTGGCAGGGCAGGTTCTGCGGCGGTCTACACCGACGCTATGGCCAGGGGCCAAAGCCATGGGCGTGGCCTTCGGGCGTGGCAACGTACTGGAGTCGGCACCGTGGTACCCTCTCTTCTTGGCCTTCTTTTCTGTTCAGACCTCGTCGAAGAGGCGCCACTGTATACCCACGCCCAATCGAGAGATGCACAAGATGAGCTGAATTGCAGAATATCCTGATACGGTAGTCTAATGAACGGAAAAGAAAAGAGCAAAGAACCATCGCACATGTGCACGTGATCGCCGTGTCTTTTTTCACACCTGGAAGACCGCCACGCCGCTTTGCTGCTGCCAGCTTCTCGTGATCAAGACCCGGCGTGCAACTCGCATGCACGTAATGCACGCACAAACGCCCACGTTCCGTGTCCCTGTTCGTTCCCCAAGAGAGCCCATATCTCCTCCGCCCCGCTCTGAGCTCACGCACAACATGTGTGGCGCGGCGCTGTCCGCGAAATCCATCGCAGATGCACCGTGACCACGTTCGTCCTTACCGTATCGGGTTGCCGCGAAGCTAGCCTTGAGGCCGTGGCTCGCCCTGGCGGACTTGACGTTGTTCGTGGGTGTACTGTAGACGGCAAAAAATGCGCAAATGCACGCACGCAGACAGCTCGCGAGTACCACGCACAGCTGGCGTGGCACAGGCGGGGATCAAGCAATGGACAAATTGACGGGCGGGTGATCGCATTCGCTAAACTGGGTAGTCAGTCACTGGCAATAACGTACTGCCGTTTCGTCACCGTAGACCAAGGGCGCAAAGAGAGTGTGCATTTCAAACGTGCGTGGTATCTGCGGGGTTCAAAGTTTGCTCGGGTTTCGGCGCGGAAGTGTTGAAATGGATTCATAACAGGTTACTCGTGATAACGACAAGAGTTCGTAGATTCGGTTGGCTGTAATGGCACCGGAGCTCGAGAGCGAATAGTTGATCGGGTATCGGGGAATGGAATGCCGCAATGCATCGTGACTCGGGGACGGCCACGCAGCCAAGGCCAGCGCACATCTACGTCCCCCAAGCTTCGCATTGAACCAAGACAAGTGCGTTCCTGGGGCCATGGTGTCAGTGTAGAGCAGAGATGAGAGCTGTATACTTGTCAGTATGTACGTACACCACTCCCACCGCTCATACCAACTTAGTACTAACCCCCGGCATGCGGCGGCCGGTCTCGGCCGCCGCCGCTGATGGGAGGACTCACTGTGGGACTTTGAGATCTCTTTTGTCGCGCATAATACAGGTCCACACTGTCATTTACCGTACAAAGGTACTTGGGTTGCCGCTTTGGGGAAAGCAGGGGGGCGCCACTAAACGGCTCCTACGCTTGTGCAAGATTTGCTTTAATTGTTCGACTGCAACCGGGGGGCACTTCGATTTCACGACTCGAATAAGTATATGGGGTTATGGGGTGCATATATGGAACGTGCATCAGGTTGATGCGCTGTCACCACTGCGTTGCGCCAGTTGATCAGCAACGACCACTGAGTGTTTGTGTCGTGGGGTTTCCACCCTGCCCATGCGGACCACTGATCTAGGGGCGAATAGACCTCAGTTCTCCAAGCCGCACCTCAGGGGAGACGATTGCCGGTTGCTAGCCACTTCGCTCTTGCTTCGGGTTTACATCGTGGTTAAAGGTGGAGACGACGGAGAATCATCGACGCAATGTCGTAGTTTCTTGACATCGGCATTTGGAGCAGTATCGCCAGAGGTGACCATGCGCGGCATATATTTGTACAAGGAAGGGTCTCGACCCTTCTCCCTGCTTCGCCCCCATTCCACGTCTTCGCTTCGTAGTCGTATTTCCTCGAATAGGCGTGTTTGCGATAGAGTAAAGAACCCACCCCGGTGAAACTGCGAAGCGTGAACCGCGGACGATTATTGCCCATTCGGCCTTCCTCCTCACTCACTACTCACCAGGGTACGACCCGCTTCTATTGTCCGACAGCCGCACGAATGAACGCGGGCCGGGAGGGAGGGAGAAGAGATCGGAACAGGGGAGGACATGGTAGGGCGGGACCGCCAAGGTGGTCCGCGCGCGCCTGGAGCCAAGCGGTAATAGAGTTCGGCGGACCCGCCTGCACACTTGATGTGTTCAATACAAAGAGAAGTGAAAATGCGACTTCAGGCATGCAGGAGGGATGTGGGCGAAAGAGAAGGGTCTCCCTGGCAGCGCAAAGAGACAGGCTCACCGAATAGGAATGAATGGAATAGAAGCGCGACGCAGTACCACCTGGTGGAAATGGTATAACGAATTGGCGCGACAACTCACGCACAAGGAACGGCACGAGGTCCGCGAGCCATAATGCCGGGCCAGACTCCTCTTGTTCGGCGTCTGTGCGCACATACAACCGCTGTCGTCCCTGCACTATAGACGAAACAGGGCGAATTGTGAAAAGCAGCGAGGGTGCTGCAAGGTTCGTCTGTCTATCGAATAAGCTCTTCGCATGGCATACATTATGTGGGGAAGTGTGGGAAGCGGGGAGGTAGGTGGATCATTCAATTGAACTTGAAGCGCGTACTACTACAGTTGTAGGACACGCCTTACAGGCGAGATGTGCCACAACACGCCGAACGGCGGCGAGATCAGACGGCCAAACGCAGCAATGCGGGGCAAAGGGAAATGAAGGTGCTAGGAATCACCTGACTCGGGCCGTTCATCTTGGACCGGATGGTAGCGTCGTCAGCAGACCAACACCTGCCGCTATCGAAGAGCCGCCGTGTGTCGTGTGGACGTTTCGACGTTACAGCAGCTCGCCCTGCGTGGCAGAAAAAAAAGAAATGGGAGTGCCTCTTTGGCTGGCGTCAGGAACTGTTCCGGCGCAAAATCATGAGACATGCACGCGCCTCGCGCACGGCGTTCCTCGCCTGGCGGCCGCAGCGCGCGTCACCGTCCTTCTGTGTCAATTGGCATGGTTGGTTCCCATTTTAGCGGCCCCAAGCCTCGACGCAGCCCATATTAATCGACGTCGCCCACCACTTGCTCCAGCGAATCATTGGGAGCGCTGCGGTTGGCGCTTCAGTGAGATCTGCATCTGAATTGGCACTAAACGGGGATGGGTAAAGGCTGGCGCCAATCACTGCCTAATTCTGATCGAATCGTTTATCCCTGTCGGGCGTAATGTGAGTTACTGCTACTTGTCTCGACTCGCGCAACGCCACCTCGGTCTGTCTCACGTCAAAGTATGCTTTCTAGATCAACGCGCTGTACAATGAATACATTCGGCTTGCTGTGCCTAGATTGTGCACAACTCTTTCGGACCTTACAAGCGCTGTCAGAGTGAGAAGCACCAATCACTGGAAAGGGTAGAGAACATATGAGTGTATTCTGAGCCGCAAAATATTTTGGGAGCGGTCCCAGTCGATAATGAGCCTATGTACTTCAAAGGTTCTCACCATGGGAGTTGTCCAAGAGGGAGGCTTTACGGCCGGAATCTGAGATGCTATGAGGCAAGGTCCCTGTGGCATCGGAATAGACACATATGTGAAAATGTGGCGACTTCCAAATTTCAGACAGACTGACCGTATCGCTTTTGGTACCAAGCGCCAGCCAGGCGGCGTGCCTCGACGAATGGTTGAAGGCAATAGGAATCACCTGATCTAGGCTAGCCCCCACACGACTGATGGGTGCGGGCGAAGCATTGGCAAAGGATATCACTTGACTGTTAGCACCAGGGATCACGAAACGTCGAATAGGAGCCGATGCAGGGCGTAAATCATCCCTCGAAAAAATTCCGAGATCCCACAGATGCTTTGGTTTGAGTGCTCCAGTAGTGCTCCACGCCGATAAGAAGCGAGAGTTTCGGTCCGGGTCATTTCAACCCGTACCTTAGTCAGGTAAGACACAAGGTATGTGACGAGGAACCACATAAGGTATGATGCTGAGGAATTTGAGGGGGTACCGGTCTCGTTAGCGAATTGAAAAGTGTGGAGACTCGGGCTTTCCGACCTCGACTCTCCGGTAGTCTCATAAGGAAGGCAATTAGACAGCAAGACGTCACTGGTTTTGTATCTTCTGCAAAGGGAACGGGCAAGAAGTAAGATCCGAGCGTATTTTCGATGGGAATTTCGTCTGGGAATGTGCATATCCCACAACGACACGAAACTGCTTGGCGCTGACGCTAAAAGGCATCTGGACTCCTGACTTTGAAATTCGCATCGGGTCAGTATTGATGGTGCTTGAGCCCCAGATACCTTTGAACATACCTCTCCCTTAAGCGGTGAGAACGCGAAGGAATTACAGGCACTTCTTAGGGAATTTATCCTGAATGGTGTGGTGACCTTGGCGGTCGAGGTCACTCTACGTCATCGTTTGGTAAGCTGTACGTTAGGGTCACAAGGAGCCCTCGGTCATAATCAAAACTGTCAACACACACGACCGGGACGCCATATCGACACGATTTCTAGAAAGAGGAGAAAGAACCAGTAAAATTGGATTTCTTTTCGAATTAACTTACGAGAGGGATACCCACACGCCGGTTTTGAGTCTACCGAACTTAACCGAAGCAACTTCATGGTAGAGCACGCGATCCTCCAGAACGACCTGAGAATCAAGGGTGCAGAAATATTACTGTACGGCAATTCAGAGCGCGTGATGATGTCTGGAGAAGTGTGTGCGTCAGGAGCTTAGTAAAAGTAGACACATAAGCATTTCCCGTAGCCCGACACAAGATTTAAATTTGAAGCTAGGCTTGACAAGCGTTCTCCGTTCGCCTAGGCTTGATAGCTTTGTGTTGACCTCTGCGGCTCTGCCTTAGGCTCCACTCACTAGCAGCAAGTTGAAGACCGGCAAGGGTGCAATTCTCACGTGACCTGAGTTCGGGCCTCTTCTCGCTAACTTTCAAGTTTCACCCATCTTCCTTACTAGTCTCTTATGTTGTGTGTTGCCGCCAACACGATGGCCGCTAGTTATGCCCATCATTTTCGGAATCGAATGTCTGTCTCGGACTATTGTGTTCCACCGAGGATACGAGATCTCTTTGGTTGGCGGACTCACATTCCAGGATGAGCGCACTGTCAACTCAGGTTGGAGCCAGGCTACCACCTTTTCCCTGTCGAGAGTCATCGCTTCAGTTGAGTTCAATTACCCATGAGTGATGCATTTCTAGCGGTGGAAGTTCGGGACGTCACCGAATACCGCAATCATGTGGGGCCCATGCTTCTTATTAGGCCTTTGATAGGCCTTCTAGGTAGTGAGATACCTAGTGCGACTCCAAGAATGCCATAATCCCGACAGACCTTACGCATGAACCATGGCCACTAGTGTGCCGTCTTATGCGTCCCGTATGGATCGTCTCGACTATCTACGTCTGGGATCGTATGGAAGCAATTGTCCTAATTTATTATATAGGGCCCCATAACCGCCCCCGTCCTGCATTGCAGCTTCACTGGTTCTCTAGTCAGCGTAATGCGGCTGCTTTTGTCCTTGATCCTCGCTCCCTCAGTCTTTGCAGCGAAATGGTGCGAGCATTTACTCTAAAAGGATCGGGGCTCATGGTGTTACTAGGTGTGGCAAAGTATACAAAGCTGGCGAAGCTATTGAGCCCCCTGGAGGCCAATTCCCCCTCCCGGTGACGACCGCAACGCCTCAATTGGCTTTAAGATGCAACCCTGCATTAATTCCTTTCCTCCCCGATGACCTCGCAGACACTTCTAGCCTGATCCTCGTCGACGCTCTTGTGCGGTACCAGGAAATTGCGGGAGCCCAGCCGCTGGTCATGCCCTCCTCTCCAGATACCGAATTATCTGTGAACGTGTTTGTTGACGGAATGGCTCTAACTTCCGGAAAAGTCCCCTTGAATGGATCAACTTCCATTTCATTCTCTCTATCCGCAATATCGCCTCGCTCGAAGCCGTATTCCCTGACTTGCACCGCGACGCTGTCGTCACCCAAACAGAGTTTCAAATCCGCTCCCACAAACCTGACTTACCTCCCGTCGCCTCCTGCATCCATAGGTTCCATCACGAAACTCGACCAACGAACAGGTGGTCTCCTTGCAAAGCGAGCGAATACGCAGGAGCCATATGAACCGGTTTTCCCTGTCGGTTTCTATACCCAATTTGGGGGTTACCTAGAAGGAAACGATACCGTACTAGAAGTGCTTAAGAGTCAGGGGTATAGTGCTCAACTTTTACGTACCAAATGGCAGTTAATAATCTCGCGTTTTCAGTATCAACATAGTGAGTGTGCCCAAGCAACTGCACTAACCTTCTAAAGCGTCGGTACACACAGGTGCATCCCATTCCCCCGTTTGACAATTTGACGGCGTTCAACATCATGGTTGACAAGATGGAGGAGCTTGGCTTATGGCTGATGTATGATATGCGCTGGTCAGTCCTTCCTCTGTGCTGCTCATTCAGACTCTTAAGTTTAGTCTCTAGGGACTACATGAATTCGACATCGGTCACGGAACAGGTCACCTCGCTCAGGAAACGGACGAACCTTCTATTGTATTATATGGCAGATGAACCTGATGGTTCTGAAGACCCCCTTACGGCGCCTGCGACTGCTGCTGCGCTCATTGCCTCGCATGATCCTTACCGACCGTCGTCCCTTGTTCTCATGTGCCAAGATTATTTCTTCTCTGATTATGCCGCGGGAACACCCATTCTGATGCAAGACGCGTACCCCATCGGCATCAACGCGACCTACAGTGTCCCGTGGCACACGCCTTGCACGCGTACACAGGGCCTCTGCGGGTGCGACAATTGCGTCGGTGATTTTGAAGACATCCGTAACCGCATGGACGAGTTCGCCATGCGGCGCGAGGTGCTCGGCTGGGAGCGATCCAAGAGCGTTTGGACAGTGCCACAAGGCTTTGGATCGCAAGAGTACGTTGCCCGTCTATTCGTTCCCAGCTTCCTTGTTACCGGTTCCGTGGCGATAATCGATGCGGATCCGGGCTCTTCTGACGATACGTGATCATTGCACTCTTAGTTACTGGTCGCGCACGCCGACCGGCGCCGAGTTCCTAGTGCAGATGATAGTCGCAGTCAACGCGGGCGCGCGGGGTTCCGTCTCCTGGACTGACCCGACGACGGCGGACATCAAGGCCGCTGCATCTGCGTTTGCCAGGGCGCTCCCCGAGCTTACACCCTTCCTATTGTCTTCGTCTTTGTCCCAGCCGCCCGTCCACTTTTCCCGCGTCATCACTTCCAATCGGTTGGACATCGGCGTGTGGGCTTCTGCGGAGGGCACGACGCTGGTAATTGCAGCCAATTTGAACTACTTTGCCGTCGATATTATGCTCGATGAGGTGCTCTCTACCACGGAATTCAAGAGTTCGGCAAACCGTCGTATGGCGTTAGATGGGGGTGCCAGGATCGATGGCAATCGGATTACGTTTGGGAGCGTGCAATCAGGCGCGTGGATCTTCGGGTGAAATTGTCGAGTTGGTGGACAATGTCACGTATACAACTTGACGGGTACTTTTTCCGACATTCTATAGTTCTGTTAGTTAGTAACTTGCGTAGCACTGCGGGCCTTACCGCAGCCGGCACCCCCATAGAGCGAGCGGTCACCAGTCTAGCATATCGACACAATTTCTAGAAAGAGGAGAAAGAACAAGTAGAAATTGAACGTCTTTTCGAAGGTTACCTTACATGCCGGTTTGGTGTCTACCGAAGCAACTCCATGAGTAGAACGCGCAAGCCTCCCTTTCGGCATGAGGATCAAGGGTGCAGAAATCATATTGAACTTAATACTGTACGGCAATTCGAAGCGCAATGAAAGTCGATCGCAATGTCTGGAGAGAAGTGTGTGCATCGGCCTGAGGGCTCGTCAAAGTAGCACAAGCCTTTCCCGTAGCCCAACACAAGATATTAATTTGAAGCAACTTGGCTTGACAAGCGTTGTTCTCAGCTTGCCTAAGCTTTTTGGATGGATGACAGCTCCGAGTCGGAATAGGCCGATAGCTTTGTGTTGACCTTGCCTGTGCAATTCTCACGTGACCGTGATGCTCTGCTGCCGCCATGGCCGCTAGTGCCAGTGCGTGTCAAATACAGTACGCCGGTCGGGGCTTCTTCTCGTTAGCTTTCAGACCTTTCGAACATTCAAATTGCATGAGGGCGTTACGTATCTTGGCTCCCTTCTCCCTCGCTTAACTTACTAGCTAGCCTCTTATGTTTGTAGCCGCCAACACCACAGCCACTACTAGTTGTGCCCGTCATTTTCGAGTTCGAGTGTCCGTCTCGGGCTATTGTTTTCCACCGAGGATGCAAGAGGTCTTTGGTTGGCGGACTCATATTCCAGGATTAGCGCACTGTCAATTCAGTCTCGGTTGCTTTCATTTCTGGCTGTGGAAGTCCGGGAAGTCGAATACCTCAGCCATGTGGTGCCCACGCTTCTTAGGCCTTTAATGGGCCTTCCCGGTAGTGGAAACTTAATGCAGTTCCAAGAATATTATAATTCCGAGAGAAGAGGATCTTTACGCATGACTATTGCTACTGGTGCGTGTCGTCTCGTGCGTCCCATACGGTTTGCATGGATCGTTTTGACTATCTATGTATAGACGCCGTTGTTCTAATCCACTATATAGGGCCCCACCCGACGGTCCTGCATTCCAGCTTCACTGATCCTCTAGTCATCGCCATGCGGTTGCTTTTGTTCCTGATCCTCACTCACTCAGTGTTTGCGGCGAAATGGTGCGAGAATTTACTCCGAAAGGGCCAAACTCATTGGGATTACTAGGTGTGGCAAAGTGTACGAAGCTGGCGAAGCTATTGACCCCCCTGGAGGCCAGTTCCCCCTCCCAGCGACGACCGCAACGCCTCAATTGGCTTTAAGATGCAACCCTGCACTAATTCCTTTCCTCCCCGATGACCTCGCGGACACATCTTCTAGCCTGATCCTCGTTGATGCTCTTGTGCGGTACCAAAAAATTGCAGGAACCCAGCCTCTGGTCATGCCCTCATCTCCAGATGCTGAATTATCTGTGAACGTGTTTGTTGACGGAATGGCTCTGACTTCCGGAAAAGTCCCCTTGAATGGATCAACTTCCATTTCATTCTCTCTATCCGCAATATCGCCTCGCTCGAAGCCGTATTCCCTGACTTGCACCGCGACGCTGTCGTCACCCAAACAGAGTTTCAAATCCGCTCCCACAAACCTGACTTACCTCCCGTCGCCTCCTGCATTCATAGGTTCCATCACAAAATTTGACCTACGAACAGGTGGTCTCCTTGCAAAGCGAGCGAATACGCAAGAGTCATATGAACGGGTATTCCCTGTCGGGTTCTACACCCAATTTGGGGGTTACCTAGAAGGAAACGATACCGTACTAGAAGTGCTTAAGAGTCAGGGGTATAGTGCTCAACTTTTATGTGATATCAGATGGCAGTTAACAATCTCACGTTTTCAGTATCAACGTGGTGAGTGTGCCAGAGTGTGCCAAGCAACTGCATCAACCATATAATGCGTCGGCACACACAGGTGCATCCCATTCCCCCGTTTGAAAATTTGACGGCGTTCAACATCATGGTCGACAAGATGGAGGAGCTCGGTTTATGGCTGATGTACGATATGCGCTGGTCAGCCCTTCTCCTGTGCTGTTCGTACAGACTCTAAAATTTAGTCTCTAGGGACTACATGAACTCGATATCAGTCGCGGAACAGGTCACCTCGCTCAGGAAACGGACGAACCTTCTGCTGTATTATACGGCAGACGAACCTGATGGTTCTGAAGATCCCCTTACGGCGCCTGCGACTGCTGCCGCGCTCATTAACTGGCTTGATCCATACCGACCGTCGTCCCTTGTTCTCAACTGCCAGGATTACTTCTTCTCTGACTATGCTGCTGGGACACCCATTCTGATGCAAGACACGTACCCTATCGGCATCAACGCGACCTACAGTGTCCGATGGCACACTCCTTGCACGCGTGTACAGGGGGACTGCGGGTGCGACAATTGCGTCGGTGATTTCGAGGACATCCGCAACCGCATGGACGATTTCGCCATGCGGTGCGAGGTGCTCGGCTGGGAGCGATCCAAGAGCGTTTGGACAGTGCCACAAGGCTTTGGATCTACAGAGTACGTTGCCCGTCTATTCGTTCCCAGCTTCCTTGTTACTGGTTCCGTGGCGATAATCGATGCTGATTTCGGCTCTTCTGACGATGCGTGATCATTGCACTCTTAGTTACTGGTCGCGCACGCCAACTGGCGCCGAGTTCCTAGTGCAGATGATTGTCGCAGTCAACGCAGGCGCGCGGGGTTCCGTCTCCTGGTCCGACCCGACGACGGCGGACATCAAGGCCGCTGCATCTGCGTTTGCCAGCGCGCTCCCCGAGCTTACACCCTTGCTGTTGTCTTCGTCTTTGTCTCAGCCGCCCGTCCACTTTTTCCGCATCATCACCTCCAATCGGTTGGACATCGGCGTGTGGGCTGCGGAGGGCACGACGCTGGTCGTTGCAGCCAATTTGAACTACTTTGCCGTCGATATCACGTTCGACGAGCTGCTCTCTGCCCCGGAATTCAATCATTTGGCCATTGGCATAGAAAACCATCGTATGGTATTGGATGGGGGTGCCAGGATCAATGACACGCAGATTACGTTTGGGAGCGTACAGTCAGGCGCGTGGATCTTCGTTATCGAGTTGGTGGACAATGTCACGTATACAACTTGACGGATACATCTGAGTTCTGTAAGTTAGTTAGCGCTTAAGTAGCACTGCCATGTGTCGATGAGTCAGCGCTTGTCAGCCGTATTGTAACGAAGTCCTTCACGTCGCGAGCTTGGTCGTGGGTGTGAGGCGGCATCTGCAGCCTGGTCTCCTACTCACCACGGGTACATGCTTCCATATCTTGTTCATTTTTATGTCAATCTCGCTTGAACAGTTCGCTTCTGGCCATAAAAATTCGAATTCCAGGAGATCCCCGGTTAAACTCCTCAACCACATAGGAGTCCGTGCTTCTGCGTTATAATTTGCGTTCCTTGGGGCATTGCTACAATCTTTTCTGAATCTAACATCATAATCGACTTTTACTAGGTGTTCTCGAGCGGGAAAGCTTATGCAATTTCGGGAGTCTGTGTCTACCGTGCCCGTGGGTGACAAGGATTTCTACGCGAGTCACTGGTGCCTGCAATATCGAATATATGAATCGTCTTAGCTACCAATGTCCGAGGCCGTATGAACACCTTTATCCCTGCCACTATATAGGGTCCCATTGACCTGACACCCCCGTCCTGTTTCACTAGTCCTCTAGTCAGCATGATGTGGGTACTTTTGTCCCTGCTCCTCGCTCACTCAGTTTTCGCCGGGAAATGGTGCGAGGATTTACTCTATGATAAGATCGAGGCTCATGGGGTTACTAGGTGTGGTAAAGAGTACAGAGCTGGCCAGCCTGTCACTCCCGTTTGGGGCCAATTTCCCCTCCCGAATGTTACCACAACGCCTCAATTGGCCCTAAGATGCAACGCTGCCCTAATGCCTTTCCTCCCTGATGACCTCGCGAACGATTCTTCTAGCCAGATCATTGTTGACGCCCTTGTGCGGTACCAGGAAATCGCGGGGGCTCAGCCTCTGATCATGCCCTCCTCTCCAGATGCTGAATTATCTGTGAACGTGTTTGTTGATGGAAAGGCTCTAACTTCTGGAACAGTCTCCTTGAATGGATCTGCTGCCCTTCCGTTCTCTTTATCCGCGATATCGCCCCGCTCGAAGCCGTATTCTCTGACTTGCACCGCGACGCTGTCGTCACCGGAACAGAGCTTCAAATCCACTGCCACAAACCTGGCTTACCTCCCGTCGCCTCCTGATTCCATAGGCTCCATCACAAAACTCGACCAACGAACAGGTGGTCTCCTTGCAAAACGGGCGCGGTCTCAGGACCCATACGAACCAATCTTCCCTATTGGCTTCTTTACAACATTCGGAGGCTATCTAGAAGGAAACGATGGTGTACTTGAAGCGCTCAAGGGCCAAGGGTGCGTGCCGTTCCCAACTTTCATGAATCGACTAACAGTTGATGATTTCGCTTCAGAATTAACACGGTGAGTGTGCTTAAGCGACTGCATCAATCTTTTAAGGCGTCGGCATACACAGGTGCATCCTATTCCTCCGTTTGACGATATGGCGGCGTTCAATCGCATGGCTGACAAGATGGAGGAGCTTGGCTTGTGGCTGATGTATGATATGCGCTGGTCAGTCTTCCTCTGTACTGCCCGCCCAGACTCTTAGATTTAGTCTCTAGGGACTACATGAATTCGACATCAGTCACGGCGCAGGTCAACTCACTCATGCACCGGGCGAACCTTCTACTGTATTATACGGCAGATGAACCTGATGGTTCTGAAGACCCTCCTTGGGCGGCTGATAATGCTGCCACGCTGATTAATTCGCTCGATCCTTACCGACCGTCGTCCCTCTGTCTCAACTGCCAGGACTACTTGTTCAATCACTACGCTGCTGGAACACCTATTCTGATGCAAGACACGTATCCTATTGGCATCAATCCGAACTACAGCGTCATGTACAACACGCCTTGCTCGATTGAACAGGGGTGCTGCGGGTGCGACAATTGCGTTGGCGATTTTGAGGACATCCGTAATCGCATGGATGATTTCGCCATGAGGCTCGAGGTGCTCGGCTGGGAGCGAGCCAAAAGTGTTTGGGCTATACCACAGGGCTTTGGATCTCAACAGTACGTTGATCGTTGATTCGTTCACGGCTTCCCCTGTTGCAGGTTCCGCGGCAGTAATCGATGTAGATAACGGATCTTCTGACGATACGTGATCAACTCACTTTTAGGTTCTGGGACCGCACGCCGTCATACACCGAGTTCCTGGTGGAGATGATCGTCTCGGTCAACGCAGGCGCGCGGGGGTCCATCTCCTGGTCCGACCCAACCACGGCGGGCGTCAAGGCCGCTGCATCTCAGTTTGCCAGCGCCCTCCCCGAGCTCACACCCTTCCTGCTGTCTTCGCCGCTGTCGTCACCGCCCGTCCATTTTGAACGCGTCGTCACGCCCAATCGGTTGGACTTCGGCGTGTGGGTTTCCTCGGGGGGCAAGGCCCTAATCATGGCTGCAAACTTGAACTACTTCCCCGTCACCATCGCGCTCGACGACGTGCTCTCCGCCACGCAATTCAAAGGGTTATCCCTGCAAAACCCTCGCTTGGTGGTAGATGGGGGTGCCAGGATCGAGGGCACGCAGGTTACGTTTTCAGGGAACGTGCTTTCAGGCGCGTGGATCTTCGGGTGATCATGTCGAGTTGGTGGACAACGTTGCGTATGCAATTCGACGGATACAACTTCTTCCGGGTTCCTACTTACTTTTAGTGAGCCTTTCGCGTGGGTGGAGTGTGAGATGGCGGGTGCTGGATAAGAGTTACTCGTCACATGGTATACCACGGTTAAGATATGGTGTTCAGTATATGGACACCGTTTGCGTCAGTTTCAGTCTTGCTATCGTGATGCTTTCACGTAGTATGTCGAGGGAGTGTCAGCGCCAAGGTTATTCACCACTGACAGTCGAAGGCAAAATTTCCGAGAGGTTGTGACGGATACCTCAATGAGAGATAGATTTGCCTCAACCAAGCGAGCCTCGAAATGAGTCCTCATTCTGAGTCATATCCGCATTGTCACGGCACTATAAAGTCCATATGGCATGGATGCCAGCGCATTGGAGGGACGGTAAGTCGTGGCCTTATAAAAACGCGTAGACCCTGGTAAGTTACCTGCATCTAGGACCACTGGCAAGCACGATTCATTCGGTCAAACATTCAGGTCCGCCAACATTTGGCGGCCGCCTTCCGGTGCTCAGGTACTGAAGCAGCGTCTTATCGCGCCTGTTGACCGACATCCCGGTCAAGCGCGACAATGGATGGCGCAGGTACATAGAGTGTACGTCCGGGCCATAGCTGGACCTGGTGACGGCTCTGTTGCTCACGCGCTCACGACCGAAAAGCGGAAAGGTGCGAAATATACGAAGCGTACTAAGGATACTATGAGTAAGCAAAGGCTTGGGTGCGCGTGTATTTCGGCTGGTGCGTCCTTAGGGCGCTGCGGCCTTTGCACATTTCGACTTTCCCCCTCGCGTTCCCCAGGTTCCCCAGTGTGCCGCACCCGCGTGCGGCCTCGGTGACTCAAGCGCGACGCGTCACCGACCAAGGCGACCGCCTCTGTGAAGTTTCGCGTCCCGCGGAAGCGTGCGCGACCGTTTCCGATCACCTGCGACCACCTGACCCGGGCTCAGCGTAGCCCTCCGTTCCCTTTCCCGACTGCGTTTCACTTGCGCGCGGCCTTAGCTATTCGACACAGATGCGACCGCCACTGGCACGGACGTACCCATGATACCTCGCACCCCGCGGAGGCCTGCGCGCTCACTTGCGCTGCTTCACACCCCAAAAATCCTGCGCATCTTAGACACGTTCCTTAGTGACTAGGGATGGTCCAGGGTATCAGTGTATTGATGTTGACTCTTTCCAGTCTAGTGACGGATTCGATGGGTACAGCGAGACAGATTGGGGGCCAAGGACCCAATCTATCCGAAACGTTCACACACCGTATTCGGTGTACTCCACCCAGCGGTGGCGTCACCACGAATATATTTCACGCTCACGTACGGTGTATCACGACATGACCGGCCATGAGCACCCACACCTTGGCACGACGCATGGACATATGGACATATGGAACCCAGTCTGACACCAGTCGGAACACCGAGGCTCCAATCCCTTCGGAGAACGGCTGGTCATTGCATGATCTATCTTGGATGAACGGCTGGTTATGACTCTTGGCCCGCGGGCTCGGCTTGTTCCAGTTACAGTTAGGGCACACCGAGTCTGAACATCAACTGGACGATGTACAAACTTGCTTGCAAACTTGATACCTCGCTAACTTCCCGTTATCATGCACTGCAACTGGCTCTCTGTCCTCTCTGTCCTCTCCGCCGGGTCGCTCTTCATCCTTGCGACGCCTCTCTCACCACTTTGGGACGACATGAAGATGAAACACGCATGGCGTACCGTCCCTGCGAACTGGGAGATCCTCGATCACCCGCCGGTAGGCACCACCATCAACCTTTACCTTGCGCTCAAGCCACAGCGCGAAGATGCCTTGATCGATGCACTCTACGAGGTCAGCGACCCGAGGCATCCAAAGCACGTCCTCTCTTCCACCTTCTGCGCACCTACGTACTCATTTGTGTTGCTACTCCGTTGCAGATATGGCTTACACCTGTCCAAGGACCAGGTCGCCGAGCTTGTCGCGCCTCACTCTGATACTCTTGAGCTCGTTAATTCCTGGCTGGAACACCACGATGTTCCCTCCTCCTCCGTCTCGACGACACACGGCGGCAGTTGGCTGACGCTCACTGGCATACCCGTAACCCAAGCCGACGACCTTCTCGGTGCATCGTACCAGGTCTACCAGCACACAGAGACGAAGGCTCGTATTCTCCGCACTGTCGGCTACGCGCTCCCTGCGGTTCTTCACGGGCACGTGCGAACGGTCGCGCCGACAACGTACTTCGGCTCGCCGCGCGCGCTGCAGAAGGCACCACGCAATCACACCAGTAGGGCAGCAGCGGCCCTGGCGAAGTCAGCGCCGAGGGAGGTCGTGAAGGCGCTGTCGAGCCGCATCACTCTCTCAACGCCGTCGTACCTGCGCCAGCTGTACAACATGATGGAGTACGTACCCGCGGCGACGCTCCAGAACACGCTTGCGGTCGCAGGATATTTCGGTGATTACCCGAGGCAGGAAGACCTGACGACTTTCATGCAAAGATATCGCAGCGACGGGCTGACAGCGACATTCTCTCTAATGCAGGTCGGCGACGGGGCTCTCCCAAACGGACCCAACGAAGAGGCGAGCTCAAACATCCAGTATGCAGCGGCCCTTACGTACCCGACCCCGCAGACCTTCTACAGCACCTCTAACGGCGAGGAGAGTTACCTCGTGTGGGCCAACTACGTGCTCGCCCAGCAGGACATCCCACAAACGATCAGTACGTCTTATGGCGGCAACGAGCAGGATTTCAACGAAGCCTATGCAATAGAGGTGTGTCGGTTGTTCGCAATGCTCGGCGCGCGCGGCGCCAGTGTCCTCTACGCGAGCGGCAATGATGGCGTCGGCCGTAGACCGTGCATCGTCAATGATGGTTCTGGCAGGGTCCAGTTCCTCCCGATGTTCCCCGCATCCTGTACGCGTGATGTTTTTTCTCTGCTATAAACAGTACGCAATTACGGGCATAAGTCGCTCACCACGCTTGCACACCCTAATAGGTCCCTTTGTCACTGCTGTTGGCGGCACGATTAGCGACAACCCCGAGGTCGGGGCTCCCTTGTCCTCGGGCGGCTTCTCGAACTATTTCAAGCGCCCGGACTTTCAGGATAAGGCTGTGCTCCCTTTTCTTCAGAACCTCGGAGACCGATATAACGGTTTGTACAAGTACGTCCGCCGCCGTGGACTGATCCGACTTGTTCCTACTCTAAATATATGTAGCGCAACGAGCCGCGGCTTCCCCGACCTCGCCGCGCAAGCATATAACTTCCCATTCGTCTTCAAAGGTGAACTGTACCTCACGCAGGGCACAAGTTGCTCGGTGCCAGTGCGTCTTTCGACCTACAATACCCTCTGGTTCATCAATGTTCTTGAGTACCGAGCTGATTGTCAATATACAGACGGTGGCCGGGGTGATCGCGTTACTGAATGATTATCGGCTCTCGAAGGGAAAGCATGTCCTCGGTTGGCTGAACCCCTGGCTGTACAGCGACGGCGACAACGGGGCCATAGGGGGCCTGAATGACGTCATCATGGGGTCGAACCCAGGCTGCAATACCGCGGGATTCAACGCTATCGCTGGATGGGATCCTGTGCGCCCCTTCTCTTCGTTCTCGACATTAGCTGACTCCAAGTTCCATAGGTTACGGGGCTCGGGACGCCCGACTTTGGTAAACTGTTGCAAATAATTGATCGTCTGCCGTGAACCCAGGCCCTGCCCGAGCCAGTGGGAGCGCGGGAATGCGCGACTAAATTCAATTAAAGGAAAGATACGAAGAGTCAAGTGGTCTACTACTAACCTCAGTATTTGGGAGAAACGACTGAGATGTTATTACAACTACGAAAATTCGAAGATCTTATACTGATAATGATGTTAAGATTGTTATCGTCATAAATGGGTCCTGAAATCCTATCATTGGCATTTATAATCCCCATTGGTTCAAGTTGTAACCACTATACATCACTCGTATACAAGCTCGACGTGCTGGTGCAACGAATTGAGGGCACATACATAGATCTCGCGACCTTATAAACTTTACGTTACCAGAGGCCAAATCATCAGAGTTACAGTATTCCTTGAGTTATTTCGAGTCAAGTCCGAGCCAAAGTTTTATTGTGGAACCCTCGTACAGCAAATTCCAAATTCCTACACAGAGTATCAATCTTTTACCTTCAGCATCAAAGAACCAAGTTATCGAGCTATACTAAGGGGTGTGAAGCCCGACGGGATGGTCCCTGAATCGGTCACCCGCTGGATTTAGGTAACACCATCTGGACCACATGCAGTTAAAGTGGTTCTCACCATCCCCGAGGCGAAAGATACTGTATGCTTAGAATATCCGCTCAACTTTTACACTTCGATACTATGAATACTCCAAATAGGTATGCAAAAACCGGGGGCCTACCCGACTGGTCATGCTTACACGTCACGTCGCGCCAAGCACGGCGCTCCTACACCTGGCTCACGGGCTCGTACCCACCACGCGCCGCGCGCGCACTCGCACCGCCAATCCCCAGACCAAGCAGCAGCTTCTGGCGCAACCCATGGCCCTTCCTCCCAACGCCGGTCTCCTCCGCCTCCTCGCGCTCGCGCCTCCTGCGCGCCTCGCGGAAGCCCTCGGCTGGGATCTCGTACAGCCGATCGTACTCGACGCCGAGCTCGCGCCCGCGCGTCCAAAAGTCGCGGCAGTTCCCGACGACGCCGACGTTGAACGGGTTCGTGGCGTGTCCGGCACGCGCGAGCCCGTTCGCGGCTTTGCCTGACGTGAAGCGGTCAAAGCCGACCAGCTGCATTAGGAAGCCCGTGTTGCACCCGGACGCGTGTCGGTGGGCGTGGGCGTGGGCGTGGCCTCCAACCGGCGTGCTTTCCCCTGAGAGCGCGTCGTCCGAGTCTCCGGGGGGTGGGGGCATGTGGCGGTGGCCCATTTGCGTTGCAAGTGAGCCCCGCGACTACCCATAAAGCCATATCTGCCGAGGTTGGACACCTCGAGCGTCGTCATCTGACGCGCGATCTGGAGGAACTGCGAAATGAGTAGGACAATGGTCCAGACGAGTTGCAGCGTCGACCAGGCGGCAACCGAGAATAGGAACATGTCGGTGGTAGTAAGGTTGCATACGGAAGCAGGCAAGAGGCAAGAAGAAGCTGGTGCCAGTGAACTTTCGATCGAGGAGAAGTCTAAGAGAAGGGTCGTGAAATGGGCAGCGAATAGTCAAAGAGATACTTACAGGCCCAGGTGAGGTAGTCGAAAAGGATTATGCCAATGACGAGAGTAGTTACAAAGAGGATAAACTGCCGGTGATTGTTGACACCAACTAGGAAAAGTGTAAGCCCTGGCTCTAGCGACTAAATGCATGAACCCACCGCAATTCCAAACCCACGGACAATGACTAGAACATACAATTAAGCATAGAATACAGACTACGATAAAATATAGCTCACTGGTCCGAACGCGCGATGCATTTGTCGCATATGCGACAGTGCTTTGACCGCAGAGATTTCCTTGCCTGGAAGGGAAATTAGCGACACGTGATCAAAAGGTAGCGCATGCCAGAAACTCACCATACACTGGATGCAGAACGTTTGTCCATTGAGTCGCCCTTCAGACGCCAGATCCTCGATGATCTAAACGAACACAAAATATGGTACGACAATCACCCTGAAAGTGAAATCACGCACCGACTTGAGCTCTGCGTCGCTTGTCGGAGTAGGGCAAGAACCAGGATCGAGAGTCATCGCGCGGAAGAAGTTATATGCGCATAGACCGAACGAAAGGGCGAAGATAAGATGGGCGAATGCGTGGGATTCAGTTTCTAAACGCAGGATTTTAGATGTACAGCTGCCGCAATAAGGGAAACTCACGTTGCAACAGTCGGGTTACCCAAGCAAACGCTACCCAGACCATGGACCCGAATATGATACCGGAGAAGTAGGGGCTCGCAGTGACGCTCTCAGTGTACGTCGGCTTGTTTAGCAGAACGCGAGTGACGATCTGAAACGAAATGTTGAGACACGCAAAGCGGAAGCCAGGGAAGCGCCTTACGTGATGCATCCCGAAGAACTCTGCCATAGCAAGGATCATGCCCGTATACCACGGGAGGATAGTAAGGGTCATAAAGATCATGTAAAGGAAAATTGTGGGCATGATAAACACAGCCAGCTTAGTATTCCGCTGGGAACGCCATCACGTTAGCGCCACGTAGGCCCCATTCTGCGAGGGTACCTACATCGCTGAGTGGTTTCTTCCGCTTCGAACCGTCCTCCTTGAAACCCCCCTCTTCGAGCGCACGTTTCCACGCACCAAGGCTTTTGAGCTCCACAGCCATGTCACGAGCCGTGCGGCCCTCGTTATCTTTCGCGTGGATCTCGGCACCTTTCTCGAACAGCCGGCGAATGCAGACCTTGTTCCCACGTACGACGGCCCAATGCAGAGGCGTAAGACCGGAATCGTCCCGCGAGTTGGGATTTGCGCCGTGCTTGAGGAGCAGATCGACAGAGAGCGCGTCACCCTGATATGCGGCCCACATGAGGGAGGTGTGTCCCGCAGAGTCGCGGTCGTCGACAGAGAGAGGCTGGTGGAGGAGGTATAGGAGGGGCATGATAGAAGAGGAGTGGGTGACGAGGTGGAGAGTATTATAGCCCTGTGTGTCTTTGATATTCGGATCGGCGCCATGGGCTATGAGCAACTGGATGACATAGAGGTAGCCATTGCGGGCGGCCCATTGCATTGGAGTGGCGACGAGGTCACCACCGAGAGCATCGACCTCTGCTCCCTGTTCTAGCAGATAGCGACATGCAGGGACTTGAGCGTTGATAGCCGCCCAATGAAGAGGTGTAATATTTTGCTCATCGCGATCCGTCGCTCGTGCGCGCCCCGACTCTATGAGTTCTCGGATAAGATTAAGGTCGCCACGCTGGGCGGCTACAAAGATATTCGACTGTGGACGGTATTCGTCAGCGGAGGAAATACTACGACGATCGGCCGGGAACGTACCGCCTCATTTGGGGGTGTCCTATGAAGAGGTGGGGGGGCTGACAAGTCGGAGGCGACGGCCGTTGCAAGGTTAACGGAGGATGGGGTCTGATCAGACTTTGGTGAGAGGACGCCAGCCATTGAGAGAACGGCGGGCACGAGGGGAATGTCGAGGTGGAGATGCAAGGAGCACTGCGGTGAGGCGACGACAACGGGTGAGGCAGTGTCGGCCATCTCGGCCATCAAGGCTATTTGTTCACGTGATGTCGTCTACCCTTGTCTTGTCATGGACCAACCAGTTGTCTTGAGTACTTCTCTACTCGTACTGACCAGGTATCTCCCGTCTTTGTGCAGGTGTACATCGTCTAATGTGTTCAAAAGACTAGGGCTCTTCGCAACATGTCGTAGATTCATCGACCGGAGCCTCTATGATGAGCTCAAACAGATTTCTCAAAGCTCCCCAGCCGACGTCCCAGTAGAACTTGACACATTGCCGCAGCCAACTGCTACGCAGGCGTCTGGACGGACGACGTCTGGCAACTCCTTTAATTCACTCTTGTCAAAAACTCTTTTCTCCCTATGCTTTTCCGAGAGTTGCACCCTCTTCCTCTTGTTGATGTGCCAAGCACTAGATGTATTCAATACCCGGTAAGCTCATTGGTTCACTTTTCCCCGCTTTTCCCTTCATCCTAGAATGCACCCAGCACGCGTCTACTCAATTTTCAATTATCTCTCTACACGCTCTTGCTCAATATCATTATGCTTATACCTGTGTCATTATGTGTGGTTTCCACTGCCCCATTGAATTCGGGTGAGTCATATACGCACATCGTATCAACCCCCTCACGTACTTTGCAACCTAAAGCTTCTCTCTCCTTCTCCCGTCGTCGCGTGCTCGTCGTTCTGGCACCTCTCTTTGTCTACTTTCTTCTACTGTCCCACGTCCCGCTCCCAGGTGTCCTCCTCTCCGAAGAAAACCGCACATTCACACTTGTTACGGCACGTTATAACGTCCTTGGGACCGTTATTTTGGGTAGTCTTTCCGGCTTTGGGTCTGTCACGACCGCGTGGGGTTATTTTCCCCTCAGCTGTGGCAAGAACAGGCACGTCAATCCTCCCTGAGTGACTTTTATTCACTTCGATAACCCCGCGAAAGTCTAGGAAGACTCCAACACAGGCGGAAGTCGACCGTGTGGAACAGAGTCTCATTCGGATCCGCACAGATCTGGCAAGTAAGAGGAAAGAGTTGACCCTATTGAAGGGGCGAGAAGCCTCCCAAACTGAGGTCGCGTACTCAGAGAGTGTCTGCGACGCGTCTCCTGACCTCAGTTTCAGGGCGCTCAGAAATCGACATCCTGGTTGAGCCGCGTTACACCTAATTTCCGCGGTGACAACGGTCCGTTTCGTTCTCACCACGCCTCGCACTTGGCTTGACATGTCCCAGAACTTTCGAACGCAGAGACCGAGCTCTCTGCTCTGACCTCGCTCGAAGAGAACATGGCCTCGGAGCTGAGATACCTGCAACAACAGTACGCCGAGGCGACCTTCGACAGAACCTGGCAAGGCCGCCTATTCGTTCTCATGCGTCATGCTACCGGGTTTTACTGCATATTCCGCAGTCTAGTCGTGCGTTCTCGTACAGGCACCAACCGCCCCACACGTGCTTCTCACAACTACTCTTCCGCCAGTCCCTCTCAAACGTCTTCCTCCCCGCTCCACACCCAACCACCCCGTCTGACCCCCGTCCAGGGCACGATCTCCTCGCGTCTATCCTCTTCCTGCTCGTACCGCATCCGTCGCCCACCACAGAAGCGAATATAATATACGCGACGCGCCAGGCGAACCTCGTGCTCATCGGTGTCATCATCATCGGCTCGATACGGCGTGTTCTGCGCGGTGCCGCCCGGGCCCTCCGCGCCACGCCGGCATCGCGGAATCGCGTCGCGTCGCTCGTCTTGCTCGTGCTCGCGCAGTTGATGGTACGTCGCGCGTTCGTTTTCGCGGCGCTGACAACGAAGGGCGGCATAGGGCATATACCTCCTCTCGACGCTCGTGCAACTGCGCATGTCGTTCCCGCCTGCGGCAGACGGCGCGGATGCAGGGCTATTCGCGGCGCTGCCCGCTTACGAGTCGTTTGGGTCTGTGTTTGATTGGAGCTTCCTTGTGAGCGCTAGCTTGGGGGTAGTTGTCGAGTGGATGAGGGGCAGGGCGCAGGAGCTGTGAGTGATTGATTGTCCCCAGCCGAGAATCCTGCACCTTGTAGAAATCGTCGCTGGCGTCGCCCCCCCCCGCTTTTTTTTTTTTTGGACCCCCACATGTACTCGTGAGGTCAACCCTCGACCTGGTGGCGACGCGTAGTCGTTTTGCGTTGAGCCACAACCTTGAGAAGTTTTTCCCCATTCCTGCCGTAGTTGAAGTATGCGTTCGTCTCGCGATGAATCTGTTGCTATCATTGCTCCTCTAATCTATGCTCTACGCCATTACTGTGTTCCTTCATACATAGAATTCAATCAGTCAGTCACAGCGTGGAGACAACTTTGCAAGCCAAGAGACCCTAGAGATTAATTGCGAATCCAGTTCAGCCCGTGTCCGATGCACCAGTAGCAAATCGCCCACATCTTCACGACTCTGGACAATTTTGCCTCAGCAAGGATGAGAGATCCTTGTTGAGGCAAAATTGCGTCAGGTTTGTCAACCTAGAGCGATTTCACTCAACGTGGACCCCTTTGGTGATGCAAAAGCGGTATTCACAATCGCACATGCCCAAACAGACGTTTGCGGCACAACGTCCGAATTGCTCAGCCGTGAATGAGAATGCGGGATTCTTACCTGAGGTTGACCTCTAGTTTCTTGCATGCCAGAGTCAGAGAATCGACACCCGAACCCAAATACGATCGTGTCTCTGAGTCTCAAAAACGCAGGTGTTCTCGAGGGTTTGACAAACGGTTTTTTTTTTTTTTTTTTTTTTTTTTTGAACCATTTGTATTCCGCGGCAGTACATAGTACAAGAACGGTCTCCGCCTCTATGAAGAGAGCGGAATTTATGAAACACAGGTAACGTAAGGCGAGCCTCACATGCGGTCCGGTTATGTAGTTAAGTACGTTGGGGGCCCCCTCCCAAGGAGGCCGGGTCAGAGACAGATAATGGTTAAAACAAATGCGTTGTGTCCGAAGCGGTACGTTTGACAAACGGTTCCTCAACCAGATCGTCGTCTCGCACAACAGCGTGTCCACTCTTGACCGAGTAACCCGACTTCTAGGTTGCTCATACCGACATAACTGTCTATGTCTCTGATTATACAAAATCCCTGTTCCGTCAGAGACAGTTATGTCGGTATGTTGGACCGGAAATTCTCGCCATGATGTTAGTCTCGTTCAACTCCATGTGTGACTCAAGTCCGCTCTTGTCTCCAAATACGCCACGGACAACGAAATAAGTGAGGATGGAGGCTGAGAAAAGCACGGCACGAAAGAAGAAGGAATACCATAAAAGCGTAGCAATGGTAGCGCACTCCGCTCTTTCTGACCGTCCAGGGGTATACAGTACCTAATTCACCTGCTGGGCTTCTTTTTTTTTTTGATCCATTTATATTTCCGGGGTACATGACAGAGTTACAGACCGTGTACCACTACATTTATGAGAAGAGTATCGTAATGCCCAAGATATCGTATTAGTAAAGTATCGTGCCAGTCCGATGAATTAAAATATCTATTAGTCCGAGTCACATGATACAAGTCACGGGAAACAGAAAGGTAAATAAATATCTCAATAAATATCCACCAGTTCACCTTGGACCACTCCACCGCGTCTCCGAGTCTTCTAGTAGTTCATCTCAAGATTACTCACTGGCCCGGAACATACACGATGACCAATCACGCTCTGAAAGCACACCACAATAAATCTGTGTTTCTTGAGCATGCGTGGAACATTGGCAGGGCTTACCGAAATCAGGCACTGGAATTGATTTCTATACGCCGACTCCTCTCCCGAGTTGCAACACCAAGTCTGCGCATGAAGACGCCGAGCTGAGAAGGTGACCAAAACACCCCAAGTGTCCTTTTGACGCGTTTTTTCCTTCCCACCTATGACACTCCCTCGTAGCCTCTTTCGAATGTGTGATATCACGTTGCGTTCTGCTGCGGATTCAGGCGCGAATGTGACTAGCGAGGCGAACGCACAATTCAAAGAAGCTACTCAAGTGTTGAGCACGTTTAATAGTAGTTACTCAGAGAGAGTGCATCGCTTGTGAGCAAAAATAGTACTTACGACAATGCCCACCACTGACCCCTGTTCTGGCAGAGATGTCCCGCTCACAGTCTATGCAAGGATGGAAACAGCAATAAAGAAAGATAGCGTAGAGTGTGTATGGTCGCATGTAATGAGGCTTGCATGCGTGTCTTTCCACATCTCCAACCCTAACTTTACTTCCCCAGAAATCTGAGGCCGAGTGGGGATCAACGATGACCATCAACTTCGTGCTCCTCCAGTCTCCGCTACTGTCCCCTCACGACCCAGAAACCATCATCGTGAGCCGTGAGCGCTTGAGCACTCATTTATATGGGGCTTATTTTTGATAATAGTCTTAATCATGCATCAGAGGAGCTCAGTGCCGATCCATCCTTGCCAGAGATTCTTTGGAACTTCAGCCGTTATAAGGGCCGTGCACGTATCACCCTCGAGCAGAACCCTCACTTCTATCTGCGTTACCCTGCAGATGAGAGCGCATATACACCTGAATTTCGGCGCCGCCCACTTCAAGACTCAAGCGGAGGATTTGAAAACGACGTCACAGTTTATGTACTCTTCGACCGACCCGGTCGTGTGTTTCTCACTGCCGAACACAAACTCCGGACATTTGGAAATGTGTGGGCACTGAACGGCAGCTTGATCTTCAGAGGTTTGTGCCGTGTTTCCTAATCTCGTTGCATGCTCTCTAACGGATTATAGATCGATTCGGAATACTTGAGGGAGAGCAGCTTGTCAGGGTGTAAAGGTGGTAATTACATGGGCTACATACCAGGGAAATGTGGGGGAAAGGGTGCAATAGATAGCAGGGGAAAGGGGGATGCTAAAACGCGAAGGGAAGAGTCCAGATTGAGAGAGGAACCGAGCATTCAGAGAGCGCGGGAAAGCGAGAGAGTAGCGCTTAGAAAGCGACTAGGGCTGGGTCCTTAGAGAGTTCGGCGCGGGAAAACCCTTTCCCGTGGAGGCCATTTCTGTACACTTGAAAAACCCTTGGAATGACCGATTTTTCGCAGGTGAAAGACGGAATGATCATGTGACCGAGTTGAACCGTGTGAACCATCGATATCGAATCGATCAACGACTCTTGACTCTTGCCTTCACAAACTCTGTCACTCCAATGAACACGCAACAAGCTCCTCGAATTCCAAAGATCCAGTTCCGGGTTCTCATCATAGGACGAGCAAATGCTGGCAAAACGTCGATCCTACAAAGAATATGCGATACCACGGACAGCCCCATTATCTACCGGGGAACAGGCTGGGCACGAAAGAAGGTACGAGTTCCAACATTTTATCTGCGAGTCGGATCTCATTGCAGACCAGGTTACACTTGACCCGTCCATGGATGCAAGTGACAATAGTATTGCTCTCCGGGTGCCACTAAACAATGAACTAGCGAGGCGAGCACAGCATCGACGACGAACTTATATTCTCAAATCACAAGGGCTACATATTTCACGATTCTCGTGGAATCGAGTCAGGCGACATAGACGAACTTCAGATTTTGCAACAATTTATTCGGCGCAAGTGTCAAGAAAGACGACTGGGAGACAGATTACATGCGATATGGTTTGGATTCTCGAGTGTTCACAATTACGACAACTGACGGTCATATTTTGAGGTATTGCGTGCCTATGGATAACCAACGTCCACAACTCGATCTCAAATTTTTCAAGAACATCTGTCCCGACCGGAATGGTGCGAGGCTATGAATATCCGTGACTGTATCTAACAGAATAATTTCTAAGTACCCGTCATTGCGGTCTTTACCAAATACGACCAATTCCGGCGAAATGTTCAAATATATGTGGAGGATTTCGGAAGCCCAGACGACAATGTACTCGATGTGGAGAACAGACTATTTCAAGAGCACTACCTGCGCCCCCTGGGTGATGACGTTGTATTCGTGCGATTAGAAAGTGGGTTCAAAGAGAAATACCAGAGTTCATGCTAATGTTTAACGGCAGAAATGCACATAGAAAATATGCGCTGCGATGAGCTTATTGAGACGACGGCTGCAGCTTTGAATGACGACATCGTCGGATTGATGCTTTTGGTTGTGCAGAAGGGCAATTTAAAATTGAGTGTTAAAACAGCGTTGAAGCGGTGAGTGCATCATTTGAAGGGGAGAGGTGAGCGACGATCACAACAAGTGTTGCAGTGTCCGTGCCAGTACTGGCAGCGAGGATATAGTTCGGGAATGTCTTTTCCCGTTTCCATTCATCTGGGTAAGTGTTGATAGAGTCTTAAATTGTGATACACAGATCATGATGCTTGATATGTGCAACTCCTAGTGTGTAAGCGCCAACTTCTACTCATAGTTTTTAGATTGACCGCCTGACCACGTTTGCGCTCTACTCTGCAGTATGTGAGCGGCTACCCGACCTCGCTGGGTTTGAAGCGTACTGACGACGCGTGTCCTTGGCTCTCCAGTACGTGAGTGGCTGCCGTGACTCGCTGCGTTTGAAGCGTACTGACGACGCATGTCCTCGGCTCTCCAGGAAGTGAGTGGCTGCCGTGGCTCGCTGCGTTTGAAGCGTACTGACGACGCGTGTCCTCGGCTCTCCAGGGAGTGAGTGGCTGCCGTGGCTCGCTGCGTTTGGAGCGTACTGACGACGCGTGTCCTCGGCTCTCCAGGGAGTGAGTGGCTGCCGTGGCTCGCTGCGTTTGAAGCGTACTGACGACGCGTGTCCTCGGCTCTCCAGAGAGTGAGTGGCTGCCGTGGCTCGCTGCGTTTGAAGCGTACTGACGACGTGTGTCCTCGGCTCTCCAGGAAGTGAGTGTCTGCCGTGGCTCGCTGCGTTTGAAGCGTACTGACGACGCGTGTCCTCGGCTCTCCAGTTCGTGAGTGGCTGCCGTGGCTCGCTGCGTTTGAAGCGCGTACTGACGACGCGTGTCCTCGGCTCTCCAGTTCGTGAGTGGCTGCCGTGGCTCGCTGCGTTTGAAGCGTACTGACGACGTGTGTCCTCGGCTCTCCAGGAAGTGGGTGTCTGCCGTGGCTCGCTGCGTTTGAAGCGTACTGACGACGCGTGTCCTCGGCTCTCCAGTTTGTGAGTGGCTGCCGTGGCTCGCTGCGTTTGAAGCGTACTGACGACGCGTGTCCTCGGCTCTCCAGGGAGTGAGTGGCTGCCGTGGCTCGCTGCGTTTGAAGCGTACTGACGACGCGTGTCCTCGGCTCTCCAGGAAGTGAGTGGCTGCCGTGGCTCGCTGCGTTTGAAGCGTACTGACGACGCGTGTCCTCGGCTCTCCAGAGAGTGAGTGGCTGCCGTGACTCGCTGCGTTTGAAGCGTACTGACGACGCGTGTCCTCGGCTCTCCAGGAAGTGAGTGGCTGCCGTGGCTCGCTGCGTTTGAAGCGTACTGACGACGCGTGTCCTCGGCTCTCCAGAGAGTGAGTGGCTGCCGTGGCTCGCTGCGTTTGAAGCGTACTGACGACGCGTGTCCTCGGCTCTCCAGTTCGTGAGTGGCTGCCGTGGCTCGCTGTGTTTGAAGCGTACTGACGACGCGTGTCCTCGGCTCTCCAGAGAGTGAGTGGCTGCCGTGACTCGCTGCGTTTGAAGCGTACTGACGACGCGTGTCCTCGGCTCTCCAGGGAGTGAGTGGCTGCCGTGGCTCGCTGCGTTTGAAGCGTACTGACGACGCGTGTCCTCGGCTCTCCAGGGAGTGAGTGGCTGCCGTGGCTCGCTGCGTTTGAAGCGTACTGACGATGCGTGTCCTCGGCTCTCCAGGAAGTGAGTGGCTGCCGTGGCTCGCTGCGTTTGAAGCGCGTACTGACGACGCGTGTCCTCGGCTCTCCAGAGAGTGAGTGGCTGCCGTGGCTCGCTGCGTTTGAAGCGTACTGACGACGCGTGTCCTCGGCTCTCCAGTTCGTGAGTGGCTGCCGTGGCTCGCTGCGTTTGGAGCGTACTGACGACGTGTGTCCTCGGCTCTCCAGAGAGTGAGTGGCTGCCGTGGCTCGCTGCGTTTGGAGCGTACTGACGACGCGTGTCCTCGGCTCTCCAGGAAGTGAGTGGCTGCCGTGGCTCGCTGCGTTTGAAGCGCGTACTGACGACGCGTGTCCTCGGCTCTCCAGGGAGTGAGTGGCTGCCGTGGCTCGCTGCGTTTGAAGCGTACTGACGACGCGTGTCCTCGGCTCTCCAGTTCGTGAGTGGCTGCCGTGGCTCGCTGCGTTTGAAGCGTACTGACGACGCGTGTCCTCGGCTCTCCAGGAAGTGAGTGGCTGCCGTGGCTCGCTGCGTTTGAAGCGTACTGACGACGCGTGTCCTCGGCTCTCCAGAGAGTGAGTGGCTGCCATGGCTCGCTGCGTTTGAAGCGTACTGACGACGCGTGTCCTCGGCTCTCCAGTTCGTGAGTGGCTGCCATGGCTCGCTGCGTTTGAAGCGTACTGACGACGCGTGTCCTCGGCTCTCCAGAGAGTGAGTGGCTGCCGTGACTCGCTGCGTTTGAAGCGTACTGACGACCGCGTGTCCTCGGCTCTCCAGGAAGTGAGTGGCTGCCGTGGCTCGCTGCGTTTGAAGCGTGCTGACGACGCGTGTCCTCGGCTCTCCAGTTCGTGAGTGGCTGCCGTGGCTCGCTGCGTTTGAAGCGTACTGACGACGCGTGTCCTCGGCTCTCCAGTTTGTGAGTGGCTGCCGTGGCTCGCTGCGTTTGAAGCGTACTGACGACGCGTGTCCTCGGCTCTCCAGGAAGTGAGTGGCTGCCGTGGCTCGCTGCGTTTGAAGCGTACTGACGACGCGTGTCCTCGCTCTCCAGGAAGTGAGTGGCTGCCGTGGCTCGCTGCGTTTGAAGCGCGTACTGACGACGCGTGTCCTCGGCTCTCCAGAGAGTGAGTGGCTGCCGTGGCTCGCTGCGTTTGAAGCGTACTGACGACGCGTGTCCTCGGCTCTCCAGAGAGTGAGTGGCTGCCGTGACTCGCTGCGTTTGAAGCGTACTGACGACGCGTGTCCTCGGCTCTCCAGGAAGTGAGTGGCTGCCATGGCTCGCTGCGTTTGAAGCGTACTGACGACGCGTGTCCTCGGCTCTCCAGGAAGTGAGTGGCTGCCGTGGCTCGCTGCGTTTGAAGCGTACTGACGACGCGTGTCCTCGGCTCTCCAGGGAGTGAGTGGTTGCCGTGACTCGCTTGCGTTTGAAGCGTACTGATGACGCGTGTCCTCGGCTCTCCAGGAAGTGAGTGGCTGCCGTGGCTCGCTGCGTTTGAAGCGTACTGACGACGCGTGTCCTCGGCTCTCCAGGGAGTGAGTGGCTGCCATACCTCACTTTGTTCCAAGGATCCTAATCATATCTCCCTCGGCTCTTCAGAATGTGAGTTTCTGTCCGCCTTGATCGCGCCTATCTTTTACACTCCATTGATCATACCCATCCCTTACCAATTAGCCCGTGCGTGCATCCTTCCCTTTCTGGCCTGCTACTGGTGGTCACCTTTGCTTCTCCAGTTTGTAAGTTCTCTCCGTACGTTCACTTGACCAAACATCTCATTTCTTCAACAGGTTAACCAGATCATTTTGTTGCCCACCATTCAAAATGTGTTTTCTTCGTATTTCGGTCATCTATCCCTGGCTTACGATATTTATCTCTTTAGCTCACCCACACCAGTCTTCATGATTATCATTTGATCTTTGGTATTCCATTTCATCATTTTTAGGCTGTATCTAACCATCATTGAAGCTGTTATCCTCATCTTGAAGCACGCCACTTTCTTACGTCGCTCAAACATGTCAGCTCAATCAGCGTTAACCCCACGCGGAGTTTGACTATCGGGAAGCAAATATTGACTCGAGAGTTCAACAATACCTTGCTGCATCTTCTCAAGGGCATTCTGACGAGTTATTTGCGGACTTTATTATGGCTATTGATATCACGTGCACGCACATACGTGTTTCCGGGGATGGTGGGATGTAGATCACATTGAGAACTAGTCTACCCCATAAAATGTTTATAGCCAACCTGAACGAGTTGACAGTTGTACATCAGATCCAGTCCAAACGATAACAGTGGATGCGCGTTCCAGCTGATCCAGATCGAGCTGAACTGCCGCCAGCACTGGGAGTGGCTGGGTGCGGAAACGGGCGTCACGCTACACGATAATGGTGCCACTAGATACGTACCAAACCAAAGCTACATAGATCTAATCCGACTGTCTGCGCAGTGTCTATCTGAGAACTCGAGAAAGAAGGGGCATGCAGATGGAAGGCACTTACCAATCTCGTTGCGCGTTGCACATACACAAACTGAACCCTCACAGGCCTCACCGTCCGCCCCGCACCACCTATCATAGACTAGCCGGCTGTGGCACCTAGCTGGGTCGTGCAGGTCAGGCACTAATATGGAGGCAGGCTGTCGGTGACCTTGGTTAAGGTACGGATGTGGAGACGCTACTGTTGCTCCTTCATCTGCCGCTGCTGGCAGATACTTGCTCCGAGACAGCGGTCGGGATGCGCATGACAGCTAGCTACGTCAGGGACGAGAGCCTGGGCCCAGATGCGGTCGATAAGTCTTGATGCGGTGGGCCGCGCGATGTGGATTAAGTGGAACGGATCAGTGGCCAGTTGACGAGTATGGAGGGAATGGACACCAGACGTATGGAGTGGCTACACTGCTTTGATGTACTGCGAGCTTTGAGATTGAGCGCACCTGGACACTTTTTGAGTTGCGAGCTTGCGCGATGTTCGCTGCAGTATCCTGAGCGACGAACATCGGTTGTGTACTTTTTCTGAGGGCCAGGCATGATTTTTATTCGAGTCTGTTAAAAGGATTATAATGTCGATCGAGAACCCGATGTTGTCAAACTTCCCATGATGATTTCGCGTGAACCAGAGTCATGTGGGAAGCGCTCAAGCGCGCTTCTGCCCCACGAGGATCACCAGTGATCACAAATTAAGCTAGATGGCGTAGTCGGCGCTGCCACTGCCCTATCATGTCATCAGGTATGAAGGACAAGATGTGATTCGGATATGTGAGTTTGGGATGCCAGGATGCCATCATGCATGAGAAACCGTGAACTAGAAGGAACAAAAAACAGCCCAACGTTGTTTGCTTTCCTGAACTCCGTAGCTCCAATTGACACACACTGGTTCGCATACCGGTAACAACGAATGCCAAAGATCCAGCTCTGAGATCTACTGTAGCTGGAATCGTGGGCAACGTCGTTAGTAATCACCTAAAATGGGATGCGCGTGCAAACAGGTCCAAAGAGACTCGTCGCTGGAACTACTATCGTTCCCGCACCTCTGCAAAAACACGGTATCTCTTTTTTGTAGCTTCAACAACATATTGTAGCTACAGTTCTAGCACGCAGTACAATTTATGGTCCTGTGAAGAACCAGATGTATACCAAGACTCCGAGCCCCATTCCCGGTTGAACCATAACTTCTTGCGACCCATTGTGACAACACCCTCAATGGATCGTCTAGCGGATCGGATTTTCCGAGCCGAGGACTGGACAGTTCTGAGTCGCCCTGAATCGTACTGCATTGACGTACACATTCACGCTCAGTAAAAAAGAATAGTCGGCCCGGTGTCAGATGGTTACCGGAAATAGTCATCTGGTGGTCAAAATGACTACAGATGGAAATCTGCGAGATTTCTGACCTCGATTGACACGAATCGGTCAAATAAGGTCAGATTGTGTTCTTTCCCGGGCATTAGAGAAAAGTCAGCTGAAGTTGTTCCACAGTCACTTTAGATCATTTAGGGATAAATTCATAGTCATTTTTTTCTGTTTGGTTGGTCATTTCAAGTCGATTCATGTTATCTGACGGTCGTTTCAAGTCATTAGGGGCAATTTTTAGTCAGTATTCGCCATTTATTCAGTCATTTCTAAGTCATTCTAAGTCCAATCCAGTCATCTGACAGTCGTTTCAAGTCATCACAGACGATTCCCTGGTCAATTGTCGCTATTTATTGGTCGGATTTAGTCAATTTGCAGTCAAATAGTGCTATGGTTTATTCGCCTGGTAGTCATCCCAGGTTGGGGGTAGTCATGTATGTACGTTGGGGAAAAGTCCAAATATTAGTAAAAAAAATAAGGTATCCTATACGAGCGACGTTGCAGCAGTCATACTAGCCCCCGCGTGCAGCGGTGTATTGTGCGGGCACACGCTATGGTAACCTGGCGGGTTGTTTTTGTGGCCCTTTATTCTCCTTGCGCTAGAAATGTGGGGTCAGGGTTGGTGAGTAGTAGATAAGAGAGTCATACCTTCTCAATGATTTTCTCGATGGTCGACTTGGAGACCTGCGCGAACTCGGTGGACTTGACAATAAATACAACGAGATCTAGGCAGATATTGTTAACGCGCTAATGTGGGAGCCCAGAATGTACGACGTACCCTCCTTGCGTTTCGCCTTCGGCATACTAAGCTTGTGCTCGCTAATCCAAGCCTGGAGCTCCGAGACGTGAAGGCTCCTGAGCAATTTGGCGTCGGCACGAGCACCCTAGGGACTGTGGGTGAGTTGGAGTGATACAATCAAAGCACAACACACCACGTCTGATGCCGTTGAAGGCCCCGGCGTAGGTTCTGTGCTGACGGCGGGCTGCGTGGGTTCTGCACTGGCGGCAGGCGGCATGAGTTGTGTGACAACAGCAGGCGGCTGGCGGCTGGTAGCGTCGGGTCCTCCCGGTCCTGTGGGAACATCTGAGGGGGCAACGTCTGGGACAAGGACAAGGGGCTTGAGCTTGATTGTTGTGAGTTTACGCGCCGGGGATGACATTACAACATCGCGATAGGAAGGTGTGGTAGGAATTATTGGGGCACGAGAATGCGAAGCGATTGTCTGGAAAAAAAGGGTTGATTCAGATTTACAAAGTGGAGAAGAAGTCACACTTACCCCACCAGCGTCAACCCAGCAACTCTCGAGACATTCGAGGGTTTTCTCCAGGTATACATCGCTGATGAATCCAGTAGTCCTCGGCGTTCCGGCATTTGCGCACATCAGGTGTGCCTCCTGGCATGTTCCGATGGCAGCTGCGACTAACTTGAAGGCAGTGGCAACGCTCCCGACGTCCTTCCAGCTAGTTAGTGAGGACGACGGGCTGATATCACCTGCCATGAATTGGTAGTGGCCCCAGCTTTGACCCATGTTGTCCTCGTCAATGTCCGGGGAACCAGGGTCAGCGGATCGAACACGCTCGAGGAGCGTCATGATCTTCTCCGATGTCTTGCCTTGCTTGAACGACGGCTGCGCGTTCATGGAGCTGAGGAGGTTGGGGGCGTTGGTCAATGAAGGAAATTGCGACTTGAGGATCGCTGTGAGGAACCTAATCAGTGGAAGTGTGTGCACAGAAAATGTTTCGACTCACCGATCAGGTTATCGGCTGCAGATCGGCCACAAGTCAGAAGGTTGGAAGCTCCCGGTGTAAGACGTGGACGCACCGGATGGACCAACGTCTCTGGGATGGAGGTTCGTTGGCGCAGGTTCACTGATAGCCTCAGTGCGGCTAAGGAACGTCGGAGCAATATCGCGTGCTCCAAGGGGTTTCTCTGCGAGAAAGTACTAGTCAGTGATGGGATGGGAACTTCATCGAATACTGTACTCACGGAAATTTGAGGGCATGCGAGTCTTCTGTCCCGAATACATTGTGTTATCTTTGCTGCGCTTTTGAGCGTGCGACACCGAGGGAGACTTGGGACCAGGACTTAATTCCAGGGTACGCTTCGCCACATTCACGGGTGCTGTGTCCCAAAGTTGCGGGAGTGGGACAGCGGGTGACGGGCCCAGAAGCTGGGAATCCTTTGCGTCCGAAGGGTTCGACTCTGAAGATGGGGCTCGCTTGCAGTTTGTTGCCGCCTTGCGCTTGCTTTCCTCGAGATTTCGTCGCTGGAACGCCTTGGTAATCATGGCGTCAGCTTTCCAATGACCCGAACATAAGCAAAGTAATTTTTGCTCTGCTTCGAGGTCGAGGACAGCACGCCGATACTCAGCCCCGAATGAGTTCTTGACGAACGTCTTGGTCAACGACTTGGAGCTGCCACCACACCCGGTAGTGCGGGAGTCTGAGCTAACACGTTCGACGAGGCTCTGAACGATGATGTCCGCGGAGTGTCGAATATTTGAGAACTCCTGGGCTGAGGCTATCGAGCCGTCTGGGCAGCGGATGGCGAGGGCCATCTTCGGTCGACACGGATTCGCCTCCGTGAGAATCTCCTCCTCCGACGCGTTCATTTTGCAGTCTTTATCTTTCCAGAGCACAGATAGTGGAAGAAACGATGGACGCAAGGACGGCTGCTCTACGGTATCGAGGAGGCGTTCGATGGCACGGTCTGCTTCAAGACCACCTCTTGTCTGTTGAGAAGCCGAGTCGCTTGGCCCTAAAGAGAACGCACGAGAGTCTGCATCACCACGTACTACATTGTGGGGATTGAGTTCACAGATACTCGGGTTGGAACAAGGCTTTATGCACCTTGGAAGATGTCTGGGGCCGTGATGACAGCTTCGCGCTTCACAACATGAGCCATTGCGTCTCTTTCTGCGTATGCGGTGATGATGTCGGTCAAGCGTTCATATTTTTGGCGTAGTCTGCAGTAGTGGGGGTTGTCGTGGAGCTCGGTAACAGTGAGCGTCGCAATGAGTTCGGGAGAGGGTCTTGGATACGAATCACTGTATATCCTGCGTGGATACAGGTGTTGCACTGGAGGATTGGAGTACTGCGTTGGCCCTGACAAGTGGGAACAGGGACGGCTAGCAACAGTGGACGGAGGAAGACTGCCAACGGTAGAGTGTTGTCCCCTTGACCTCAGTTGATGTCTCTGCTCGTGCTGAGAACCCACTGTATAGCTCCCCATTTCGCCTTCGTCAAAGCTGAAGTCCCCACGTGGAGGGAGATGTTTGGAGGACGGACGGCCAAGGCTAGTCAGATCCAGGTTGCCGTCGTCCGAGTCCTCAAAGGCCTCAAAGTTGAAGTCGTCATTGTCCATCAAAAGAGGAGAGGTGTGGGCGTATACAGACAAGACTTCGAAAAGAAAAAAAAAAAAAAGAATGTCGGTGCATTGGCACGAAAGTTAGCACGAAAGAGTTGGTGCGCTGACGTGCCAGTGAATTAGTTGGTAGAACACGTGCTTCACACACACAAGTCCGCTCGCCCTTGCCCCGCAGACCTCCTCCAACATCTCATCGATTCCGTGAAACTCCAAAGTGACGATGCCTCCAGCAGCTCAAACATACCTCTGCCCATGCTCTAGGTGCCGTGGAGGGCCAAAAAGTATCACTAAGCGCACCATTGAGCTTCATCTACAGCAAGATCAGCAGTTTCTCGAATCACTCCCATCAAACACAGATCTCACTCTCCTCGTGAAATCATGCATCGATCAAACAATACAACTTCTTTCTCACATCTATGGGGGCCATAGAATGCCTGATCTACCAGTAGTTACTGATGAATCTCACCTAGAGAGCCCGGAAGGTTTGTGGCTTTACTTTTTTAGAGTCCTTAACTTGTGCTTACTGCAGAGGCGTGAAATTGTGCAGATCACCCAGTTCGGCACACTGATGCCCACTCTGAGGTTGCCGGGCAGCCCGAACACCATCAAGAGGTTGCTGTAGAGTGGCCAGAGCCTGGTGAGTATGTCATTTTGACATGAAATAGCTCATCGATGCTTATTGCCACATGGCATTAGATACACTTTTTTTTAGTTCTGTTGATGCCAATCTCACTCAGCCAGAGATGGACCTCAATACCTCTAACTCAGAGTCAGGTCAGGATGTTGCTGATGTGCTGTCTGAGGCTGGCTCTAGCTCTTTGGGCCATGACTTTGACGATGACTCTGAGGATGAAGATGACTCATCTAGGCACCATCCTGCTATAGTGCCTGCCTTGAATGATGATACTAATAACTCCTTTTCTGAGAAGGAGCCAGATAGTGTTGATCCTGATGACAGCGAGGCCTTTTCTGCCAGTGCTGCTGACTTGCCAGAAGTGGTTCAAAAACTTCGGGCAAAGCTTTTATCTGGCTATACACATCCTAACCACCCATCCATTTCTGACCCTAGAGGTCGTCCACTCACCCCTATTGAGACTCTCTCTTTGAAGCACTATGTAGCATGGGTTGACTCCCACGGCACCGTTAGGGCATACCAGCTCCACTCACAAGTCCTCCAAGAGGCCACAGGCACTGAGATCCTCAGCTTATACATGGTGCGAAAGCTTGCCATAGAGCTCACAGGACTGTCATCTCAGCTAGTTGACATGTGTCCCAAAAGCTGCATGGCTTTTACTGGAGAGTTTAAGGACCTTTCTTCATGCATTCATATTCGCGACAAACATCTCGGGCCTTGCGGCCAGCCACGCTATGATAAAAATGGTCGTCCAAGAGCTCAAATGCTTTATACACCCATTGCACCTGTTATTCAGTCATTCTATCTGAATAAGGAGATGGCAGAGGCCATGCAATATCGACATGAGCATCTACAAAAGGCTCTGATTCCTCTGGACAAACTGGAGCCTAATTCCCCCCCTACCACATATTCAGATTTCTCTGACTCCATTAACCATATCAACCACTCCTATTTATTCAAGGATTCAACTGACACTGCAATAACCATCTCAGGGGATGGTGCTCAGCTCACTATGAAGAAGCAGTCTGATGTATGGGTTCTTGTTGTCACAGTTTTAAACCTTCCTCCCAACATGCGGTCTAAAGCCACCAATATCATCATTCCACTTGTCATTCCTGGCCCCTCTTCACCTGCAAATGTGGAGTCATTCATTTATGTCCTTTATGAGGAGCTTGCAAAGCTTAGTGTTGGTGTGTGGACCTTCAATGCCCTTACAGGAAAATACTTCCCTTTGAGGGTCTTTCTTTGTGGTGTCCTTGGGGATATGCTTGGTTCTGCAAAACTTAGCAGAATGGCTGGACATATGGCTGTGTATGGATGCCGTTTTAGTATGGTAAAAGGTGCACGCTCTAGAATAGGGGGAGGTATGTATACAATATACTATTTTATCATTTTATCTCACTATTTTGTTGTCTTATAGGTGCTAAATCTCAATATTATCCTCTCTCTCCACCTCAAAATGAGACAATCAACTCTGATCGGCCTGATTTTGACATTTTGAAATTGCCACTTCGAACTTTAAAGGGCTACTGGGAAACAATTGAGAGGCTTGAAGTTGCAAAGGGCAATAATGCACAGCATACAGCAATTGTACGGGAAACTGGTGTCTCTGGTCTTCCTACTTGTGCAGCTAGCCCTGCCTTCTCACATCCATTCTTTTTCCCACTTGACCCCTTCCATCTCTTCTATGAAAACTGCATGCCACATATCTGGGATATATGGGTCACATCTAGTTCTCAATCAGAGAGGGTTCATATGGATGAAGATATTGCCAGACAACTTGGAGCAGAGGTTGAAAGTGCTATAGCAACATTACCCTCATCCTTCTGTGGGCCTATTCGGGATGTATACAAAAAGCGGCAAAGCCAATACAAGATATATGAGTGGATGGCCCTCCTCCACTGGTATATTGTTCCCATTGCATGGGAACTTGGATTTGACCATGGGGTAATCAAAAACTTTGCCATATTCTCAAATGTGGTGGAGTATGCTATGACAGCTGTCCCTCGAACAAAGGATGACTTAACCAAGCTTTATAGCAAGATTGTCCTTTTTCTTCAAGGATTTGAAAGCCTATATGTTGGCGATGATCCATCCAAAATTCCCCACTGCAGACTATGCATCTTCCAGCTCATTTTTATTCCCTACCACATCACATTCAATGGCTCTATCAGATTTGGCTCTCAAGCTACATGTGAGCGGGCCATAGGAGATATTGGACATGGGATCAGGTCAAAGAAATCCCCCTTCAAAAATATAGCCTCATATAGGACAGACAAGCAGTCTGTTAAAATCATACATCTTTCCTATCCAACACTCTCACCATCAAAAGCAAAGGCTCAACGGACCTCTCTATTTACAGCAATTCCCATCACTCAGAGGCAGACAAGGGAAGATGAGGATTTAGAGACCCACTTACAGGCAATTAGGTCTTATCTCTCAATTGGGCCAGAAACCAAAATTGTGCGGTGGGGGAAGTGCCCTCTTCCCAATAATGTTACCCTCACAAGCCAGCTCTTTGAGCTCTCAAAAAAACACCCATCTCGGTCCTCAAGGTACTTTGAAGCCCAGCTACAGATACAACCAACAGATCAGCCCATAGACGAAACAGAACTGGAGGAGGAGAGCACCAAACCGACATTTGGAGAGGCTTTGGCCTTCTATAGTGTTTCAGTTTCCGAGACAAACTTCTCCCTTGTTGTCTATCATCCCTTGGTAGAGCGCCAGAAGCTCTTTGGAAGGTGGTATGGAAAGTGGTCACCCGGACTATATGTGCTCAAAACATCAGCAATAACTAGCCTTATTGGAATTTGGACTTACAGTGGTCATGTCCATATCCTGCAGAAACACCCAGGACTTACCCTACTATCACCAGATGAGTGTGGCATTGATAGTGAGGTCGAGACGGCTTGATTCGTGTTGTAGTAGTAGACTTACCTGTACATACAAGGACCAGCGTGTTCAGTCATGGAAATAGAACCCAAAGCTCACAGGAATAGCGTACTGACTGAGGATCACTTCGACGTCGACCGCGACCGTGATGACGGCCGCGACCATGAAGACAACAGTAGCGGCGGCGGAGCGGAGGGCGCCGTGGACTCAGAGACCCCGACTGTGACGAAGCGACGATGGCGGCCGCGACCACGAAGGCGGCGGCAGCGGAACGGAAGGGACGTCGAGACCCAGACGGTGACGAAACGCCGACGGCGACAACGAAGACGACGGTGGAAGAGCGGAGAGCGGTGTGGAGACCCAGATGACGACAGCAGACACGACAGTGACTGATGGCGGCGGCGGCGGAAGAGCGGAGAGCGGCGTGGAGACCCAGATGGTGATGAAGTGACGACGCGACAACGACGCTGACGACGCGACAACGACGGTGCCGACGCGACGATGACGGTGCCGACGTGACGATGACGGTGCCGACGCGACAATGACGGTGCCGACGCGACAATGACGGTGCCGACGCGACGATGACGGTGCCGACGCGACGATGACGGTGCCGACGATGACGATGACGACGCGACAACGACAACGACAACGCGACGACGACGATGACGACGCGACGACGACGACGACGGTGCCGACGCGACGATGACGACGCGACGACGACGGTGCCGACGCGACGATGACAGTGCCGACGCGACGACGACAACCGACACAACTGTGACCGCCAGCCGCGAGCACGACGACAGCAGTGGCGGAGTAGAAGACAGCATGAAGACTCAGATGGTGACAAAGCGACGACGACGCGATGACGACCGCGACGACAACAAGCACGGCCACGTCGAGACAACAACGGCGGCCATGACCGTCATGACCGCGACGGAGCAATGACGATAGCCACAACGACGGTGAGATGGACGCGATGACGACCGCGACGAAGCCATAACGATAGCCACGGGCATGACGACGCCAGCGAAGACAAGCCATTGCTGGTTCGGGGTGCCTCCATCGAGCGTGATTGTCTTCACAAAGGTCTACTTGCCCCCACAGAGACGATGGACAAGATGAAGAGCGGACTCCTTCTGGATGTTGTAGTCTGAAAAGGTGCGGCCATTCTTAAGCTGTTTGCTCGCCCTCGCCGGCAAATGAGATGTTGGTCAGGAGAAATCCCCTCCATTTCCTGGATCTTTGCCTTTGCGTCGTCAATCTATCTAGAGATTTGGCCTCGAGTTAACAAAGATCTGCATACCACCGCGAAGACGAAGTGCTATACAAGGGGCGATATCAGAGAGGAGGATAAGAAAAGGCGTTGTCAGGACTATGTACCGAGGTGGAGGGTGGACTCCTTCTGGATGTTGTAGTCGAAGGGTGTTCGGCTACCCTCGAGCTGCTTTCCGGCGAAAATAAGACGCTGCTGATCCGGAGGAATTCTCGATCTCAGACAGGAAAGTGGACAGTGATGATGATATCGACGACGATCGAACTTGCGTTGCCTGTGTTGAGCGCAGAACTAACGAGCGAGGTAAAGGATAGCAAGATGCTAATAGACAAGTTAACTTCAGAGGGGAAGTAAACTCTATATATACACACCTAATAGACAAGTTACTATGGAACGTCTATGAGTAAAAGGTATGCAGAGAAAAAGAGTAAAAGGGACTTACACTTCAGAGGGGAAGTAAACTCTGAAGTGTGAAGGCGTAAACAGCTGTCCTTATATACAGGACGCTTAGGTAAGAATGGTCTGTGCGCACAGGTGATCCAAACACAATACACATGGTCTGTGCGCCAGAGGGAGAAATGCCATTGGAGGGCAGAGAACAATAGCTGCCTAAAGCAGACAATACCGGTATCTTAACAATAGAGAACAATAAGAGCCATATATGACTCTAACAATAAAGATAAACAAAAGCAGTCCGTACAAGTCCGGCCATAGTCCAAGTTAGTCCATAAGGGACAGATACCGTATTTAGTATGTGGGCTGACACAATCAGATCCCACGAGACATGTGACTTGTGCAGTCGCGTCTCAACATCCCTCCATGATTGGGACAGTCCATGATGGTGTAAGAAGTTGGAGATAATAATCTTTTGAAGAGCTGAAGCGTCGTACAGAAGTTCTGGATTAAGATTGAAAGATTGGTCCTTGATACAGGACTATCTTATCTGGAGCAGATGACGCTCCATCCGAGACTTTATCATAAGTACTTCATGAGATCCTTGATACAGGACTACTTTTTGAAGCCTTTAGAATCTGTACACTATTGTTGGTGAAGGTCCAACTTCTTCAGGGTCTAAGAAGGGTTTTTCTTAGCTCTTTAGATCAGAGAACATGGTGTGCTTTCTTGGTGTTAAACCAAGGATCGACGACCATTGACTGGTTATCAGCACAATGTTCCTGAGGCTCCATTTACACCATTCCTAGATCATTGACCATTTTTTCAAAGGTGTCTCTGGGCAGGGACTTGGTGAGTCCATCTGCAACCATTTCACCTGTGGGTGTACGTATCAGGTCTATGACCTTGTTTTCTACGTATTCCCTGACTACATGGTGTTTGATCAGGATGTGTTTGGACCGTCTTCCTGTGACAGGGTTTAATGCTAAGTCTACAGCACCCTTGTTGTCACAATGTAGGGGAATAGGGGAGGTAACCTCATACCCTAGTTCGCCTAGGAAGGTAGTGTACCACTGAGCTTGGTTTGAGGCCTCAGAGAGGCTCATGTACTCGGCTTCTGTGGTAGACTGTGCAATGGTCTTCTGCTTTCTGGTGCACCATGAAATGGCTCCATTGGCAAGCAAGAAGACGTAGCCAGAGGTGGAGTGTTTTTCTTCCTGATCTCCCCAGGATGAATCACAGTAGCCATGAAGGCCTTCTCCACCATTCCCTCCAGCATAGCGCAATGCATAGTCCTTTGTGGTGTTTAGGTATGCTATGACGTATTTTGCTAGACGTAAATGCTGAGGTGAGGGATTGGAAGCGAATTGGCTAAGGCACGCAACAGCGAAGGAAATATCAGGTCTGCTTCCAATCTGCGCATAGAGCAGAGACCCAATTATCTGTTGATACTTCTTAATCTCAGAAGTAGAGGCCTGATCATCAAATTTGATCAAGTGTGCCTCGGCGCCAGAGGGAAGAGGGGTGTATACAGGGTTGGAATCAGACATTCCAAAGCGTTCAACCACATCGCGGATGTAATCTGATTGGTTGATTTCCATAGTGCGATTTGCACGGTCTCTGGTGATGTTAGCACCTAGATAAGACTGGATTTCACCAAGATCAGTCATCTCATATCGACTTGATAGAGATGCTTTCAGATCATTGATCTTTGATAGGGAACTCCCGAGTATAGTGATGTCATCTACATATAAGATCACGAAAAGTGTATCACCCCCCTCTTGAAGATGATACACGTATACTCCTGCATCAGAGTACGTCCGCGTGAAGCCTAGGTCAACTAGGACCCCATGGAATTGCACGTTCCATGCGCGGGAAGCTTGTTTCAGGCCATAAAGGGCCTTTTGTAACCGGCACACAAGGTGCTCGGAGCCAGCTGTGACGAAACCGACTGGTTGCTCCATATAGATTTCTTCCTCCAGTTCCCCATGAAGGAACGCCGATTTGACGTCCATCTGGTGGATATGCCAATCTTCAAGCGTAGCAAGCGCAAGAAGGAGTCGCAAGGACTCAAAGCGGGCAACTGGGGAGAAAGTTTCGTCAAAGTCCACCCCCTCTAGTTGGGTGAACCCTTTTGCCACTAGCCTAGCACGAAAGCGTCCATCTGCTTTCTTTTTGAACACCCATTTACATTTAACCACCTTCCTTCCTTCAGGAAGGGGTTCAAGTCTCCAGACCGCAAGCTTGTTGAGAGCATCCAGTTCATACTGGCATGCTTCAAGCCAATCAGCAGCTTGGTCAGACTCCATGGCCTGCTTAAAGGTTTGCAGGTCCTTGTAGCCAGGAACCTCCGCAGCATTAAGCAAGTCCATCATGCCCAGCCTACTGCTTCCTTGCACGAATTCATCGTTGTCCTCTGTGAAGTATCGAGGATTCGTGAATCGTACCCTTGTGCTCCGCCTTGGACGTGTAGGCGAAATTACCTGGGTGTTCCTTGGAGATCTAGGGGTTTCCCTAGGAGGAGACACCTCCCTATTGAAGTTAGGGGCAGGTATAGGCGCGGAGACAACCGGAGGCCTAGTGGAGCGAGTGCGACGACGTGTGGGAGCAGGATTTGTAGGAGGAGGAGCTTGGGAAGGGGAGTGTGATATATGGTCTGGTCCGCCTCAGTGGGCGTGACATTGGGTGGGGTGCTAGGCTGTTGTTGTACCACAGGTGCCAGAGGTGGTAATACAAAGACTGGTGTAGTCTGAGGCACTGTGGGGGCAACAGCTGGTGTAGGCGGGCTAGGCACTACAAAAAATATCTCACCGCCGGCAGCGCCTCTTTCGAGTTCACCAGACACGGGAGGGGTAGGTTCTGAGTGTTGAGCCACAACACTGCGGGATGGGAAGGTGTCTTCATCAAATGTAACATCTCGTGAAGAGATGAAGCACCGGCTATGTCTATCCCAGAGTTTATAACCTTTGGACAAAGGTTCATAGCCCACAAAGACGGCTTCCCTTGACTTAGGGTCTAATTTGCGCCGTTTGTGTTCGGGTACATGATAGTAGGCTTTACAGCCAAATACTCTAAAGTAAGAGACATCTGGGACTGTACCATCCCAGAGCTCCAGCGGAGTTTTCCACTGATTAGAACGAGTGGGGGTGCGATTGTAGATTTGCACCGCAGTTTGTACTGCTTGTTCCCAGAAGCCGAGGCTAAGGCCAGCATGGTGCAGCATGCTTGTGCCTTTTTCCATTATGGTGCGATTAAAGCGCTCGGCTCTCCCATTCTGTTGTGGAGAATAAGGCATTGTGAGCATATGCTCAATTCCTGCATCAGACAAGATTGTCTTGAGGTCATTATTGACGTATTCGCCACCACGGTCCGAGTGTAAGGATTTAATGGGCTTGTTAAGTTGTTTTTCAGCCCACGCCTTATAGTGTATGAAGGCGTCCTTAAACTGGTCCTTTGATTTCATAAAGATGACGACTGCTGCTTTTGAGAAGTCATCTATGAACGTGGCGAAGTACTTGTTGCCCTGAATAGAATTACTCTGTAGTGGGCCAACAAGGTCACTGTGAACGACTTCTAGAGGTTCTTGTGCGCGTTTTGTGGAAGGTGGGAAAGGTAGGCGTGTAGATTTGCCTAGTTCACATCCAAGACAAAGTCCTTCTTCCACAGTGGAATCATTGATACGGAGTCCTTTTACTGACTCCGGAGCATATCTCTTTAGGGCGTCTTTGGACATGTGTCCCATACGCCTATGCCAGACATCAAGGCTAGCAGATGCAGGTGCTCGGACAGCGTTCATAGCATGTCCGTCGAGCCAATATAGCCCGAGAGCCTTGTGTCCTTCCGCAATGGTCTCTCCATTGTGTCTAATGGCAAATGATGTAGCGTCAAAGCTAATTATGGCACCCTTGGATGTAAGGCAGGGTGTTGATAGGATTTGGGAATGAGTGTTGGGGAGGTGAAGCACATCTGAGATTTTGAGGTCAAAGCCTCGATTGGTGCGGATTGTGATTGAACCCGTTCCAGCACTTCGTAGTACAGTGCTGTCACCAAGAAGAACTTCAACACCTTTGTGTGGGGTATAGGTGTCGTAGTCTTCGATGTGTGGTGTGAAGTGTGCTGATGCTCCGCTGTCCATCATCCATTTTGACGCTACTTGAGTGCCATTGACACTCATCATATAAAGGGAGACCTGAGGTACTTCATGTACCTCCTCTATTTTGCCAGAGCCGTTGACTATAGTAAATAGGCGACTCTTTGGTACAGGTATGCTATTGGCTGCAGCAAACCTGTTTCCCGGAATTGAGTCCGGGGCTTCTATTGTAGTAGTATTCTGGGCAGCTTTCCCTCGCTGCCCGGCCCTTCCCTTCTTGGCGTTTTCCTGGTCCCGTTTGAGCTTGTAGCAATCTGGCTTTTTATGGCCAGGTCGCTTGCAGTAGTGGCAGATTACGTCCGGGGACGCAGAGCTGCTGGATGCCGTCGATGCATGCTGCGGAGGCGAGTGAGATTTGATGGGGGCTGTCTTGTTAAAAGACGCCGGGGGACCAGCGATACAGGATTCCTCATTGATGAACCTATTGATGAGGTCCTGAGGTACGAGATTTGCAGGGGGGCCAGAAGCGAGGATGGTGCCTGCTATGGTACTGTAGGAGGGGGGTAGCGCGTCTAAGAGTATGAAGGACATTTGCATGTCCGAGACGGGCATCCCTTGCTCCACCAGGGTACTCCTCAGGTCCAACATTTTCTGGAGCTGAGGTAGGAAGGGGCTACCTTCCTGAAGCTTGGTATTTGCCAAGCCGACCCAAATATTAAAGGTGGCCATAGAGCCAACCTGACCATAGAGCGTTTCCAGCTGCTGGTATTTGTCATGTACGCTTGGGTACAGTGCCATGGATTGAATACTAGATAGTACCTCCGTTGTTACTGATAGGTATAGGAGGCCAGTGATGACCTCCTCCTGTTTGTTCCACAGGGCTATCATTGCCAGTCCTTCTGCATTTGGACCCGTAGGTCCTGCAGGCACGGTGGGGTGCTGCGGAACAGTTCCGACATCTGAATGGGTGAGGTGGCGCCTGCACCCATTCATGAGCATGAGGGAGGAGAAGGTCTGGCTCCAGGTCTGCCAGTTTGTCCCGTCAAGCTTGGCAAGGACAAGAGTAGGAGGGAAGGTGATATGGAAAGACATTGAGATGTTTGTAGAATCTGGTTCCGAGGAGCAGTCAGAACCAGCCCAGATCTTGGAAGGGAAAGTAGAGGTCCAGCCATAGGAGCGCTATAACTCCGTAACACATATGGTGTCACGCCTCAAGTGTGTGCGACTTGGATATAACTATTGTAGTGGAATCATGATAGTGATGGCTGCCTTATACTAAAGTTTCTCCTAGGCCCAAATGTTACTGAGGGCTAGTAGTCATGTTTATCCTGCTGATAGAGGGATCAAGCAAGATCAGATCAGGGTGCAGTGACGGCGAAGTTTGCACGAGTCTGTCTCTACCCTTACAGTATGGAAACTGGGGCTACTAAAGATTCTGAAGTAAAGGGTAGTACCCTAGAGAGGAGCCAACAGCGAGTTCCAGAAGCAATGAAAGGGATCAACTCCCATAACAATTGCGACTGCCGTCTGTGGAGTCTCTAGAACAGACCATTAAGGGTCTTGGTACTAAGCAACTAGACTAGTGATACGTGCCATGCAGCGAATCCTGCACAAGGGGAGCGAATACTTCTCCTGGCAGAGGTCTAGTCATAGTGCTATGTAAATACTATTATGATATAGTAGCATCTCCTAGTTGTATCTGAGGGAAGGACTTCTGGGTTTGACTATTAACCAGGCCTTCACACCCCATAAAGTGACCCAGGTATTAACCGAGTATCACCCAACCATTAGAGAGGCCTATAGCCGCAAGGGTCTTCCCCTTTTGGCCTATGAAAGCACTTCCGGACGAAAACCGGGTATAGAAAATATCGTAGGATAGTGCGCACAGAGGAATTTGAGGTCACATAGGACCTCTCATGAGAACCTCCTTAGGAGGCTAGCCAAAATGGCACATGACAGAGTCATGTTGGACAAGAACGAAGTGTGTCGAAGAAAATGGTAGAGGATGCTCACTGATGATGAAGATGACAAAAGATGTGGTCGGCTGAGAGAGCAAGTGACACAAGTAGATCTGATAAAATAACCGCAGGTTAGTTATTAGGCGTCAGGGCCCATAACCTGTTGAGCACAGAACTAACGAGCGAGGTAAAGGATAGCAAGATGCTAATAGACAAGTTAACTTCAGAGGGGAAGTAAACTCTATATATATACACACCTAATAGACAAGTTACTATGGAACGTCTATGAGTAAAAGGTATGCAGAGAAAAAGAGTAAAAGGGACTTACACTTCAGAGGGGAAGTAAACTCTGAAGTGTGAAGGCATAAACAGCTGTCCTTATATACAGGACGCTTAGGTAAGAATGGTCTGTGCGCACAGGTGATCCAAACACAATACACATGGTCTGTGCGCCAGAGGGAGAAATGCCATTGGAGGGCAGAGAACAATAGCTGCCTAAAGCAGACAATACCGGTATCTTAACAATAGAGAACAATAAGAGCCATATATGACTCTAACAATAAAGATAAACAAAAGCGGTCCGTACAAGTCCGGCCATAGTCCAAGTTAGTCCATAAGGGACAGATACCGTATTTAGTATGTGGGCTGACACAATCAGATCCCACGAGACATGTGACTTGTGCAGTCGCGTCTCAACAGCCTGTCGTTCTCGACGCTGTGTAGATACTGAAGGAGTCGGTTGACATCATGTAATGGCGCTCGGTCTCCCGGACGGTGGCCTTTCCGATCGTGTTCGTTTGGACGGAGCTCGTTCGGAGGGTGCCACTTCAGAGGGTATGATCAGTAGATCAGAACGGACGGACGGAACATTATCACAAGGACTACAGTAAGCACTGGCACTGGCAGATGGCATCGACAACAATGAAGGTGTCCTCGGAAGAGGGATGTCCACCGGTGAGATCTGTGAAGGAGAGAGAGAGAGAGAGAGAGAGAGCTATCCAATAGTGCCTACCCGGAGAGATAAGAGGAAGAATAGCTAATGAAGTTAGCAACATCCCTCTTCCAAAGAGAGGGAAAGGCTCACATCCGCTACGCATACTAGGCTACCCAATGTACGCCTTTCGGTGGTGCGTGTCCCCCCGACCATCATTACCGCTCGTCTGCCCTTGTCGCTCCGATCAGTATTGTTCCCAGTGGCGTTTTCAAGATCGGTCAGCTAGGGGCGATGAGAGCATCATGAAGGTCCGTGGAGGAGAGAGCACTAGTACGAAGTTCCGCAGATGGGAGAAAGGCGAGAGCATCATGTCGAGTACTCCACGCTTTTCTATATAATGCAGACGAGTGCCTAGAAAATCCCAAATTCTTGCCCAGATTGCCAAATTTATCGGTCGAGAGACTCAGGCTTGCCAGTGTGATTACAGTTATAGGCCTGGGTTCGGTGGCGAACGGACTTGACTTAGGTAATCTCATCTTCAATTTACGACCCTCTTGCCTCATAGGCGTCGACCTCGTTGACTCAGGCTGTAACCCTGCTTGTCTCGTTTACTGGTGCAGTCCCGGGAATCGCAGTCACTCCAGTTAGCGGAACTTCTACTGGTATTATTGTTGGTGGTATCATTGCCGCCATCCTCGGATCTGCGGGTATTTTGGCTGCTGTCGTTTATTTTCTGAGGAAATGTCGTGGTCGCCAAGATGAGGCGTTTTCTGAAGAAATCTGGAATCACAGTGATGCTCGCAGGCAGTCCGCCGCCCTTGGAGCTGACGCAGAGCCTGTCCAACCTTACGGCGCTCCTTTACGCCCGCCGTCCATGATTGAGTGCCACCTGAATAGCATGCCGTCCATGCCCCCCCGACAGCCAACTCTACCCAACGTCTATCCCAACAACGCTTATGCCAGTGGAAACGGCTACGGTGCGACAAACTAATCCCCGGCCAAACTCTTTCTCTCCTGGCCACGTTGTCCCGTCCAACTCGGCAAACCCGTTCTTCTCGCCGTATGCACAGGATGTCATGGCTTCACAGGTTTCCAGCACTGTTCCTAAATACTATAATGCACCCCATCCTGGGAACCCTGCATTTTTGCCTCAAGCTCTCACGAGACAGCCGCCGATTCGTACGGGTCCGTCCCGGTTGTCCATCAGAACTCGGTCACCGGTGGTCCTTTCAGTCCGGTTGTCTCATCTCCTGATGCTGCCAATCCTCACTACACCGGTCTCTCGCGTTCCGGCGTGGCCCCCTTCCAAGCTGCACAGTACGCAGAGATCACCGAAAAACTCAGTGGCCCCATGTCTTCCGTTTTGGGTGCCATCTCCGAGGAACGACAGGCTGCAGTGTCCGACAATATGGCAGCCCCTTCTTATGATGATCCATCAACTCAGGGCGTGAATATGCATACCGAGTCTCCTTTTGTTGATGCCCCTGTCGTCCAACAACCAATCGGCAATCCCTCCTATGAGTCGGACGACGAATTACCTTTACCCTCCAAATGCATTCAATCAGACGCGTATCCCTGTTGATAAGTGACCTGTGCGCACTTAGCGGCTAAATGGACACGCAGATAACGGACTGCTTTAGATTAGATATACAGGACTTGTAGATTAGATTATTTTGATCTTTACAATCTCGGACTTCTTGTATTCTCTTATCTATGACATCACACATGTACATGACATCATGGACCACTCTAGATTGCCCTTGTACTTCGTCTATGTACTTTCCTTTGTTCTTATCTTTATTGTGATGTCACTATGATATCATAGTCTGGACTCTTCTTGTTGTTTACGCCTTGTTCTCTTTGTAGTCCACTCCTTTGTCCGTGTACAGAACAATGCGCCTTGTATTTACTGTGACCTGCTGTTACCAGCGTCACCCTCTGTAGCAGTATAAGTAGAGTACTTTGTACGCTCCTGGTCCACATCAGTTCTCATCTGTTGTGTGCCAGGTATGTCTCCTCTGTCATGTATAAACATCAGTTCTCATCTGTTGTGTGCCAGACACCCCATCTGCTTCACCTGCAAGATTACTCTGTTGCTGCTTCCAGTCACCTTCTGTATCTCACCACAGTCTATCCAGTCACTGTGAGTATAGTCCCTTATGTGCACTGTTCATCAATCCCATCACTTCCACCGACCTACCAGAAATACACGTTCCCGAACGCTCCTTTTCCCCAGTTGCGTCACTGGAGTTCCCCGTTCCGCTGAGCGTGCGTAGTAGTCCCTCGACCATCAGCGCTGAGTTCTCAGACCTGCGCGGACCTCCTCCCTCCGAGCCGAATCACAAGAGTAGCCCACTCGCCACTTCCACCCCCATGCGAGCCCAAGAACAACCCACCGTCATACCCCGTGAGCCCAAGACCTATGACGAGGAGGACGCCCCTACGGTAGATTCTGAGCACCAGTCGTGCTTACACATCACAATACGCTACGTCCGGTCGACGAGGCGCCTCGCTGTGCTTTTCGGCGCGTTCGACACCGCTTGTATTACTGACTTGCTCTTTTACTCTGTGCCCCGGTCGCAGCGTCTTTCCCCTTCCCTTTCCCGTGGTGGAGGCTGTACATCTTAGTGCTCCTACCATAGTCTCACAATCGGGTTTTCAAATAGCGTCTCCGGCGCGTTTTGTTGATTGGTGGTGCAAGGGAGTGTATTGATCGGAAGTCACTGTACTGAGAGGAGTAATGCCGGATGATCACAACAATTATGTAACGAGACTCACTTTGGCTTTATTTATGTACAGTCATTCACCGCTCTTTGAGGCACACTGGTCAATGAGACAAACACGACTTTTGAGCTCAAATTTTATTCGATTCTTCCATTCTCTTTTTCGTTGTCTTCACATACCTCATAGCTATCTATCCCTGAATTTTCTAAGCCATACATCGTTCCGATCCTCTGTTCTCTACTGGTGATGTAAAGTTTGCAACAAAAGTGAATATTATTTCAAGATATTACGGGTATAAACGATGAGAAAGTGCCAAATCCTTTTGGTGGTATCATAGAAGATGCTTAGTACATTGGTTTGGAGGTGTTTCTATGTTAATAGCACTTTGTGGTGCCCAGAAAATGACTGAAAACCACAATTCCGTGAAATTGTGCCACAATCGGGACAATCACATCAGTCATGTCACACTTGCCATTTTGGAACATGTCCATTCTTGCAGCGATTGTGGCTGAGCACTTTCCAAATTTGGAAATTTCAGCGTGATGTGACATGTGACACTGTCTCATTGACCAGTTTTGGCCTGATAACGACTTTCAACACTGATCATGCCCGGGACAGTGTTCAACACCATATATCTGCTATTTTAAACACATAAACACACACTTCTAATATAAGTACATCTTTTTGCCAAGTCAGATTCTTTGTTTCCTTGAATAAAACCAAGAAATCGGGAATACTTATTTGACTGTCTCAAAGAGTGGTGAATGACTGTAAACAAAAATCAGTCGCTAAAGATTGTAGTTAATCCGACTACCAAATGACACTTTTCCGGACTTTGCGGAAATTTTGACTACATCTCAATTGAACCTGACCACATCCGACCCCTGCCGACTGCCAGTGACTAATGCTGACTTTTCTTTTTTACTGAGATTCACGGTTCACGAGGATTTACAAGCAGTGTGGTATGTTTCAATGCGTTTAGTTACTCTGATACCTCACGCTAACTTCCGTATAGGATCTACCTCCCTTGCTACCTCCACCGCCTCCACCGCAAGCCAGATACGAATATGACGTGTTATCGATAGGCTCAACGACGATATACTTCTCTACATATTCAACTACTATCGATTGGACGACGAGAATGGTTGGAATGTCCGACTTGGGTGGTGCAAGCTCTCTCATGTTTGTCGAAGATGGCGCCACATCACATACTCCTCGGCATTCCATCTGGGTATGCACATTGTATGCACGAATGGCACCCCAAGAATAGAAACCATTTACCGCCCCTTCCGCTCTGCGTCGAATACAGGTGTGCAACCGCAACCACAAGTTGGCAAGATGAGTCAGGAATATACCATGCTCTCCTACTGCGTGACGGCGTATGCCGTATTGTCCTCCATCTCCCGCCTTTGATCTTCCGCAAGTTCCTTATGCTCATGGACCGGCCCTTCTCTGTGCTGGAATACCTCTCTCTATCGTCCACGACTGATGAAGCCACAGGCCTGGTACTTCCGAAGACGTTTCTGGCTCCAAATCTATCCCACCTTATGCTACTTGGCGTCGGTCTTCCAAGAGGACTATCGTTGCTCTCCTCCACTATTCCCCTTGCCACACTTACGCTCACGAACATCCAAACTTCTGGTTACATTTTCCCGGTGCAATTAGTAGCATATCTTCGGTTCCTCCCCCAGCTCGAGGAATTGTCTATCGGTTTCTCCATCCCCATACCCCGTCCCGGCGCCGAGAGGGAACTGTTAGGCGAACAAGGAGCTGGAACTCCAGTGACGCTTCCCAACCTTAGACTCCTAACGTTCCAAGGCGTTAGCACCTATCTGGAACGACTCGTTGCTCAAATTAGGTCCCCTCTTCTGGAGCGACTCAACATTACGTTGTTCAATCAAATCGCGTTTGCATTACCGCAGCTGTCCCGCTTCACCAATATAGCAGAAGGGCTCAAGCTCCCCAATGCGACGGTTACCTTTCAGCGTGATGCTGTCTCCATAATCACGGACCACCACAGTGCGGGACAGTACAGTTTCATCCTCCGTGTGATGTGCAAGCAGTTGGACTGGCAAATCGACTGTTGCAGCCCAGATTTGCAGCGCACTTATGCCCGTGCTACCTAGTGTAGAGAAGCTCGCACTCGACTTTCACGGAGAGATGATACCGACCGAATTCACGAACGGAGGGGTTGATGGCGCGGCATGGCACGAACTTCTGAGGTCGTTTATCTGGGTGAAGGAGCTTTATATTTGCGGGGCGCTCTCGGTGGAGCTTTCTCGTGCGCTGCAGGCTAATGAAGTAGGGCTTTGGATACTACCCAGTCTACAGGAGCTCGCTTACGGGCACGAAGTGGGGTACGAAGTGTGGCACGTAAGGGATCTGTTTTCCTCGTTCTTGGACGCTCGTCGGGCCACGGGTCGCCCAGTATTATTCTCAAAGCTGCCTCAGGGACCTGACGGTTATACTGTCTCCGAGGAGGACGCGATCAAAGCCAAGCGTCTGCAAAATATTTTTGCTGCACAAAGAAGTCGCAAGCGGAAGCTGGAGTATCAGCGCGAGCTCGAGGACGCCATCGAAGCTGAGCTCAAAAAAAAGGAGACATGGCGGGCGCGTGCACTCATCCTAGAAGCACTTTTGCGTGACAATGATCATGAAGTGCCTCAGATGGGTGAAGCATGAGCCAAGCTTTTTCGTTTATCTGTCTGATTACTGTCGAATGTTTGCGGACTGATCTACCCCTTCGGTACTGTTCTTTGTCTCTGCACAGCGCATGCATCCTCGCATCGTGCGTTCACATTGACCCGTAGTTTTTTTGTTTTGTTTTGTTTTTTTGGTCATCAAACATGTGTGGTGTGCCAGTGAGCCAATCACCTTATATTACGATTTCATAACAGCGAACATATTCAAACAAACACAAAGTGGTCACAAAGCAGACGTTTTCTGTTCGAACACATGGAAAGTCTGTAAGTACATACGAGTAGATGAGGGATGAACTAAACCCTTCTCATAAACTCACTTTTTTTTTTGTATTGCACTTTGGTGGACTGTTACAGTAATCGAGAGCGTGCATGAAGTAGCGTTCATTCTCCACTCACTCCCAGCCACTGGGGACTTGTAGGCTTGTCAAGACGCGTACTCGGGCTGGTCACAAGCCATGGAGTGGTACTCGTGTGATCTCGAACGGAAGCTGCGCGCTTCTTATAGACCTGTCATCAAACTGTCCTGCGATGCGTAATATAGCATACATTTATACACCCCATCGATATCGATCCACCTCTTAAATTCTGCTGCCCGCTTCCGAAGTCTTGTGCGCCACGTACTACTAGACTATCAAGTATGTCCTGCAGCCCCCAAAATGTCCGGGGACCAAAGACCTACAGCGTCCAAAGTCAGCCAACACCGAAAATAAAGAGACAGAGTACCACCCAACGATGGCCGGAATCCATTAACGTTTGAGCTCAGGTTAGATATAATCTCATTGGGCCCACCACGCCATGCGTACAGTAACGGATTAAGGAAGCGGCAGGAAGTCATTCAGCAGCGGATCATGCCAGCCGACATCTAAATGTTAGCTGTCAGCTTAACGACGCAGAGTGGAAGGAAGTAGGAAAAAATGTACTGGTACCGAGAAAGGCATAACCATCGACGACGATCGTGGACTTAAGTGCCTGCATGGTGATGGAATCCCACGGCCAGCGGGGCTGCGCTGGGTGTCGTCGACATGGGGGAGGACGGGGCGGCGTGGTGTTGAAACCGTGAGTTGAGGACCTCTAGCGTGTTAGTGTAATAACCTGCTCTGTGCCCCATATCTGCAGCGGAGTCACGGCACATACATACGCGCGCCGAGTGCTGGAGAGAACGATACCTGGGACTACTGACTTCGTTCTCTACGGGGTCAGTGATCCCAGGCATCGAGTCGTAGAGCGCGTTCAATCAAAGGGTTTTCGGGCTCGTGGTGAGGATCGTACGCAAGGTGAAGATCGGTCATGGAGTCAACGGGAGGGCAACCGAAGTTTTCCCGGTTCAACTCGGATGGGTCGGGGGGAGGCCCAAAGAGCACAGAAACACTGGAGTGCAAAGAACAATCTGACTGGGAAGGCGGGCTTTTATTGTGCACTGGGGAGTGCCAGAAAATGGAGATAGAAGCGTAACGGGAGACGACGCGGTCCGCGGCTCTTACAAGTTATTGAAGCACACGAGTGGGCATTGAGATTGAGACGTAAATGAGCGTAGTGGTCTAGCCGAGAAGTACGACTACTCGCTCGGATCACCCCGTTTCACTCAAGCGACAGCAAGACTCGGACGAGACGAGACCATTGGCACCGTTCCAAATACCGAAAAGGATACAGAACAACAACTATAGAGTTTAGGCTCAGCGGGAGACTGATTGGAAACGCGAGAGTGATGGAGGTTCTCAGAGGACTTGGAGCGAATATTCTCCGTTTAGCTATCTCTCGGTTTGCCGGATTGTGTCTGTTCTTCCGGGCTGTCTCAACGACAACACACTGACAACACCTCAATCACAGCGCCAAGCAGAGCCGTCACCTCATGCAAGCAGCACCGCTTGCGAGATGATTATACGCTTCTCTATCGACGAAGAAAACTGGTCATGTGGCACAGTGGTTCACATTTTCACAGGCGATTGACTTCTAGATGGCTGTGATCGAATCGCGGCCCCACCAACACGTTGCGAGCGCCCTCCAGCTGCGCGACGTCGTTACGCCTCCTATCCTCGTCACCCAACCTCGGGAGTATTCTTTCCCCTGTTTTCACAGGACCACAACTTTTGAGAGCCCTGTGCAAGGAGGGCGCCGACCAGTGACGAAGGACCATCAAGCATCAAGCACAGAACTTTTCTGGCCCTGTCCAGCGCTTGTCTGAGACAAGTTCCTAGAATCAGCCCTTTCTGTCTGTCGCGGATGCTTTTCTCCACTGGCCTGCAGTTACTCACCATACCCATCCTGGACAGGAAATGCACGATATTCTGCCGGTCGTCAGTGCCGATATTGAGCGCGCTTATACCGTCCTCCCTCTGTTCCCGCGACCGCACCCCCTCCGCCCTAGGGCCATCGCTGCTCTTGGCACGGCTTTGTACTGCCGTTATGTAATTTTTCGCCATAGGGACGACTTGGATGCTCTCATCCCCCTATTCACAGAAGTACTCCTCCTTCCTCTCGACCCAGCAGCCCCCTATTTCTCTCAAATCACCAAAATATTCTACAAACTGGCGTGTGGCTTGGCTTTCCGATTCGATCTTTCTCGCGGCCCGGAGGACTTAGAATACGCAATCAAGTACTACCGCCATCTTCTGGCCCTCCCGAGCAAGGCCATAGTCGAGCTCAATCCTTTGGAAGTTCTAGATAACCTTACAAAATTACTTGTTTTTAAGGTACAGTTGACGACAGAGGTCCAGCCTGACCATGCCGATGAGATGGTTGGTACCCTCCAAAGGTTGGCTATCCTAGACCCGTCAAGCGAGCACGTCGGATCCATCGCGAAGAGTATGGGGATCATCCTTTTAGCCAGGATTTCCCAATACGGACCGTCAGAGGAATGCGAGCGAGCACTTGAACTCTTAACCGATGTAGAGAAAGTGTGCCAACCCGAGAGGACCCCAGATTTCTGCGTCATCCACGGGATAGCGTTGGTCACACGCTTCCACCAGACGAGTCTATATGACTACTGCAGCCAAGCAATTGCACGGTTCAACAAGAGCCTCACTCTCCTACCCTCCGAACACCTTCTACGTCCACTCGCCCTGATATGTATCGCGACCGTCCTACACCACCGGTTCACACACGACAAGCAACTCAGATCTCTCGAAGAATCCATCACCTACACCCGTACTGTCCTCAACTTATGGCCTCCTGGTCATCCGCTCCGCCCTGGATGCCTCGCACTCCTCTCTGCGTCATTGAGGTTGCGCTACGCGTTCTTCGGCAAAGTGAAGTTTCTGCTGGAGGCGGACTCCTGTATGGATGGCATTCTCAACCAAGATATGCCAGAGCCCCTGCGCGTTCTCCTGGCGAACGACCTCGACGAATCAAATGGGTTCGTACTGGGAGGGTTTCAGAGAAACGACACCCTGGAAGGGTTGATGGAAGAAATAGAACGCCAGCGGCAGCGCCTCGCCAAGATACCTCTGGACCATCCAAATCAACTCGATGCTCTGCGCTCATTTGCGCTCCTCTGTAGCAGCAAGTTCTACTACACTCAAGAGCTAGCGGACCTCGAGGACGAGATCGACCACCATTGCATGGCGCTCGCCGCGTCTCCGCCAGACCACTACGTCCGACGCTTGTCGCTCTTCAGCCTCGGAAAGGCGTTCCAGAAGCGGTTCCAGTACGACAAGCAGCGGCGCTCGCTCGACGAGTCGATCAGGTGCTGCCGGGACGCGCTCGCGTTGTGTCCACGTGGACAGATGTCCCGCTTCGAGCCGCTGTATACCCTTGCCGTATCTCTGAGCTTACGTTCCCTTTCCTTCCTCTCCTCATCCGCGCTTCGGGACCTTGAGGAGTCGATGGCGCTGTTCCGGTCCGCGCTGGACGACACGGAGCACGCTGATCCAGACGCCAAGTACAAGATCGCGAGCCACTGGGCGGCGTGCGCCCGCGCTGGGCGACACCCCTGCACGGCGCCGGCCTACCAGACGGCCATGTCGCTGATGCAGAGCTCGCTGGTGCTCGGGCCAACGCTGCCGGACCGGCACCGCCTCATCAAGTGGCATTGGGGCGACCTCACGGCGGTGCCGCTGGACTGCGCGTCGTACTACATCGAGGTGGGCGTGCTGGAGCGGGCCGTCGAGACTCTCGAGCAGGGGCGCGCGTTGCTCTGGTCGGAGATGCGCGGCCTTCGCACGTCGATGGACCGGCTCAAGCTGAGCGACGGCGATGGCGCGGCGCTGGCCGAGCGGTTCGTGGCTGTCAGTGAGGAGCTAGAGAACATCGCTACGTCTGCGGAGGCACCGCAGGACTCTGTGGAGCCCCCGCGGGACGACGATCACCACGTCCCTGATGCGTTCGGCCGGATGATGGAGAAGATGCATGAGCTGGAACGCAAGCGCGCGGAGATCACCGAACGGATTAGGACACTGCCGGGCTTTGGGGATTTCTTGCGCGCCGTGCCCTTTGACGCAATTCAGACTGCGGCGGCGTGCGGACCGGTTGTCGTCATCAACCATTGCCGCTACCGCTGCGACATCCTCATCGTCCTGCACGGTTCTTCTCCCGTCCATATACCCACGACGGAAGATTTTTACAGTCGGACAATCAAATTGAAAGAACATCTATTGAGCACTCGCGCCAAGCATGCGTTGGAATCGAACCAGTATCAACATGCGCTACGTTTCGTCCTTGAGGAATTGTACGAGCTTGTCGGGCGCCCGGTCATCGAGAAGCTCCACGAACTCGAGATACCCGAACAATCGAGGGTGTGGTGGTGTCCTACTTCTGTCCTTTGTTCGCTTCCCCTCCATGCCGCCGGGCCCATTGAATCAGACGGCAAGAGGAAGCGATATTTCTCAGACGTATACGTCTCCTCGTACACCCCGACACTCTCTGCGCTGATCGAGTCTCGTAAAGACATCACGCACACGCCCGATCCGCCCTCATTGCTACTCGTAGCGCAGCCAGATGAGTCTCTGCCAGGAGTGTGGGGGGAGATCGAGGTGGTCCAGAAACTAGCCGAGTCGGCGACGATGCTCCTCGGTCCTCGCGCGACGCAGCAGAGCGTGACGAAGCAGCTCTCGCACCACCGCATGGTGCATTTCGCGTGCCACGGGACGCTGGAACCCGATCGGCCGTTCGACACCGCGTTCCTCCTCCGCGGCGGCGAGCGGCTCTCGCTGCTGGACATCGTGCGCTCGCGTCTGTCCACGGCGGAACTCGCCGTGCTGTCGGTGTGCCACGCCGCGGAGTGGACGGACGCACACACGCCAGACGAGGCGCTGCACCTCACCGCCGCGATGCAGTACTGCGGCTTCCGGAGCGCGGTGGGCACGCTGTGGGCGATGGCGGACACGGACGGGCGGGACCTCGCGGAACACTTTTATAGGCGTGTGTTTGCGGAGGAGGAGCGGGGCGTGCCGCTCGGCGAACGATCGGCGAGGGCGCTGCGGGACGCTGTGCGGAAGCTGAGGAGGAAGAAGGGGGTGTCGCTTGAGCGCTGGGTGAACTTTGTGCACTATGGGGCTTAGCGCTGATTGTTGGATGATGGTATGTGGCACCATTGCTGTACTACTATCCGGCGCTTCTATTGTTGCGGAATGACATACGCTTGGAAGCGAGGTGAAACTGGGGCGCATTGTTCTTCGCGCGTGTGGGGTTATCGTAACAACATACGACTGCTGCTACTGGTGGCTGGCCGGCAAGTCGGTTTGAACCGGGCCGGACATGAAAGTAGCCGGTTTGACGCCGCTGGTTGCGCCGCTGTGCGAGTGACCCGTTGTTTCGTTGACGGTGGACTGGATCGAAAGGGGCCGGTCAGTCGTGCGAGGGGGTGTTTAGGAGGACATACATAGAGTTCAATCGACAACGTGTTTGTTGAACGGACCCGGAACATGCAGTCGAATTATGAAGAGAACGTCACCGAGATAGGAAATTGCCATTTAAATAGCACCTCGAAGGTGAAATACCCCGAGCTCGACTCTCGGCACACGACTAAACTCTTCAATGGACACAATCACCTATCGCGCGTACAGCGGCGAGCATGAGCTCCCCCATATCATCTCCCTCGTCCAGAGCGAGCTTTCGGAGCCCTACGTCGTCTACACCTATCGCTACTTCCTCCATCAATGGTCCGTCCCGCTCTCGCTTACCCCGCACCCGCGCCACAACTGACCCATCTTTCCCCCTCAGGCCCCACCTTTCCTTCCTCGTAAGAGCATACCACTAGCACGTACTCTTTCCCTCGCGACGTACTGACGAACAATCACAGGCATACGCTCATGGCGTCCCGCACCCCGTCGGCGTTATCGTCTGCAAGCAGTCACCTCACCGCGACCGCTACCTTCGAGGGTACATCGCCATGCTCAGCGTTGACAAGGGCTACCGCAAGCGCGGAATAGGTATGCAATATGTTCCCCCCCGTTCCCTCTCCGCTCACCACTTCATACCCGGTCAGCGTCTGCGCTCGTCCGCCATTCTATCAGTGTCATGCAGGCCAGTGGGGCACAGGAGGTAAGTCGCCGCCCCCACGCCTCCCCATAGCCCCTAACCCCATCGTCCTCGTGTCGCACACGTTGCCTTGCCTCGCTCGCTCCAGAAGAACCGAGCCCCCAACCCCTCCGTTACATTCATCCTGCTCGGCGTCTCTCGGAAGCATTCATGACTAATCTTTAATTTCCCCCCTCCCCACAGATCGCACTCGAGACCGAATTCGACAACGCGCCCGCGCTCGCGCTCTACACCTCCCTCGGCTTCGTCCCAGAGAAGCGTCTGCACCGCTTCTACCTCAACGGCAAGGACGCGTTCCGCCTCGTCCTCCCCCTCGCACCGCACAAGCGCCTCCCCGCCTCCCCCGCCTCCTCCGCCTCGTCCTCCGCCTCGTCCCTCCTCCCCGCGTCCGCGGACGGCGGCAGCAGCGCGCCGGACGACGAGTACGACGACTCGTCGGACGACTATGCCGAGGACACCGCGAAGCTCGTCCGCCTGCGCCGCCGCGTCGCCGCGCTGCGCGGGTGCCGCATGATCACCGTCTGGCCGGCGGACGAGGACGACCGCGTGTCGGGCCGCTGAGTTTCACCCCTGCCCGTACATGCCACCCTTTTTTCCCGGCCGCCCCCCACTAACGCCGTATCTTGGTGCCCCACGCCGTCGTGCCGTACCATACCGTACGTGTGCGCGCGGACGTGCTGTGCTGTAATTGAACTCGCCCCTCCTCCCCAAGGAAGGAATCTCTTTCTGTACGTAATTTTTTTTCGTTGCTGGAGGTTTTCTCGTTTCTTCTCTCTTTCTCCCTTTTCCGCCGCATCTGCCCCGCAATATCTTAAAGCTTATCCTCAATTGTCACCCGTCCCATTGTCTCGTTTCGGCCCACCCATTACGCTGTAATTACTGCTGCCCGTCGCCTCCTGTCCTGTTATATACACAAGATATCCATTTCTCTCTCTCCTTCTGCCGTCGCGCTGCCCAATCGAAAGAAACGAGCGTTTGTTTTGACAATCAAGCTTCCTTGCAAATTGAAAAAGAAAGAAAGCTCTAGGTTTAGGGTAGACGGCCTTAGTGTTTAAACCAAAAAGTAACCTCCGTCGCGACGCTGTCCAGATCCGTCCGCCCGTCGTCCAGCCATCGTCCGAGTCACCGTCCGATGGCCAAATCCAGAGTGCACACGATTCACCACGTGGGCGCGACGCAGCTGAGTGTAGCCCGCGGTGTAGCAACTCGAAGCGGGGTCATAAAACTTTGGCGTCCCTTATCGCCTCGCGTCTAACTCTCGCTCTATCCGGAGCAGGCAGTGTACATTCCTTCGCCAGAAAAGAAATAACAGTAGTCTATATGTATGCGCAGGGAGGGACTAGAACAAATCGACGGCTACGACCGACCCTCGCCCACGCTCCGATTGTGAACAATCATGCGCCGAGCCCAATCTCGTCCGCATACGGCAACGTGTGCAAATCGCCAACCGCGACGTACGTAGGCTTGCCCTTGACGAGATTCGCCGCAGCCTGTAACGGGGGATAATAAACATCAGTGGTACGATAGGCGGGACGGGACGGGGGGGGGACGCACCTGAGCGAGACTGGTTCCGCTGACACCCTGCACGCCCTCCAACGCCGCCTGCACGTTCGCCGCCTCGCCCCTGAGCACCTTGGGCCCAAACGCGCCGACGTATCCCTCGCGACCTTCGATCCCCGCCGCCAGCTGGAACTTTGCGCGCGCCACGGCCCGCCCGAGCTCCTCCTTGCCGACCTTGCCCGCCGCGGCGTCCTTGAACGCACCGACGACCGCCTTGGCGCCCTCCTTCAGCGCGCCCGCGTCCGCGCCCTCGAGCACCACGCCGATGAGCGTCGCGTCCGAGTACGGCAGCAGCACGCTGTGCGCGGACACGCCCGCGGGGATCGCAGACGCGAGCGGCGCGGCGCCCGTGGCCCACTTGAGCGCCGGCGCCGGGTTCAGGTGCGCCGCTAGGGCGTGGAGCGCGGGGACGGACGCGGACGCGGTGCTGCCAAAGCCGACAAAGACGGCTTGGGGGCCATAGGCCGACGCGACGCGGCTCGCGCCGCCGTGGTAGGCCGTCGCGGGGGTCCCGGACACGGGCGTCGCAGAAGCCGTTTTGTGCGCGGAGAAGGAGCTCTCGAAGAGCTTGGCGAGGGACTCGGTGGAGATGCCCGTGCCGAGGATCGCGACTGGGTTGCCGACTGCGCGGGCGTGTAGATCCCGGACGTCCTCCGTTGTGATGTTCCCGGCAGCGTGGGGGTCCGCGTAGAGTGAGTGGCCGAGGCCGTTGCGGAATGCGAGGGCGTGGGCGAGCTCAAGCGCATGGGTCGGCGCGGATTGAGCGGCAGCACTGGATTCCGAGTGGACGGCGGGGAGGACGTATTCACTGAGTTCGTGGCGAGTGAACTTGGGCGATGCGAGGAAAGAAGCGAGGACATCGACGAAATAGGCCCTGTCGTCATTCGTCGTTATGAGGGGTGACGAGATGTGGAATTAAAGCACGCACTCGTCGCCACGGAGGAACTCGGCAGTGAGCGCTAAGTGCTCGCGGGAAAGTGATGAAGAGAGGACACCGCCGTAGAGCTCAGCTTCGCGGACAGTGCCAAGGGCTGACCTCTTCCCGGTGCTCTGCGACGAATAAGTGAGTGCGACGAAAGTCGATGACCACCACGACAGGCAGAAATGATGAGTTCACCAGCAGTGTCCGAAGAGCCGCTGGAAAGTAAAGAGCATGGGTGTAGCATACGTCCACCTCACCAGCGCTAGAGGGCCACCGACCCACGCGTAGAGCCGCGAATCCACATCACACTTGTTCAGACGAATTGCACCGCTCCGAGGGCCACCAAAAGAACTCTATGGTATGTGGTAAACGCACCTTGAAAGCAAAACTGGAGAGAGTGTGGGCCACGCCAGGCTTGGACTCATACCGACTGCCTGCCTTGAGCAAGACGGTGACGCTAGATGTTGGCTGTCCGTTGTCGACAGCGGCGACTTTGAAGCCAGGCGAGGCGTCTACGACGGTAGCAAAGCCACGCTTAGACGCGGTGACCAGACGAGTCGCTCTGAGCATTGTTGTCTTTTTTCGTGAGACGGTTGGCGCGACTCGCTCTCGGTGTTTCTCCGATTCCCTCTCTCGGCATTTACCAGTCTGAGTTCAAAATTGTGATATGATATCACATGACACCCAACCCTGCTTTGAGTTCTCTTTCCAGGTCATCTACATCCTTGCTTGTCTCCTTCTCCTCCTCAATACAACGCTCGCATACACACTCCCCGAAACCCCACGCGCCTAGCTGCATCCGCCTCTTGCCCACACCCAGTGATGGATCGACGTACGTGACAAGCAGCTCTTCACCGGCTGCAATGTCGCGCTTCGCGACGAGTGTGATACGAGAAAGCGCCGTGCGCTGATCGAGGTGCCGAACGGAGACGTTAGGACGACAGCTGTGGTTCAGGTGAGAATGCAGCGTGTAGAGTCCGCCGTGTGCCTCGAGATCTACGTCGATCGTGAGCAATAGGAGGTGCGACGATGCACCCATCACGCACTGAGGCTCATGCGTCCGAGCCCGTGAAGGAAGCCATCATACGTGAACAGCGCGTCCGCCACGTCCTTCAGGGGCGGCCGCTTCAACAACTTTGCCAGCTTCTTCTGAGAGGCGGGGTCTGGGGGCAGGACAAACGCCTGCACGAAGGCCCTGTGTGCCGCCTGCCACATCGCGCGATCGGGCTCGGCGCCTTGCAGCCTTTGATCAAGAAGAGAGATGCACGCTTGAGCAGCACGCTCGGGGCGACAGACAGACAGAGCGTGAAACGCACCAGCCTCCCTGCGCACGCTCCTCCATCCCGAGCTCCGCAAGTGCGCGGTACACGCACCAGTCATCGCGCAACACGTCGTCGCCTGCCTGCTGCGCGAGGAGCAACCGCGCGGCACACTGCGTAAGCGCGTGGAGGGCCATCCACACGTGCTTCCGTCCGAACGCCAGGAGCGGGACGCTGCCCGGGTTCTGGGCCGGGCAGAGCAGGGGGTGCGTCTTCTCTGATCGCTTGAGGCACAGTCGGTGGCAGAACCGTGCTGGGCACGGCGCGGACGAGTTGGACGCGGGACAGCGTAGGACGAGTGACGAGTCTGTGAGGGGCGTCGTGCAGTACCCGCATGCTCGAGACGCGACCTGCAGATCGTAGATGTCCCTAAGGGCCAGCCTATTAGGAGATCACATACTCTTTAGTTTACACACCACTCAGGGGCGATGATGAACGGATCCTCCTTCCAAACGACTTGACCCTCCGAAATAGACTCCTTCGTGATGAGGCCTTTCCCCCTTTGCTTGTCGAAGTATTTCACCTCGACTGCAGCCGTCCATTTGGCGACGTCGAGGCCATCGATGAGTGTAGATGACGGGTATGTATGCGCCCCGGACTCAGCTGCAGGAGTGGCCTTTCGCTGCAATGTGAGGCCCTCGGCCGTCATGATGCGTCGAAGACGCTTTTCGCTGACGGCCCACTCTGAATTTTCGGAAAGCAAGAGGGCATGCAGCTTGACCACGCCGAGCGTCGGGTGCTCGTTTCTGAGAGAGAGAACGGCAGACCTGAGGTCCTCCTCTGGAGGCGAAATTGGGGTCGTGCCGGACATACGGCAAAGGACGGGTAAGTGAAAGGATCGATCATATCATCCTACCCGATTTGGGTTCATCGACGTTCTGACAAAACATTCCCAACATCGATATCTCAGTCCGGACATTCACGAGGACAACTACTACTCTCTACCGTTTGTATTATGCAGCAAACGACAACGGTTACGCGAGTCACGTGCAGGAAGTACGAGACGATTTGCGATGCGATGCGACTTGCGACGCCGCACGTCACCGTCCCCGGGCCCCGGTTGGTAAACTACAAACGCTCGGGATCAACATGACCCACCGATTCGTCATAGGCCAGTTTCGCTAGTTGCACTTGGGGCTGGAGATTAGACCCGACGACTATCGAGGTTCTGCGAAGTAGACATAGAGGGAACGATCACTCTCCGGTATAGCTGGAGAGCAGATGGCGCCTTCGCTGGAACCAGGATATTCCGATCAACCCTGTTGGACAACCACGATGGCGACCTAGGCATGTTGGCTTACTGGCTAGCTCGGTCACGGGGTGGGGAACTGATTAGTCAACAATTGCAGATGGGTGACAAATTCGTCCAATCCGCATGCGCAATGTCGGGCAACATGGCTACATGGGATCCTGCTTGTCCCGAGCCCAGGTACGGTCGACGATCTGCGGACATCACGAGGGCGCTTTGCCCAGAGATTGGAACGTATAAAGAGTGCCTCGTCGATGATCTGTTCTGGCACTCATCCAGTCCAGCTCAATCAATACTCACAGCTACTTTCGTTCTCGCCTAACACGCAGAAATGACCAAGGTGATACCGATCTTCCCTGTGGTTAACAGTGCGTGCTCGCCATTGGCCCGTCAGCCCGTTCTCTACACCTTCCCTCAGTCCGTCTGGGCCGCTGTCCCACACCTTGCTCTGTTAGTTCTTCGTTCTTTGGGTCCAACGTTGGTCTGATGTGTTGACGCGTATATGTGTCGCTCAGTGATGAGCTCGATGTCGACGCCGATCTCGAGATTGTCAACCTTCTCGAGGGCGCGAACTTCGACCCCCAGTTCCTGAAGCTTGTAAGTTGGCATTTTTTGATTACTGCTTCCCCTCGCTCATAGGGGCCCACTCCTTCAGAACCCCCATGGCACCTTGCCCACCCTTGCCCATGGAGGAAAATCGTTCACTAGCACTGCCGCCGTGATTGATTATCTCGTGTCCATCTCGTCTAAAAAGGTTGCACCTGCGACCTCCATCACGACTCTGGTGCATGAGGACAAGATCGACCCCAACTTTGCCTTTGTTGCGTCGGTGAGATTTTATCCGCTGATATTGCCCGTAGGGCGGCGCGTTGACCGACCGACCACCCACTTCCTCAGCGAAACGACGAGGAATTCGCAAAAGTGAAGGGCAGCTTCGCCCCCATTTTCACCTCGACGCGTAGGTTTTTTTTTTTTTTCTGTGGCGCTCCATCAGCGGGACGTGCGCTTATATCACCTTGCAGGCCTTGCTGGTTTGAAGAAGCACGCCGCGACGCCCGCGGCGGAACCGCACAGGGACTTCCACGACAAGCAGATCGCGAAAATCTCCGGTCTCGACGCGCTCCTCGCCGGAAACGCGCCCGACGAGGCCAGGCGGGGCTTCTACTCCGCGTCCACGGCGCTCTGGGACTCGATCAAGGTCTTCGCCGTCGAGACGCTCCCCGCCGCCATCGGCGAGGGCCCGTTCATCGGCGGCGCCACCCCTGGCGTGGACGACTATCACGTCGGCGCGTGGATCGCGCGCATCGCGTTCCTGCTTGGTGCGCAGCAGTCGGACGAGGGCGTCGCTGCGCTGGAGAAGGGGTTCGGTCCCATCCCGGAAAAAGTCAAGGTTTATTGGTCCGCGTGGATCGCACGCGACAGCTGGGTGAAGGCCTACCCCGACAAGGCCTTGCATTAAGCCACACGCGCGACATATGTTCTGTAAATCGGTGATAGAGTGTACAGTACTACTGGTAGCGAGCATTTGTTTAGGGGTCGTCGATCTTGATCATTAATGGAATCACGTGCATGTGAATCCCTTGCGTGTGTCCTCTCTCGGAAGTCCGAGTCAGGAACTTGAACTTGAACTTGAACCATGTCTAGTTTGGAAGATTTCTATCAAGAGTTGGATGCGAGGATGGCTTTGTCACACAACAACGAGGATTGGCGTCGATTCTCCTCTCGCGAGCGTCAAGCCAGTCATCGGTATAGTGTTTCCCGACTCGATCTTAGCTTAGTGTCTCATCACGGAACAGAACCTCAGGGTCAACTTCATTATCCCACGACGACGATTCGGTTTCCCTGCCTGTGGCCACAATATCACCTCCCCCTCCACCAACGAAATTGGGTTCATGTATATGCGCCTCCTAATGCCGATCAGAATTCCTTCTCATTAATTTTCTCGTCCAATCGATTTATCCATTACAGGACATCTAAACGCAAAGCGTCACCCCAGGGGTTTCTAGAATCAGAACAGGGGGCCGACCCCCTATCTTCGAAGAAAGGGGGGGAGCACAAAACAAGCTCGCTCCCAGCCCCCTCAGCGCCAGCATCTTCTGAGAAACGCAAGAAAGTAACTATCAGTTCTGTAGTCTTGGCTGCCCCCGCTCCTATCCAAGACATGCCACCTGCCACAGAGGATCCCACCAACGCACTTGGTTCCTCCACCGCTGCAAAACGCGACTCCAGTTCCAAAGATGCACCCTTGTCCAAAGAAACGAGCGCCGTCACCGCCGCCCCCGGTAATATGGCGAGAACAGGCACTGGTGCCCATGCCGATGCTTCCATTGGCAAGCGGCCAAAGGCGTCGGCTATCACGCTCATGGCGAAGCATTCCGCCGCGGGTGGAAAGGGGAAGGGGAAGAAGACAAAAGACAAACCTGAACTCGTGACGCCTGCCGAGTTCGCAAGACGGTTACGGCAGGCCACCATCGCGGGTCCTTCCGAGACCGAGACTGAGACTGGCAGCCACAACAAAAAGGCACGTCGGGAGGCCTCCAGCCAATACCTCAAAGACTTCGTCATCTTCTACGCCGGGGGGGATCTCACCTACGCGTCCGCGAGGACGCGAGGTTGCATGAGTTATGTGTGTCGTATCGTGCTTCTCTTCGCTCTTCTCCGTGATTGAACAATTGGCGCGCGTATAGATCCACAGGCATGGTGGGACCGTGCTTCCCGTTTTCGACCCTGTGACGGCAACGCACGTCGTGACCGAAACGAGCCAGAAGATGACCCTGCATGCGCTCGGACTTAAGAGTCTCTCCGACATCCCTCTTGAAATCCCGACGGTCAAATGGAGCTGGGTGAACTCAGGAAAGCCCATACCCGGGGAGAAGGACAAACGACAGATGGACTATGAGTTCATGCACGCGGCGTTCCCGAGCCGCATGGATGCGGGCCGCTCGTTTGCTGACAGTAGCAAGAGCAGAGGGAAGCAGAAGGCGGGTGACGACGCAAATCAACCTGTCGTCACTGGTTCCCGACAAGGGCCGGACGAGCCTGCGTAAGTTGCATTTTCCGTTACGCGTCGCATAGTATGCTTATCGGATGACGATACAAGTGGGCGAGCCGAGTCTTCGTCGTCACGCGCGTCTTCGCGCGGCATCGGCGAAGAGGAACCCAGTGTCTTACCGCAGGACCTACCCCAAGAGAGGCGTAGAGGAAGGGACGTCGTGTCGAATTTATCTGAAGGAAAGCAGGTCGCCGGGCGCAGTCGTCGCAAATCCCGTTCGCCGTCGAATGAGGGCAAGGCGCGAAAAAAGCTGAAAGTCGGTGCTCGTCGCAATTCACCTGGGAAATCTAGACTCCTCACGGCTGTATTGTTGAAAAGGGGTTTATCTGCGACGATCCCACCGCGACGGCGGCGGCCAATGCTTCGTCTTGCGTCAATCAGGATATCGTCGACAAAGTGGGTGTTTCGCTTCGTTTGGTGTGACCGAGTTCGAAAATGCTACTCGTAGCTCAGCGAGCTTGCGGAGCTCCATCGCGCAAAGCCCACACAAGACGACAAGTGGCGAGTCTTCAGCTACACCAAAGGTCCGTTACTGACAGCGCTTCCACGTGACTCTTGCTGAGACCCCGCTTCGGTGCAGCGATTGCGGCGCTGCGCAAGTGCAAAGAGCGCATAGGCTCTCTGGAGCAGGCTCGATCTCTGAACGGCGTCGGAGATAAAACCGCGCAAAAGGTGACGACAGCGGTGTTGTCTCCGCGTCGTTCGTGGTGTATGCTCAGCCGCGTACTATAAATTTAGATCATGGAGATAACCGAAACAGGTGCCTTGCGGCGTGTCGACGCCGAAAGGACGGAAGACGTCGCGGTCGTCCAGCTCTTTCAAGGGATTTATGGAGTCGGTATGTCTGTTTTACTAGACCTCGTATCTGCCATTTTCATTGCGCGCATTTTCCCCCCAAGGGCAATCGATTGCATACGCTTGGTATTTTGCTGGCTGCCGCACCCTCGACGACATCAGGGAAAGAAAGGGGGGCATCAAGCTGACCAGCATCCAAGAATTAGGATTGAAGTATTACGATGGTGCTCTTTCTCTCATACGTGTGACAACGGGGCGCTGATCTCTGATATCACAGATATCAACACGAGGATGTCCCGAGAAGAAGCCAGGGTGATATTCGAAGAAATCAGGTCTATCGGTAGGTCGTCCCGCTGGCCGAGCGCTATGATCTATGTGACGTGCTTCCTAGCACTTTTTCTGGACCCCAAACTGTTCGTAGAGATCATGGGCAGCTATCGCAGGTCCGTCGCATGTGGTCTCAACCTATCGGGACGCATGCTTATACGTTAGTGAAGGGGAAAGTCGACGTGTGGTGACATCGATATCATGGTTACACGTCCCCCAGACGATGGCAAGACGCACGCCGGTACGTATCATCACACCGAGTGAATTGAACCCAGGTATCACCTTATTCTAGGAATTCTTCCGAAGCTGTTGTCTGCGTTGCGTTCCGCGGGTATCATCACTGAAGACCTCCTCTCACTGCCCCCAGACGCCACTGACAGTCTGGAGGTCACATATCGTGGCCTTTGCGTCCGCCCTACCAAGCCGGGCCAAGGAAGCCCGAGTCGGTCTCAGATCCGACGCCGGATAGGTGGGCGCGCCACCCCTATGATAAGCCATTGCAATAGGTTTGATCCACAATCTATCTGTTTTGGTGCAGACATCCTCGCCATTCCTTGGGAAAGTCGTGGCGCCGCTTTGATTTATTTCACGGTACGTTTCCTCGAGCACATGATCATCCGGGGGTTACTCTGTTCATGCGACACGCTGACTATAGGGCGACGACATTGTAAGCACCTGCTGATTTTGCTTTCTAAACCACTGAAAGCAATGCACGTGATAGTTCAATCGATCTTTGCGCCTGAAAGCGAACAAAATGGGATACTCACTAAATCAGCGGGGCCTGTTCGAAGGCGTCGTCCGATCTCTCGAGGATCGGGCCATCAAGACGAATGCAGGTGAGCTCTCGAACGCGTCGCGTCTTCTTCATTCTTCGTTTTCTTTTCGTTCTCCGCTCCCATGTCTTCTCTTACCTTTGGGAGAGAGCTCGCACGAGGTGCTCTCACCTACGGTTGGCCTGCTGATCCGTTGCACCACTGGTGGCTGCACTGCTAAAAAAACTGATGGCGGTGTCAATGTCAAATATGCGCCTAGAGCTGTGTGATCGAGAGGAGACGGATTCCAGGCTCACAGGCGGGCGCTAATGATCCTTCTGAGCGGGTTTCAAATATCTCAATGAATTGCGTTGCTACACGCGATCAACGTTTTGTCCGCTTTTTGGCAACATTTTACACTGCCCGGCGAGTGGTAAAGTTTTTGCCGTTCGCAAGGTTCCTGGTTTTGTGTTCCCGAGGAACGGGATACTCGTGAAACGCGTGGAGTCATCGGTCGACTAAGCGCTCAAGGAAACTTTACCCCCCTTGGGTACTTGGCTTCCTCACAGCCAGAGCATTGTTCAGCGTCCCACGCCGCCCGATCTTATCAGATCACGTCACTTTTCTCGGCAGATAGTTGCACCTCATGCGTCGGATATGTGGTGTAATTTCTGCTCCCACGCCGGCGCGTTGGCGGACAGTGGCGAAGCGGGCTCCATTCACCTCGAGGGAAACCGAGAGCTTCTTTCTCTTTGGTGGTGATCACAAAGCGTGCTGTTTTCCAATCACTGGCCTGGTTTATCTCCACATGACCCGACTACAGATGGAAACGGTTATATGAGTAGTGGAGGGAACACTCTTCCCTTGCGGCTTTGGCCTGGTACTTCGCCGGCAATACGGTTTATGTTGCCCTTTCCTGGTTGTTGCATCTGGTAAAAAAAGACGATGGGGGCCGACGGGAAATGGTCCCGTTGCTTTGACCGCCCTGCTTTTGGTCGCAACGAGCCAGATCTGGGGGCTGGGGTGGGGCTGCCGCTGCAGGGAACGAGCGAATCTGTTCTTACGTTTCTGTGGCGTCCGCCCAGCGGGCGGGTCCAGACGGCTTTTTCCGTACGCAGCGGGTTCCGGCCGCCCAGTCTTCGCTTTTTCTTTTCTATTGCCCTCTTCTTCCCGTACCTTGACTGCGATCAGAACCGGGTATCGCTACGCGCTTACTCGGACAGGGACCGCTTTCCCCCCCCCCCCCCCTTTTTCGTTTTCCATTTTTCGTTTTCCATTTTCCAGTTCTTTTTTTCATGGTTGCTTTCTCTCGACGACCACTGACCTTTGGTTTTCGACAGGGAACGTGATCGCGTCAGAAACGGAGGAGGAGATTTTTCGGATTTTGGGTACGTCTTAATCATCAAAGAAGATTGGGCAAGGGGTGCCAACCAATAGTTCCCGTAGTGGGGCTCGGGCGCCTGCTACTGGGGAACAGGCGGCGTTTGCTTGTTTTATCTGTTTATTGGTTGTGTATGTGGCTGACTTCTCTCCCTTCACTGGGTTCCATATTATAGGTGTTCCGTGGGTAGAGGCACATGAGCGCGCGGTTCGGGGATGAAAAGGGCTCACTCTGAAGGGAGGGGGAATGATGTATGGCGAAAAGGGTAAAGCTAAAGGGACGCCCTGTTTGGAAACGGTTACCATTGTTGTTGCTGTTGTCGTCGTATTGACGGATTCGCGGGAGTCCCTATGACCCAAGAACGGAACGGGTAGGTGGAGAAACCGGAAAAGCGATGCTAATCGGATTGTTATCGCAAAAGAGTTTAGAAGCGAGGAATGAAGAGGGCCGCCAGGCGGTCGGGGTGTCTCATGTGTTTGATTAGATCCCAAAGCGGAAGTAAATCGGCGGTATGACTGGGACCGGCGCTCCGGCTGTGTGGGAGCGAGGGCGGGCACGTGGTGCGCCGAGCCGGAATTGTGGATGGATGTGGCCGTGTCCGTGTCCGTGGAATTGATAATTCACTGATACTTAAGCCCACGCCCGAGACCCGAAGTTAGGTCCCTCCCCCTCCCCCGTCCCCAACCTCCTCGTCCCTTCAGCCATGGACGGTTCCCGTGAGTACGAGCTCAGTGTCAGACAGCAGCCCAAGCAAGCTAGGATGTGCGGTGTCGGTGGTATGTTCCCCTCTCTCCTTTCTCTTCCACTCGCTCATCCAACCGCAGCCGATCGTCGTCCAATCGACCCGCCCCCCATCGTCCAGCTGCGCGTTATTGACAAAGCCAGAAAAAATCTGCCATCGCCTTCCCCGTCGCCGCCACCCCAACAGCATCACCAACAGCCATCGCACCCCCACGCACACACCCACGAGTCTTCTGGTCCTTTGGATGCCTCCATGCTCACTCCAGCAGGGTTTGGCGCGGGCCCGTTCCTCCAGAACCCGTATTACTTTATGTTTGCCAGCCTCGCCAAGCCGGATGATGATACGGAACTGCATTGGATGAAGGTGCGTTCCCGTGCTTCTTGCCCCAGCCTTGTGGCCTCACCCACTCACTCTTTCACATTCTATATGCGCGTCCTTCTCGTCTTCTCGCTTATCTAGGACGGAAAGACGCGTTGCACCACCGGATCTGTGGTGTCGTCCCTGTATCACCTCAAGGACTCGGAGAATGACAATCGAGACGCTGGTTTCTTCGTTTTTCCGGATCTTAGCGTTCGCCAGGAGGGTTCCTATCGTCTCAAGCTTTCCCTTTTCGAAGTTGTAGGGTGTGTTCATTTTATCTTATTTTTTTCATTTATCAGTCGTCTGTCTCTTCACACCCATCCCCTCCCCCGCTCCCTATCTTGCGCGCTTCAGGTGCTATTTCACACCACGTCACAACCCATTTCTCCCTCCCGAGCGCTGTCGTGTGCCCCCCCCCCCCCCCCCCTGTGCAGTTTCGTTCTCGTTTCGTCCGTTCTAGTCGCGGGTGTTGTCCATTAGCGCGTCGCGTGTCCTTTCCATTCATCTCTCCGACGGCTTATGGCAGCAGTGGGCTAATCACGTTCCCAGATCAAATGTTTATCATTGCAAGTCAATCTTCTCAAGTCCTTTCTATGTGTACACCGCAAAGAAATTTCCGGGGATGGAAGGTTCGCCTCCCTTTACATTACTTCTCTTCGGCCATGCAGCTTATGCGTTGCTTTCTATCATAAGAGTCCACGGCACTCTCGTGTTCTCTTGCTGACCAAGGCATCAAGATACGAATCCGCAAGGACATTCGACAGAGAAAACCTCGTACCTCGAACTTTCCTATTACGAACGGCCAGCCCTTGGGACCCGGTGTACCCATCAATCCGGATGAGGACAGCGGAGGTGAAAGTGAAGTGCGACACGATGATCACAATGACACGACCAACAATCACAACTCGCTTGCCAATATCACCAGCAAGCCCCCGAGCAATAGCCGCAAGCGAGCTGAGCGTGAAGTAGAGAAGGATCGTGATCGTGATACGAAGCGTCCGAGGGTCGATGGCGATGAGGCTGACCCTGCTCCCAACCCTCCTCCGAGTACTGGGGAGTGGGGGATCGATCCCGCGCTGGCGCCCGGGGGTCCGTCCAACTCTTATGAGCATCCCCGCTCTACGACCAGCGTCCCTCCGCCACCGCCACCACCTGCCCCCGGCTATCCCCTACCCCCTCCAGCTCAACATCACACTTACGAACAACAACCTCCTCCTCCACCTCAGCATCACGCTCCGCAACCCACACATCATCCCACGCATCCGCCCCAACATCCAACCCCTCATCACTACTCCGCGCCCCCACCCCAATCGGTGCATCCTGCTCATCATCCTCCACATCCACCTCCGCCTCCACCTTATCACACGCAGTACGCGTCATCCTGGCCTCAGCATCAACACCCACCCCCACCTCAACACCAATACGACCATTATCAACCGCACTACCCCCATCAGTATCCGCCGCCTCCTCGGTACGCTTCTACTGGATACGATCCGTATCCACCTCCCCCTCCGCAGCAGCAGAGTGTTCCTGCTTATGCCCCCGGCGCCACCGGTTATTACCCGCAGTACGGCAGGCCCGGAGAATATGGTCAGTATGCGCCTCCGCCTCCGCCGCCTGGGCCGGAGGCCCAGAACTCAGCAGGCAGCAGGAATCCGCCGGCGTACGGGCAGTACCAGCCCCCTCCACCTCAACAGCCCCCTCCCCCACCTGCCACGTCCTCGCCGGGGAATACGTCTCGCACACCATCGTATCAGTACCCGCCACAGCCACCTCCCCCGGCAAGTGGTGAGAATAACTACGCCCCGCCGCCGCCGCCACCGTCAACGACCAGCAGTGCTAATGGGCGTACGAGCACAGGTCCCACTGCGCCCGCGCCGCCGCCTGGACCAGGTGCCGCAAGTGTATACTATCAGAATAACACACCTGCCCCGCGTGGATATGGGACGCCACCACCACCTCCGCCGAACACGTATCCGTCTTATCACCAACAGCATCCTCCGCCGCCACCGGCCCATCACGCATCACCACCCGGACATTACCCGCCGTATCAGCACGCGCCACCTCCGCCCCCACCGCACCAGCACTGGGGGAGCACGCCAAGCTACGCGCAGGCGCCAGCGCCAGCGCCGGCGGTGTACCCAGGGCAAGGCCAGAGCCAGAACGGCGGATGGGAGAGCGGAGCGGCAACTTCGGGACACAGCAGTGTTCCGGCGTCTTCGCGGGAAAACGGCCCTGTGGCCACACCGACGGCACCTCCCACTGCTGCCACGAACACGGGCCCGAGCAGTACGGGCGGGAACGTCGGGCCGGGACTGCAGCTGGCGCCGTTGCGATCATCACGCGATGATCGTCCTGAGCGGGAGCGAGACACGCGAGCGGAGCTGAAAGATGACCGGGAGCGGAGGAAGCAGGACCGGGAATCGTGGGGCCATGGACATGATCACGCTCATAGCCACGGACATGGGCACCATGGTCCAGGCGCCGCACCGAGCTCGCTTGGGACTGCGAGCGGGCGCGATCGCACGCGAAAGAGGTTGAGCATTGGGAGCATACTCACTCATGCTGAGGATCAGTAGGGTTGGTAAAATCTAATAACAAAGGAGGAAGAAAGAAAACCCCAAGACGTCCGTTGTTTCTTATCTCTGGTTCTGTTTTTTTTTTTTTTGTTTATTCTGTGTCGCTTCCACTACTCACTACTCTCACAAACTTTGCGGAAGCTGGACTACCAAATTCTCTTTTTTCTTGTCACTTTTTACCGCCTGCTCTGAACCTTGACATGCAGAAACTTACTTGAATGTAGCACCTCATCCGTTCTGGCTCGAATGAGCGAGTTTTGTTGATTCTGTCGTTGGTAGTCATTTTGAAATGTATCATGTCGAAAATTTTCCCTTTCCCTTTCACCACAAGTGATTAGGCCCCTCACTAGCCTAGGTTTTTCGTTTTAAAAAAACGGCTTCTGTGATTAGATCGCGAGCCATTGCTTGCCCCTTGTGGCCTCGGGAAAAACCGCTGAAACGAAACGAAGAACAGACGAACGTGCGATCCCTTTGCCCTGTCCCAAGCCCAAATGGAGTCTAAGGGTGAAGAGGGTGAAAAAATAACGTCCATCACATAATATATACAGGCGCTTCGGGCAGCACGCGCACGCGTCGTCCTGCTTGTGAAAACGCGCCTTCGTCCTGTGTTGGTCCCTGTCGCCCTGAAGGGAAGCACCCCGTTGCCCAGCCAACACGCGAAAAACTTGGGTCCACAGACAACTACTCAACCCCAAAATACGCCGTGCTCTTGGCGGCGTCGTCTCCAATTTCGCTTCTAACTGGGGTGGCGTCGCTCTTCTGATGCGTGCGCTGTCGCCAATTTCGAACTGCCGAATGTCAGTTTGCGGTAAGCGATGTAGAGTTACGCTAACTCTACCCGCGATCCAGCAGGAATGACCTTACTATACTATATCCGAGTTGGAGAAGGCTCAAGCTCTTGCTAGTCACGCGTGCTAGCAGTGTGCTACTGTAACATCATCGTGCTAGCGGGCCCTTTTGTTTCGAGGGTTCGCGTTTCGAGGTTCGCGTCTTCTCCGCCGGTTGCCGAACGGGTCTCCCCTCGCCCAAGGCGCCGTCCGTCATCGGCATTGGCCAGCTCTAGTAGCTCTTGCTATTGACCGCTCGCGGGTTGGCTAGTGGTGTGGGGGTCAACGATCAACGAAGTTGTCGCGATGGACCTGAAGGCGATGGACTTATCCCATGCTCGTCAAGATCTTGCCCAGTACTGTAAGGCTCGGCCGCTGGCCTTTTTCACCTGTCTTGAGGCTTGTTATTTGTTGGAGACGTCTAGGAGCGCACAGCCTTAAAAAGAACGAGTGAGCATGCGCACCAGGAAGTCTATTGCACCTCCCACAATCCCTGCATCTCTTTGATCAGTTTTTTTGAATATATGTATGGTATTCTGGAGCATATCTAAAACATAGACTGGTCGGATCCTAATAATCCATTACAGAGACGTCAAAGGAATCATCTGGGGACGTGCGGTACTTTCCGGTCAGTGACTACCGAGTCGCCACCGCGCCTTGGAGGGAGTGCCCCGTGGCAATAACGAGGGAGTATCATGGCATGAGGTGACTCGGGCCTCACGTACTTGTAAGGGGGACGCTCGCAGAGTACACCCACTCCCCGCTGTTTATATTCTTTATCGAAGTTCTGTGCTGTACGCCAGGGCAGACGGGATCTGTGAAGGGTGTCAGAACCTACGTGAACCCATCCGACCATTTCCGGAGAGGAAGCCGCAATTGAATATTTCACACGTTTGACCCATCGGAGCGCCGTTATCGTCCTGCGCAGGGACACGTACCCAACTTCCTCATCTGGTCTTCGCTACTGAGGCAGTCCATGATCTAGACCTGCGGCCTCGCCCCCTTTCTACTCCCTTGCTCCAATTGGGATATTTCGAGAATATCTGGGAAATTGGTGTCAACGTAAAGCACGAGCCAATCACTCACCGCATGCTGAATGTTGGCCACGAGGTGGATCATCTTGCATTTATTGAAAATGTTGCCCTGGAGATCGCAGCGATGAATAGCAACTTGTGTGTTATTTCGATGTTAACTTTTTCCGCAGCACTTTCGTTGCTGTTCGTTGCTATTGTTTCTCTTCGGATAATCACCTATTGATTCCCTTTTTTAGCCATATATTCTCTCCCAGGCGACTCTTTCCGTGTGTATCTTGTCTTTCAGCACTCTCGCAGTCCCCAGTCTTTTCTTTGTTTCTTCTCTGCCCTCCAGGGAGACAAACGACACTACGCCGTGACCGTTAAGCTAGTAGCTTGTCCCTTCCGACATCGGCTTCTACGCCTTCCTAACATCCTCAACATTCAATGACACCTATAACTAACAAGCTCACTTAAGGTCATCACACCAACCTGTAACTCGTGCTTTTTTTGCTTCAATCTTGCCTGGTCTCTCTCTAACTATTTGTCGTCCGCAGAAAACTTCAGAAAACGTAACTTAGACAAAAGGCCACCACAACTACAGAAGATGCTCAAGTCACTAACGGTCATTTCACGGGTGCTGTTAACGATTGCGAACACGTATCGGGTTGGCTATCGTCTTTTCACTTGCCCTGGGCCTGCAATGTCACCAGTTTGGATCGTAATCGGTACACTGGCTTCCGCAAGCCTCCCAATCCTGTCTTTAGCCTCAACTATCAACCAAGGACAATCTGTAATTTCAGTAGGAACAATGTAGCACTACAAGGCACCATCGTGGACCGCTTCGTGATATCTACGCGGGGAATATTACTGGTATGTGGGGGGAGGATACTAGCAGGTAGACTCGGCTTGGCGTCTGGTGAAGTGCGCTTATCGTATGATAGCTCTGGTCACGCATGAGGGGAGGGAGAATGTGCTGTAGTAATAGATGTCGACCTGAGGGGAAGAATAGATAGAGTAGCAAAGATGATAATGAGAAAATATGGAAACACAGACGCGTGGACGTGCCAGTGGACGTGGACGCAGACGGAGATCGTTAACGCAGAAGTGAGAGTATTAGTGAGATTTCTATTTCCCGGTAATCAATCATGGACTATATACGTGTGTTTAGTAATCAAAATAGTATGTATCGTCCCGATCCCAGCGAGGACGTAGTCTTTACAGCGTGAAGGAGTGAAGGAAGTAATGCATGTTGCAGGGTATGTCCAAACATCCTAGATTCGAGTCTTAATGCAAGACAAAAAAAGGAACGTTGGGAGGTTGAGAAATGGAACCCGTGGACAGCGTTGACTACACAGCAAATCCTATGGTCATTGCCGGCCCACCCTCCACCACAATTTCACTGAGCGCGATATCTCCCCCTCGCGTATCCAGCGTACGAGCATGCATAATCTCCGTTGGCACAGTGAGCGTCGATATGACCGTCGTCGGTTCATTTGGCCTTAGGGGTTGAGCATTGCTAGGCACGACGTCAGAAAAAGTGGTGAACCACTGGATTGCAGATGAGATCGAAGCGACGCACATCATATAAAGCAATGATAGAACGTAGAGCTTCCCGGCCATCGCATGTAAAACCGTCAACCAGATCGCCAAGACTATCTGAAAACAGAAAGCAAGTAGTCAGCGTCAGTCGTTCCAGTGAACTCTAACGAACAAGACATCCCGAACGGGGGCAGAAATGAGGGGCGCTCACATCAGGTGCAATCGCGTAATGGAGATAGATTGCGGACATGCAGATGGCGCAGAGAGTCGGTGGCAGGGCGGATTGCCACAGGATGTTCGCGAGACGAAAGATTCGCTATGGGTCCCAACAGAAGCTGAGCACACACAACGGGCATCCCATATAAGCACATGAGACGCACCCTGCGTTTGTGGACGGCATACACTCGCTTCGCCGTTCGGGTGAGGTAGTAAAGCACTTCGCGTGGTAAATTTAGGGACTTGGGCTAAAGACAATGTCACAGGAAGCACGAAAGACGCACAGATGCCGGTTAGAGTGATATCAAGGACTGAGATAGGTCAGAGGTTTGCGGTATGGTTTTGCGGTATGTTATGGAGGACAGCAGACTTACTCGCGGGGAGAAGGATAGACATCAGATCTAAAAATGTTTCAGGAGAGGTACCTTTAGGAATGGGTTGAGCCTCACAAGGCCAAGATATCCCGACGAGTTTCTGCAACCGAACAGGGTCACTCGATGTGAGAAGAGCCACATCAGAAGCCACATCGCGAAAGATTAAAACTGTTGACCACAGTGACGCGACCGCCGAGGCCACTACAAGTAACACGAGTGGCGTCTGAGCAAGAAAAAGTTCAGCGTACACTCGGTGATGAGCAGAATCACTGACGATGATGAATATCTTCTTGTTCACGAGCTAGCTGTTCTAGTCAGATAGAAGGGGCCCTGCGATGTGGTTGAGAACGGACGTAATAACAGCGTCGAATCATCAAAGCTTGAACGGGAATCGATATGGCCATGGTCTACAAACCGGATGAGGAGCTATGGGACGAGAGAGATTGTCCACACACTGGGATTGATTGGATGTAATCGCCCCAGCCCGAGCGCGGCTGAGTTGCAACTTAAGTATTAGAGGTGCAACACTGATGGAGCAAAGGAGATAAAGGCGACACGTACGAACATCCCAAACTGCTGTACGTACTTAGACCAAGCAGATGCGAAGCAAATCCCGGACTGCGCACTTCGTAAATGGCATAAATAATCAGGTCACGCAATTCGTAGTCTGGAAGACACGTACAGTCCAACTACGGTCACAAATATGACGACGGTGGATAAGACGGAGCTCTCGCTACGGTCAAGTGTGGCGAACCATTGGGCGATGACGAGACCAGATTCTATCCCTTGAATGAATAAGCCTACAATGCCTGGAACAAGCACCGAGGCTTGACTCTGCGCAAAATCCCGGGGTGGCGGTGGCGGTAGTAGCTGCGTTGGTGGAACCAAACCGGACATAATGCTGTCCCCGCAAACTGGCAGGTCCGACGCAAAGATAGGAAGGGTAGGGAAGATGCAGGTTTGGGCTGCAATGCATTACTCTGACATGAGATGCACCAACTATTTAGGGTCAGCCGTTAGACGCGCTATCGCGGACTCTGCTTTTCCAAAGTCGAAAACGACTAACCTGAATCTACACGTACCGCATACCGGGTAGTGCCTGGAGCGTTTTGTGTAATCGCCGACGCACAAACAATCTTTTCTTCCAGCATAACTTGCAGTAGTTGCCTCCGCTTTCTGATGTCACGAGCAGTGAGCTTGAGCTTGAGTCCTGAGTCAGTCTCGGCCCCGACGTGATAAGAGTTGCTTGGAAACCCGACAAGTAGCTTTGCAACGGATGCAGATCAGAAGAGACAAAGGTTCCGGAGGCCATGAGGGGCGAGATCCCGTAACTTGGCCCTATACAATCGTCCGTCTTGGAGACTTGGAATCCTTGAAATATTTACAGACAAATTTTTGGGTGTTTCAAAACAAATAGATAACCTCACTGTACAGCACTTCAAGTTGGATGTGACCCTTCATACAAGATATAGATCAAAATATAAATTACGAGCGCTGGTGGTTTGAGCTTGGAACCTTGGGTTTGAGGACTGACCGAGGAACTGATGTCGAATAACTTGAACTCTCGGAATAACTTACTATGAATCCAGCGTTTCCGATGTGCAAAAAAAAGAATTTGCGTTTCGTATTCGCGTGAGTCTGGAACGATGAATTACTGCCAGTGTAACTTCAAGTTGCAGTGTGTAAGTTAGGGCGAGCATATCGTTGTGTGCATTTCAAATAATTAAATTCCATGGTTATTAATTACACCATAGGCTAAGGTTATCAGGCACAACTCACCAGAGTGTACGTCCGGTCGACCGCACAAATATGAATATGCGCACCCTAGATGTACAAAACCTTACAGTAGTACCATCACCATGCTAGCGTCGGGCGGCGCCCATTTGTTTCGAGGTTCGCGTCTTCACCGTTTGCCGAACGGGTCTCCCTTCGCCCAAGGCGCCGTCCGTCGTCGGCATTGGCCAGCTCTGGTGCGCTCCTTCTGCTTCTTGCTGTTGACCGCTCGCGAGTTGGCTAGCGGTGTGGGGGTCAACGCTCAACGAAGTTGTCGCGATGAACCTGAAGGCGATGAACTTATCCCATCCTCGTCAAGGTGTTGTTCATGTCGGAAAATTCCGGAGCGCTTTATAATCAATTCATATTATGGTATATTAATGATATCAATATAAGGGTCCTATAATAAGGTTTTTGATTATAAGATATCACAAGAGCAGGTTACATAATCATAATATGACCATAACCACTCTATAACCCCCTTACAAGCATAATTAAGATCCTATTTATAATCTGGTTTATAATAAAAGCACCCTTGCTTACAATGGTTATAAAATCTGGGGACTATTATATTACATTAAATCACTATAAGACCTTATAACCCTCTTCCCGAATTTTCCGACACGGCAAGGCTCGGCTGCTGGCCTTTTTCACTTGTCTTGAGGCTTGTTTCTTGGAGACTTCTAGGAACGCACAGCCTTAAAAAAAATCACCAATCTTCCCTCTGAGTTGGGATTTGGGAGTGCCCGTGGGTGGCAATAATGAGAGATCAAGGGCATCAGGTGACTCGGGCCTCAAAGCTCAAAGCCTCAAGGCCTCAAGGAGGACGCTCGCAGAGTCCCAGACCCACTCCCCGTTGTTTATATTTTTGTCGGAGTTCTGTGCCGTACGCCAGGGCTGCTGAACAGCAGACGGGATCTGTGAGGGGTGTCCGAACCTACGTGAATTTACCCATCCAACTATTTTCGGAGAGGAAGCCGCAATTATCGAACAGATCACGCGTTTGACCGTTCGGAGCGCCGTTATCGTTCGCAGAGGATGTAGGGCAGGACGAGTACTACCTTTCGTGCCCAACTTCCTCTCTCTTCGACTCGCTCTAAACCTGCGGCCTCGCCCCCTTTCTACTCCCATGGGTTTTGCATCGGCATCACGGTGCCAGCCATACTGTACCTACAATATTGGGTCCGATATGATTCTTGCTTCCTGAACTTGCTTGCTCCAATTGGGATGATTCGAGAATATCTGGGAAACTGGCGTCAATGTAAAGCACGAGCCAATCACTCACCGCGTGCTAGCTAAAGGTTGGCCACGAGGTAAATCATCTTGCATTTATTGTATATTTGGCAGTAAACAAAAATGTTGCCCCGCCCTGGAGAACGCAGCGATGACTCGGAATAGCGACTTGTGTGCAATTTACGATGTTTATTTTTTCTGCAGCACTTTCGTTGCTGTTCGTTGCTGTTGTTTCTCTTCGGAAAATCTCCTGTTGATTATTTTGAGCCATATGTTCTCTACTCTTTCCGTGTGTATCTCGCCATTCAATACTCTTTCTCAGTCCCCAACCCTCTCTTTGTGTACCTTCTAAGCCCTCCGGTGAGACAAAGGATACTATCGTTTAGCTGGTAGCTTGTCCCTTCTGACATCGTCTTCTACGCCTTCCCAACACCCTCTCAACGACACCTATAATTAACTAACAAGCTCACTCAAGGTCATCACACCCAACCTGTAACTCGTCCCTTTTTGGTTCAATCTTGCCTGGTCTCTCTCTAACTATTTGTCGTCCGCAGAAAACTTCAGAAAACGTAACTCAGACAAGAGGCCACCACAATTACAGAAGATGCTCAAGTCACTAACGGTCATTTTACAGGTACCGTCAGCGATTGTCGCTTTTCGGGTTGGCTATCATCTCTTCGCTTGCCCTGGGCCTGCAATGTCACCAGTTTGGATCGTAATCGGTACACTGGCTTCCGCAAGCCTCCCAATCCTTGTACTTAGCTTTAACTATCAACCAAGGACAAACTAGAATTTCAGTACGAACGACGTGAAATTACTAGGCACCAACGTGGACCGCTTCGTGACATCTACGCGAGGAGAAGATTACTGGTATGTGGGGGGAGGAAAGCAGATATACTCGGCTTGGCGTCTGGTGGAGTGCGCTTATCGTATAATAGCTCTGGTCACGCATAAGCGGACTGTGTGCTGTAGCGAGTAGATGTCGACCCGAAAAGAGTAGATAGAGGAGATATGATAATGGGAAAACATGGAGACTCGGAATCACACAGACGCGTGGACGCAGACGGAGATCGTTTAACACAGAAGTGAGAGTATAAGTGAGATTTCTATTTCCCGGTAAACAACCATGGACTATATATGTGCGTGTGTTTAGTAATCGAATAGTATGTATCGTCCCGATCCCAGCGAGGACGTAGTCTTTACAGTGCGAAGGGGTGAAGGAAGTAATGCATGTTGCAGGGTATGTCCAAACATCCTAGATTCGAGTCTTAATGCAAGACGAAAAAAGGAACGATGGGAGGTTGAGAAACGGAACCCGTGGACAGCGTTGACTACACGGCAAATCCTAGGGTCCTTGCCGGCCCACCCTCCACCACAATTTCACTGAGCGCGATATCTCCCCCTCGCGTGTCCAGCGTACGAGCATGCATAACCTCCAATGGCACAGTGAGCACTGATGGGACCGTCGTCGGTTGCTCACTTGACTTTAGGGGCTGAGCATTGCTAGGCACGACGTCAGAAAAAGTGATGAACCCGAGATGCATCGAAGCGACGCACATCATATAGAACAGTGATAGAACGTAGAGCTTCCCGATCATCGCCTGTATAACCGACAACCAGATCGCTATGGCTATCTGAAAACAGAAAGCAAGTAGTCAGCGTCGGTCGCTCCAGTGAACTCCCAACGAACAAGACATCTTGAACGGGGCAGAAATGAGGGGCGCTCACATCAGGTGCGATCGCGTAATGGAGATAGGTTGGGGACACGCAGATAGCGCAGAGAGTCGGTGGCAGGGCGGATTGCCACAGGATGTTCGCGAGACGAAAGATTCGCTATAGTTCCCAACAGAAGCTGAGCACACACAACGGGCATCCCACATAAGTACATGAGGCACACCCTGCGTTCGTGGATGGCATACACTCGCTTCGCCGTTCGAGTGAGGTAGTAAAGCACTTCATGTGGTAAATTTTAAGTGCCTGAAGATAATGTCACAAGAAGCACGAAAGACGCACAGATGCTGGTTAGAGTGTTATCAAGGACTGAGAGAGGTCAGATGTTTGCGGTATGTTATGAAGGATAGCAGACTTACCCGAGGGGAGAAGAATGGACATCAGATCTAAAAATGTTTCAAAGAGGTGCCTTTAGGAATGGATTGGGTGCTCACAGGGCCAAGATATTCCGGCCAGTTTCTGTAAGCGACCAGGGTCACTCGATGTGATAAGAGTCACATCAAAAACCGCCTCGCGAAAGACTAAAACTGTTGACCACAGTGACACGACCACCGAGGCCACTACAAGTAACACGAGCGGCGTCTGGAGTAAGAAAAAGTTCAGCGTACACTCGGTGACGGGCAGAATCACTGACGATGATGAACATGTTTCTCGCTCACGAGCTAGCTGTTCTAGTCAGTTAGGAAGGGCCATGCGATGTGGTTGAGAACGGACGTAATAACAGCGTCGAATCATCAAAGCTTGAATGGGAACCGATATGGCCATGGTCTACAAACCGGATAAGGGGTTATGGGACGAGAGGGATTGTCCACACACCGGGATAACTGGATGTAATCGACCCAGCCCTCGCGCGGCTGAGTTGCAGCTTGGGTATTAGAGGTGTAACACTGATGGAGCTAGCGAGATAAAGGCGACACGTACGAACATCCCAAACTGCTGTACGTACTTAGACTTAGACCAAGTAGATGCGAAGACAATCCCGGACTGCGCACTTCGTAAATGGCATGGACAATCAGGTCACGCAGTTCAAAGTCTGGAAAACACGTACAGTCCAACTACGGTCACAAATATGATGACGGTGGATAAGACGGAGCTGTCGCTACGGTCAAGTGTGGCGAACCATTGAGAGAACTGGGTGATGACGAGACCGGATTCTATCCCCTGAATGAATAAGCCTACAATGCCTGGACCGAGCACCGAGGCTTGACTCTGCGCAAAACCCGGAGGTGGCGGTGGTACAGTCGAAATTGTCATAACGCATAATGAGTTAGGGCCATTTTCATACGTCAAGAGACCCGTCAAATATGAAAATGGTCCTAACTCATTATGCGTTATGACAATTTCAACTGTAGCTGCGTTGGTGGAGCCAACTGGACATAATGCCGTCCCCGCATACTGGCAGGTCCGACGCAAAGATAGGAAGGGGCTGCAATGCGTTACTCTGACATGAGATGCACCAACTATTTAGGGTCAGCTGCTGTTACAGCTGAATCCAAAATGGGGGGCCCCTTGCGACCACATTAGGCGTACAGGCTGAGTCTGAAAGGGTGTTCTGGTAACCATGCCGAAGTATTTTCTCACGAGAAATCATTTGTAGTAATTAAAAAAACAAAAAAAATAACTAATCTGCAGACAGATCCTTGGCTGCATGCTGTCCAAGCACAAGATAACTATTTGATACTCTAGATAACTATTTAATAACTACATATTTGCGAGATACTTAACTATGAACCCCGCACGTCAAATTTGGAGGTCAGCTGTCGTCCATAATTACTCAAGGGGCCCCCCATTTTGGATTTAGCTGTAGATGCGCTATCGCGGACTCAGCCTTTCGCGTCGATCAAAAGTTGAAAAAAACGGCTACAGTAACCTGGATTTACACATACCACATGCCGGGTGGTGCCTGGAGGATTTGAAGAGGTGCCGGAAGAAAAAAAAGTTGTGCATCAGCGATTGCCCAAAACGAGCCTTGAGCTACTCTTGAGCTTGAGTCAGAGTCTCGGCCCCAACGTGATAAGAGTCGCTTGGAAACCCATTACGTAGCTTTGCAGCGGATGCAGATCAGATCAACATGGAAGAGAGAAAGGTTCTGAAGGCCATGAGGGGCGAAATATCTTCTCTTATATACAATCATCCGTTGAAATGAAATTTTTACAGACAAATTTTTGGGGGTTTTACTGTAAGCTTGGTTTCAAGACGAATAGAGCGCCGATAATCTGTACAGCACTTTGGATGTGGTGGGACGAGCCTTCAGCTACGCTAAGTCCACTGACCCTCCATCAGGATATAGATCAAAATATAAATTACGGGCGCTGGTTGTAACGTCTACCACGGACGCTTGCCTGACTTAGGCTTCGTTGGTTGCGGCGATCCTAAGCAGTCGATAGAACAAGCGATTTGTAATGGCGTCTGAATACTCAGCTGGATGAGGAGCTAGATCCCCGTTGAGTGCAATAAAGGCGTGTAAGTTCTCTGCTTGAGGAACGTTGGCTGGGGGGTCCTCGACCGGAACAATAGTTCTCCACGTAGGATGATCGACGATGTAGATGAAGCCGTACGGCTTGGCGACTCGCTCGTTGTGGTAAAGGAACACTTGATGATATTGCGATCCAACAGGATAGGTGTCCACTGCCCGCGGAGGGGAACTCGGGATAAGCTCACGGGGATCCCTGGTCTAAGGGGATATGCCGGAGAGGACTCACTTCAAAGGGAGGAGAGCCCTGCAGACGATGAAACAGAGAAGATGGTGGTATTGAAGAAGACCAAGATGGCGATCCTGGTCTTCCGCTTCGACTACTTATACAAGTACGCGCGGGCTTTCAAGCGCCGCTCCAAACTATCCTAACCAATAGCGTAAGTAGAGCAAACCCTAATACGGCTATCCTAGGAATGAGTCACATCGAGTCATGATCCGATCCGTTATCGTACACAATCACATGCGCCGGAGCTTACCCGGCTGACTGATCCAACAAGTCCATGACGATATATCGCTGACGTGGTGTCATCCCCGAGCGTCAGTGTCCACTTCCGGGCCGAAATGTAACACTGGTGGTTTGAGCTTGGGTTGGAGGGCTGACGCAAGGGCTGACGTCTTGGAATAACTTATTACGAATCCAGCGTTTCCAAAGTGCAAAAGCAAAATTTTCTCCTTGTATTTCGCGTGAGTGTGGAACACATTGGGACGATAGACTGCTGCCAGTGTTCAAGTTGCAGTGTGTAAGGCAAAGTTGAAGGCGAATTGTGGTGCGGCATATCGTTGTGTGCATTTCAAATGATTAAATTCCATGGTTATTATACTGTAATTGCACAATACGTTATTAGACGCCACTCCACCCACCATCGACATAACTTGCTCTTTCACAAGTGCGGATAACTTTGTTAGTTGCGTCTGCCCTAAATTAGCTGGCTGCATGCTCGCGTTCCCGCACCACAATATGTTATTTGAATCTCTACTCTACCCCGCTCCTTCGTTTCCTCCATGTCCGGTTCGGTTCCACCAACGCAGCTCCCACCACCCGGGTCTTGAGCAGAGTCAAGCCTCGGTGTTCGGTCCAGGCATTGTAGGCCAGGGGATAAAGAAACTGGGCTCGTCCTCGCCCAGTTCTCTCAGTGGTTCTCCGTACCTCAGCACAGCGAGAGCTCCGTTTTATCTACCGTCGTCATATTTGTGAGCGTAGTTGGTAACTTGGTATTCTTCTTCCGGACTCTCTTAACTGTATGGCTTCATTATTTATTTCCATTCATGAAGTGTACAGTTCGGGATATGCTTTGCATCTACATGGTGTAACTATGTACAGCAATTTGGGTGTTCGTTTGTCTCGCTTTTTTCTTGCTTGCTCCATCGGTGACACGCGTCTAACGCCTGAGTCGCACTTCAGCTGCTCCCAGGCTGGGAAGATTACGCTCACCCGGTACCAGTGCGTGGGGAATATCCCCCTTGTTTCATAGTTCCTAATCCCGCCACAGAGCCTGGTTATATCGTTCCCGTTCGAGCTTTGATGATCCGACGCTGCTATTACATTACGTTCGTCCTCAACCACATCCACAGTCCTTCCCATCTGACCAATCCGACCAGCTTAACATGTTCACCATCGGCAGTAACTCTGCCCGTCACCGAGAGTACGCTGAACTGTTTCCTCAGATACTGCTCGTGTTACTTCTGGTGGTCTCGGTGGTCATGTCATTTTGTCAATAGTGTCAACCTTTTGTCTCTACACTACTGTTGTTGCGAAGGGCTCCCTTCTCTTGCTCCAGATAGCTGGCATATCTTGTCCTTGTAGGCACTCAACCCATTCCTAGAGAAAGCCCTGTTATAGACTTGATGTCTGTCCTTCTACCCTCAGATGTCTGCTATCATGGAAGCAGAGAACGGGAGGAGAAGGAGAGGCGAATAGAGAATACAGCACGAACAACATTTAACAACAACCCCGAACGCCTCACAGCACTCACCCTCAATAAACACGACAACAACATCCCTACAACCTGCCGTACCTACTAAACTAGGTCCACTCAAGACCCGAAGAGGAAGGCGGACGACGTAGAAAGGCCATGACACACTCCAGGGCCAACCGACCCTCACCTCACCTCATGGCGGCTTGTACGCCTCACCAACCTCAACGCTTGACAGGAAGCGATGCCGTTCCCTATCGGGGAACGGGGGAGACTTCAGATATACTATAGTTCCCGTACCTATGCACATTCCCTGTTGGGTGCACATTTTAAAGATGATGTTCGATAATCACTTTCCTGACATCCTTTCCACTCAAAAAAATTACTGTATATATATTAGGGTATGTAATGACGGGATCATACAAAAAAATGAGGATCAATGGGAATACATGTCTGTAGCGAGGCCAAAAAAATGGAGTGGTGGTAATTTGTGTGCATCTTCACCCCAAGATCTGACAAGTCTTGTTCGTCTCACGGAATTCTGTATTACTGGGGTGTTATAATGCACAACAAAGACCATTCATAGCTAGTTTGGAGTCATGGGGCTGTTGCGATTGGGTTGTGGAATAGGATCTTTTGTTGACGGCTCCCGAGGGTGACAGGAGGGTGACGAGATTCAAACTCCCATTCAAAATGCCACTGGCTTGTCAGCCACATGGGGCTGAAAAGGCGCGAAATGCCGATGCCCTGTGTATTGCCAGAAGCTGCCACGGGTGTGACTTCATGTGACAAAAATGTGCAGAGGTACGGGAAAACTTGGAAGTCTGTTGTACCTCCATTCAATTCAAAAACAAAAAATTAAAAATCATCATTTCATTGTATATACATTGTTCTACCACTATGAGAAATCTGAAGTACTTGCGATGTGTTGTTGAAGCCAGAGAAAATGTTTATTGTGGAATGTGCATAGGTACGGGAGCTACAGTACAGGAAGAACTCTGGGAAGCGGATAGACAGGGACGCGCAGTATATTGGAAGTGTAGTGCTACATAGGTAAACCTTCGGAACTTAGGCGTACCGAGGTCGAAGACCGAAATCCTGACTTTCCTAATTTGGAAATGATAGCGCAACGTGGGAGGATATGGTCAAAGTTGGACACCCCCTTTGGGGGGAGGTTCGAGGGAAGAAGATTTTATACCGGGGATGCAGGAGACCTGCAAGAGATACACAAGCTATAGATAATGAAGTGCTACCTAGAGTTCTGTACCCCAACGCGCATGGAAGTGTATCAAAAAAATAAATCGTACTGCAGTGGTAGCTCGCAACTTGTGCGCTAGACTGGGATACGTTGGTGCAGTTCTACTATGCCGGAGTTGAATGACAAGGTATTGAAGACCCGCTGCACAGCTCTGTGTCTTGCAGCCCTCGAAGACGCGAAAGTACTGTATGTCGATTGTACCAAGAAGTGCCAAAGCGCAATGTTAAGGGGATGTGAAAGAGATATCACCCCGAGTACAGTGGTATGTGCGTACCTTGGGGCGTACATGATGTTCTTGCCGGGGTTCTTGGTGCGCGGGGGATGGCGACTCATGCAGTCGTATAAAGACCGAATATGTGGTAAGACTGAACATGTGGTAAGACCGTGGATTGCCGGTACGAGAGAGGGTGCAAGGATCTCTATTCCTTCTGCCCCGAAAATGAGGGCATTGCCACAGCCATATCATAGGATAGAGTAGTGGTTTGACGGGGCGCAATACTTGCACGAAGGGTAGATTGGCGCTGTACAGGACAGCAGGACACAGGTCCTGCAAGAAGCGTGGGTTCCGATGCTCGAATGAGATAGTGTTGATGCCAAGGTACGAAGCCGTAGAACCTGAAGGGAGACACGGGCGAGGCGTTGATGTGAAGTAAGCAGAGCGCACCTGGAGCGAGCGTAGGCCAAACCTTGACTGCAACTACGTTGGGGCAAATGTTGAATGGAATCAATTTTTTCTGAGGAGCCCTAACATCTTTGCATGTTTAGCGAATACCCCATCAGAACATGCGAATGAACATATGGACACTGAATGGATGTTGGGAGACACCTAACGTCACTTTGGAGTAGTCACAGAGGCCATTTCTCCATCCTTGGGTAGATAGACGTGTCTCGTTGGTTCGTACCCTCCGCCGCTGTACCCGCCAGCTCATGATAAAACTTGGATGGTGACAGTAATCTGCTTCTCAGTAGATGCGCCCCGTGGCCGAAATTACGTGGTCATTGCGCCTTGTATGCTTCCCAGAAGCCCTATTTCTCTCGTCGAGAGCGCACGAGATTCGTAGGATCGTTCCGGGAGTAAGGGGAAGGAAGGCATCCTCTCTGAACACCGTCGACCGTCTTGGGATTGCCACCTCTGGCTATCGAGGCGAAAGTTCTCTTGCCGCACTTGTGAATACCTTACTTGTGGTTGAAGAAGGTCGTTTGATTGTCGTCGAAAGTCGCAATACGCGCACCGTTCCATTGCAGGTGCCATGCGATTCCCATGGTGACTCGTCTCCTCCGCACATTGATGGCCCGTGCAATGGCATTACCGGACGAGGACACACTCCTGTTGCCGTGGAAAGCCGCGTTACGGCGTGTTCCACCCATCCAGTTAGCTTTCGATCCGTTACACCTACAGGAGATAGTAGCGGGTTTGGCTTCAGAATGAGACACTTTCGTCCCCAAGAGGTTCGAAGAAGCCATTACATGCCGTCAGGTCGTATGTACATGACGACGGACACAATACGACACCGAGATTGACGTACGGCATCTTTCCAAAATCACAAGGAAGGATGCTGTGCCCCGTTTCCATGCAACCCCCCTTTGGCTAGAAGCGTCACATCACCTACGAGGAAAAAAACGACCAGATTTTGGTTTCTCATGCCACAAGATGTTTTGGGATGACTTCTTCCCGTCTTTCTAAATCTTCGTCGCAGATGATTGTCGAAAAAATAGGACGGGGCATCTTTTTACGTCCTCGGATAGACGGAACTCATCGTTGATCCCTAGTCTAGATTGTCGGTTAATGGCGAGCCATCGTAGCCTGTCCGGGCTCTCTGCTGCTACTGTACTATGCCTTGGCCCTCATTCGGACACCCCCCCTCAATAGGACAGTCACGCGTAGTCACAGTCCCGTTTTGGATAGTTTGAGACTCCGCTGACTGTTTGGTGTGGGTCAACACTCGAACGCTCCCTTCCGTTTTGAGAAAGTGGTCAGCCACCCAAATCAAGCCCCGACATTGCATGGGCCGGCAAGCGTGACGGATGGCCATTTTGCCAACTTCGCAACACAACATATTTTAACAGAAAAAAAGGTCAGAGAATGTTAAGGAGTCATGTAGGACATCATATATTTAATTTGGTAACAATTGAGTGAGAAATGAGCGAGAAATTCAAGGTGTCCTATTGAGGGGGGGTGTCCGAATGAGGGCCAAGGCATAGTATGCATCTTGGCCTGCATTTTTTTTTTTTCAAAACGCATAACGGATTGTGTCAGCGGAAGCGGAGGGCACGATTCGGAATTCAAGCGGTAATTACCTCCGTGGGGTTCCCCGGGCCGCTTCGCGGAGCGCTATGTTCGGCTGCTGTTGCACTTGCGTTGCCGGCCTATGATCGAATGACGTGACGCTGGAGCGATGAATAGAGATGAGCCTGATGAGGGGACCGGGGAAGGGAAGGAGGGGCGCGCAGCTCCTGGAAAGCTCTTGTCAAAAATTAAGGTGCCCTCGTCAGTGTGACACCAAGGGCCTCATATCTCATAGAGACAATTTTGGTCGCCATTCCGGGTCCACAACGCACCGAAAGGGAAACATATTCATATTGGGCTCAGCAGCTGGGCGAGACGCAGGTCTGCCAATTGTGAGACCTTCGCACCGACTGCGCGAGTATATTCCACCCTGCTGGGGCGAGATATAGGCGAAACTTTCTTCTCCAACAGGGTTTCTTTTCTTTCAAAGGGCATGGCAACCCTGCTAGCCCTGCGGCTGGACATCTGAGATTGTGGTGAACAGTAGGAAAATCCGGGAGGTTAACGCAGAAACAGCAACTCACCAACGAAATACACGAACGTTATTGAGAGAACTTTCGAGTCGCCGTATCCTTGACTCAACTCATCAACTTGTTAACGGCGTCGTGGGACGCATGAGAGCACGCTGTAATGCTAGATCCGAGTCCGCGAGTCGCATGTGAGCACCGAGCTCAGTTGAGGTTCCGGGGGTTCGAGGGCAATTTTGAGCTATCCTGATCATTGAGGCCGTTCTGTGATGCAGAATGTGGTCTACCGATCTATGGTCCGGTGGCTAGGCATCGGTGCTTTGAGATGGACTCAATGTCAGATAACACTGGCATTGCAGGCCTGCCGGTCACAATTCAACAGGGAAAGGACACGTGAACCATACCCAACCACTTCATTTCACCCAGCGTAAATGCACGATATAGGGACGCGAAAATTGGTGATTTAGCCATGCACTGAGCCTTCTCTCCTCCCGGAGCATAAAAAAAAAGAGAAAGGTATATTTCGAGGTATGGTCGTGAAACTGGGGTCAGGCCCCCGCTCTGATTCAGGGCTGAATTAGACGATTTTTCCCCTCGGAGTTGGGGTTGGGGATTCTGGAGTCAGCATCCAGTCTAAGGCTATACTGTAGCTTGCTGTCAGGCCCACTGAGAGCGTCGGTTTCGTCGGAGTCCGAGTTTGGCACCTGCCTGTCGGTCGTAGACCCAAACAAATTTTTCGGACATCAATGCAACTTACGACCAAACCTGCAGATGCCTCCTCCGTACCCATGGAGATATGCGCATCAACACGCACAGGTGAGATTGAATGTGTTGCAACTAGCACTGGATGTGTGACACCCAGCGGACGCTCGCAAGTCGCTGGGCAGAGAGGATCAACCCAACGAAGTGCGTCGCGCATATACAGATGCCGGGTGGCGCGAGCGGTGCCTTGGAAATGCTCGTCTCATGTGGGTCACTGAGAGCCCATGCCGTTATTCGTGCCCTTGCCTGACGACATATACAGCTGCCGAGAGCGAGTGATGATGGGAACGGTGACAGGGCTGATGAGGGCTGGTCATCCCCCGTGGTGAGTGGTGGAATCAGCTTCTTCTTGGGCGATGACTAGTCAGACACAATACATGTCAGGGAGTGTCGAGGGCTACTGAGATGATAATGTAATGGCGGCGGGTGTACCGGATAAGTGATATATTGAATACATTCGTATGACAGCGGCGCAGGGGCACAAGTAAAGGGTTCTTTTCTGGATTTATCGCGAGAGGCGTGCACGAGTTACTTCGACCGGTACGAGGGCATAAGTCCATCTGAAATAAATGGGTATATCAGACCGACGAAGATAACCTCTTCTATGACCACTCGTGGCATTGCGCGAACTTGCCCCCCTTTGAATATACGATCACCCACACCTTCGCTAACCCCGCACCATCAGCGTGCGCGTCCCGAGGAGTCAGCCAAGCTGCTGCTTCGCACAGATCAACGTTCTATTAACAACGAACGCCGCACGGCAGCCATCAATCAAAGAACTCTCGTCCGCCATGTGTTCCCAACGGAAGGCAGGAAGGTCCCATAAATGGGTAAATTGAGAATCTGTGGAGCGCAAAGAGGCCAATATGAGGGGGCGGGAGACATGATAATGCAGAAGAGGCATAGGACCTGTCGAGGCTTTGATTCGAACTTGGGGTAACTTACTGGGTCACTCCTCTGTGATTGTTAACTGGCGTCGTCTGAGACCGCGCAAATCTGTGAAACGACGAATTCTAAAACCATGATTCTGGTGCAAGATACAGTACATAGGGAAGGGGAGAGGATGGTAAAAGGGTGGGTAGACACGGGCCGCGAACCAGAGTGTAGCGCGTAGCGATGGTGAAGGCGCTGAGGGGAAAACCGCTACCGGCTAACTCGGCTGTATCCAAGTCGACCTCCACCCACCATGACGCATCTGACTGTTAATCCTCGATGGGTCTAGGGGTACGGTGTTTGTACCTCCGGGCCACGTTGCTGCTTGGCGGAGAATTGACTCGAGTCTGTTCCGGGTGGCCTCACTCCCAGTTATTCCTAACCACGCCAAGTCCCCCTCTTGCAGGACTTCAGAAGTAACACAGCTTGTTTCGAGCTAAAGAACGCCTCATTCCATAGCACCGCCACACCGCCTGGCGTATGTTCATAGTGCTAGTGTTTTGTGATCCACGAATGAGCCGTATGAAGCACGGACTTAGAGCCCCCTTCAAGAACCGTTGAGCTATGTCAGAGTAGCAGTTGACTCCCTAGACCTAACTATTTTTTGCCCAGTGCTGCTATCGATCCAACCACTGTGATTGTCACTGCCTTTCCCCAAAACCTAAAGCTTGTGCGGTGCCGAAGTGTGTGGCTAATTTGACAATGATCCGTCCCGCGTCCCGGCCCACGCACACAATTGAAATGACATCTCTAAAGCCTACTTAAACGCTACTTAGCGTAATCTGTGCAGCACACCTCTGCACGTCAGCTGCTTTAAACGCCGCTTCCACGTGCAGCTTGTCAGGGCAGATCTGGACCCTTTTGGAGACCCACGCACTCTCCTGATACATCTTGGGCGACTTCGTGCCCGTTTAGTGCCCTGGTTTCTGTGTATGTCGGCGTGAATTAACCGCCGCTCTCACCCGCATAACCCCCCGACATTTGACAGAACTCTGGGTACTCTCAGTAACTTAGCCGGTTCCCAAGAGTCCTATCTGTACGACGCGTCTCACAGGATCGAATGGCATTAAGTTTCTTGTGCGTGTGTGTGCATTGGGGGCTGGTTTCGCAGTGGTACCTGTGCACAAGATGGTAAGGGCAAGTCAGTAGCGTGGTGTGGAGGTTAGATGTCGTGTAACACAGTAGTGTCTACTTGACATTTGCTTTCGCCCGCGGACAAAAACCCATAATATTCTAGTGCCTTAAATTCGCGTGACGCTCGAGACGACAGAACACTCGACGAGCAGGAGTCGGTGACGAAACGTACCGGCTAACTCTGAAGCCGACCCGGATATCGGGTGGTTCATAACCGTAGTGGTGTGAGCCCGTCCCTTGATTGACGCCGGTTGATGCACTGATAAGGAAAGTGGCGACGATAGAAGGGCTCACGTGCCCGCGATTGCCGTCGGGTACCAACGCAGACTTGTATTGAACGAAATACGTGGTTGTTTGTTCCAAATTTACTGCACCGACCATGGCATCTCCAACATCGCAGCCAGCCCTCATCCAAAGCTTGCCCTGGATTGAAAGCGATACGCGACGGTATCGAGTTTCCGTCCGCGCTATAACTCGGACTTGTCCGCGGGTTGCGCAACCTGCTAACGCTGTGACGAGGGTGTGCGCACCGGGTATTTTACTCGTGCTCGCCGGGTTGGCTCGAAAGAAGGAGTGGGGCCGGAAAGAACAATTAGCCACGTGCGGAAAAACCATGAATTCTTCGATGAATTCCGGACATAGTTACCAAAGTAAAGCTAGTATGTCGGTAGTGTGACCCATATCTAGCACCCGGTTGCGCTGGACACTCCAATACGATGGAAGATAGGACATACATGGATTAAACGACACCTGATACTCCACTGCAGAGAGAACTACGCTTTGCTGGCACAGCCACAGCCTGATGGTGGCTCAGGATAGCAATGCTATTGAACACGTGGTTGATGATCACCGTGTTTGCAAAACCGTGACAAAATCCATCTACGAGGGCTAATCCGATGCCAGAGGAACGAGCGTAAGATCAGAGGGCACCGCTAAGGCCATAGTAGCCCGGGCTTTCCTCACGATTTCGTGTTCTGGGTGTGTTGCCCTGCTGACAATATTGATGCGCCAGAGTCCTCTAGGTTTACATGGTCTTCCCATTTCTCGGTACTTCTACGCAGAGAGAGAGAGATAACACAGCAGGCGCAGTTTATACAGTATTTGTGGAGCTACTAGGAAGATCCACATTGTTAACGCGAGGCTGCTGCGAGTCACCACAGCACTGCACACATTAGCAGCAGAATTCGAAACACAAGTAGAAACAAACCAAAAACGGAAGCACAAAACATGGCTTCCTTCCTTGAAGAGAGTATGATCGACGATATTGCGGGTAACATCGAACTGTAGGAAGAGGCCTCGCGTTTCATCCAGTTGAAAAAAAGCCGCCGGAAGCGACAAGGACGTAACGGCGCTTTTTCCTAATTTGTAAGGTTGATAAGAATCCGTTTTCAGTTCCGTGAGTTAATCTTGCTTGCTTGACACGCGACGACGACACTGTGACGATGCCCTTATCGAGTCTCAGCAGCATTTACAATTAATACGACAGCCGCTGGGACCCGGTCGCTGCTATCTCCGTATCCTCGATCCGAGTTCCTTATTGAGCCTTACTCCCTGGCCACTGTCTTGCCCCCCCAAAAATCTGTCCCTTATTCAGCTCCCTCGTGCACTTTGCCGAAATTTTACCCCTCAGCGCTACGGCCAGTTTTGACTTCATCTCTTGTTTTCGGGTTCGGGTACTCTAACTGTACATACTGCAGTGCCCGTTAGTGCGCACGAGGCCCACTGCGTTACGCCCACCCCTGCCCAAACTGTAATGTGGGACATGTCAGGTTGTTGAGACTAACACCGCTCCTCCTCGCGCTTCCAAAACGAGTAATTCTCAATGGCCACCCTCACCTCTTGCTCAATCGACTGGCTTAATGCTAATGCTATGCTTTTCCGCGAGACTACCGAGAACCGCTTCCAATTGTGGGGCTCGTTGCCCTCGTTGTCTATGTCTCGATGTACTCTGGTCCCGATACCGGTTGCTCAGCCCTTTCTCACTTTGGCGGTGCTCGGAATGGACTGCCCAGACCAATGTTGCCTCATACCTGGGATCATAGACTCTCAGCGCGAGTATAACTACGCGACTCCGGTCCCGCCTTTCTTTTCACAGGCATCGCACCCTTCTCGTGCACTTACTGTGAGTTTCGATCTTTTGTACTTTCTTCGATATGTCTTTCTGATTTCTCGTGCTTTCTTCCTCAGTATTTCCCTCCAGCATCATCGCATCTACCCATTCCGGCACCACGTTTCTCAACACCATCCATATATTTTTTCGCAGAATGACACCCACGCCTCTCTCTGTTGGAATTGTCGGAGCGGGGATGGCAGGTCTTTATGCCGCCCTCCTTCTCCGACGCGCGGGCCACCGAGTCCACATCTTCGAGGGCGCTGACCGCATCGGGGGACGTGTCCACACGCACTACTTTTCTGACGAAGAGAACCAATACTTCGAGGCAGGCGCCATGCGCATACCCCATTCTCCCTTCCAGGGCATCCTCTTCGACCTCATCAAACACGTTCAGTCCTTTGAGCTTCCCTCTGACAAGCGGGTTGACCTCATTCCCTACCGCATCACTTCCCCCGGCAATTTCGTCTACATCAATCGCTGCAGGCCCGACGACCTGGACGCATCTTCGGTCACGCCGAGATCACTGGGCTGGCCACTCCCAGCGGACCGGAAGGAGGAGTTCCAGGATCGTTCTGCAGGCGAGCTCATGCTGGAGGCTGTCGGCCCACTCCTACAGAAGCTGGAAGGCAACTTCGTCGGAGGGTTCAACGAGATCTGCCAAGAGTTCGACAACTTCTCTTTCCGCTTTTACCTTAACTTCGTCCTTCGCTGGCCAAACGACGTGATTGACTTCGTCGAGACGGTCACGTCGCAGACGAATCAGTTCTCTCTCAGCGTGACGGAGATCATGATGGAATACATTGACTTCAGCACCAAAGAGTGGTCGACCATCGCGCATGGGATGAGCCGTCTTCCACTGGCCATGGCACACCTCGTTGGGTACAAGAACATCTCGTTGAATTCCCGCGTCTCTGGGATTCGGCACGAGAGCGACGGGAGGGTCACCGTCTCAGTGCTTGGCTGCAAGGGCGCCGTCGAGGCTACCTTCGACAAAGTGATCATGGCCATTCCTCCCCCCGCACTGAGGATGATCGCCGACCGACCAGCGTGGTCCGAGAAGAAGGAGCTGGCGATCCGCTCGATCCACTTCGAGTCGCTCTTCAAAATGGGTTTGCGCTTCAAGACCCGTTTCTGGGAGCGCGTCGGCGAGATCCCCTGCCGCGGCGGACAGTCCACCACGGACCTGCCGATCCGCTGGATCGTCTATCCCTCTAACGGTATCGGCGAGGACGGGCCGGGCGTGCTGCTCGTGTATTCGTGGATGACGGACGCGGATGCGTGGTTGCCGCTGACGACGGAGGAGCGGAAGAGCCTCGCGCTCGCGAACCTGGCGGAGATCTACAACGGGCTCGTTGACGCGAAAGACGGGAGCGTGATCAACGTCTACGACCTCATCATGGCGACCTCGGACGCCGTCTGGTCTGCGCGCAACTCCACCGGCGACGCCATGTTCCTCCCCGGCCAGTTCCTCTCCCGCTTCGAGGCCGCGCGCCAGCCAGAGGGAAACGTATACTTTGCGGGCGAGCACCTCTCGCACCACCATACGTGGATCGCAGGCGCGCTCGAGTCGGCGTGGGAGACGGTTGCCGACATCATTGGGACGACAGCGCAGCTCGGTCCGCTCGAGTTCAGCGTGCCGGAGGAGGTAGACGTCCTGGACGGCATGGGGTACTCGGTGTCGAGCGGCAGCTCTGACCCGGTGGCTGAGGATAGCGCAGCCTTCATTGACGCCTGTGGCTGGGAGCAGGCGAGCCCAGTGGGAGGCGTGGTCTTTAGCCCCCCAGAGCAAGCCATCGGATTCAACACTCAATGGAGTCCCATCACAGAGCCTCTCAACATGACTTCGACCCCTCTCCTGTACCCACCACTCGCTGGTCTAGGGATTGAGCGGCCCATGCGGCTAGGCGTTGAACTCGCCCTCATTCCGGGTCCATGTGTTGGAAGTGTGGGACTGGTCTGAAGGACTACGCGTGTGTCTTGCAAGCAGATTGTTCGAGTGGTGTATTTCTTTTTCTTTTTTTTTTTTTTTCACATATTGCAACAGCTAGCGACAGTTTCTTACAACAACCACATAGAGAATCATAGAAGTGACAATTAAACACGTAGACAAATCATTGTTGTAATGCAATATAGAACAACGCATACGGATTGCGGCTCTCCATTTCCCACATAAGGTTGCGCACGTTGGGCTTCCTGAGGGACCGGCGCTTCCTCCTGGCGCTTTGCAGGGTCGCGTGGAGCGGTTCGCATATGGAAGTTCCCGAGGCGCTTGCGGGAATATATCCCCCGAATGTAAATAACGCCCCTTATCTCACAGACCAAACTTTTCCAACACGCATCCACACAGCGCGTCGGCGGAATAGCACCGCTGCACCCGCACTTGGGCGTATATTGGTCTTATCACATGTTCAAACACAAGAGCAAGCAAGTCTCTCGCGGCGAAAATTGTACGACAGTTCCCCCCACTTGGCCCCCCATATGATATTGACCATTTGTCCACAGCGCGCCAGATAAAAATGCTCAGGCGCCGCTCTCTGGAAACGCACCGAAAATTAAGGTTGGCACCTAGCAACACACAACTGGTAGTTGCGTTGAGTGAACAAAAGCCTCCTGGAGACGCGGAGACGAGTCTCGCAATGAAATTTCCCCATCCAAATCCCCCTTCGCCGTCCTCGCACGGTGGGTCTGGGTTTGGCGGTGACGTCAAGAATCGTGACCTATGGATGCTCGAGGTTCGTGGCCCGTCCTCTTTCCATTCACCAGTTCGACCGTGATCTAACAAAAAAAACAAAAAAAGGGAAAATCCAATTCAATGGCCGCGCATGCACCTGCCGGGGGCCAATAAACGCTGAGCAGCTGGAAATGCACCATGCCGTCATCCAAATATCAGGCTCGACGACGCAGGTTCGGTTCGAAGAAGGGGAGCCCTTATCGAGCCCATTGTATTGTTCGGCCCTTTGCGACTTACGACTGGCCACGTGACTCGAGACTCGCCCTTCGGAGGACTGTGATCTGAGCACCGTGAGTATGGCACGGTACTCACATCACAGTCTTGGTTAGACCAGCGACCGTCTGTATATGAAGGTAAACCTGCGAATCTCATACACAGGCTGGTCGCGAGCCTGATTATGGGTCAGAACTGACAGCCACGCCCAAGAGTAGCAAATAATTAAAAAAGCGAAAGGTAAATGCCGCGCACATCTGACGTGAGAAGAGTGTATGGCGCCTAAAAAGGTACCCGTGATCCACCGCCCCCCATGCTCAGCGTCAGGAAGTCATATGGGCATACAGTGTGTGGACACTCAGCACCCGTCTTCATTCTTTCTTCAAATGGCGACAATATTGCGCTATACATGTTCCGCTGACGTGGAGGGGGGGGAGGGTAATTGTGTCACGACCGTGACGATCCAGGCACCCTCTGCACATCTGAGTGGGCCAGGAACGCTCCCCGCCCCCGCATTTGGTAGCCTCGACATTCGGTCCAGGGCCATGACTGACGGAGGAGCGTCAGCGAGGTCTAGGAGATGTACGTACACATGTACGTACTGAGGTTTGCAAAACTTGACGCCACTGGCAGCGTCGTCCTCGGGGCCACTGGCAGCGACGGTCCAGGCTCGAAACGCAGGGGTGACAGTTTACGCGCTCGGCGGTGGGCGTGGATGTGACGCGAGAGACCGGGGAGGCGGGGAGAAAAACCCGTCTGCTACTTTCTCCCGCTCCCGATAAGTAAAGAAAAATGTGACGGAGGAGGGTAAGCACGGCGACTGGAATACCTTTTTGGCTGGGGATCTTCCCTTTTTTGCTCGCGCGCACGTGCGAACTTGAAGTCGCCGGTGTAAAAAAAAAACGGACGCAAGAGACGTTCAACGAACTGTCAAAGGGGCTTTGAACATGTATTAATCGGTAGGGGGCATGGATCCGTCTGTTGTGCCGTGCCAGCGACCGCGACTTGCCGCCAGTCGGCAGAACCCCACATTCGATTCCTCGCGCGGTTCTCCCCGTTTTGCTTATTTGATCGTTTGGCAGGCGCACGCGTTCATGCGTGATTATGTGGCCTGCTGCAACGGCCCCCTCGGTGAGCAACGGAGGAGCGCCGAAAAAGCCTCTCTTTTCCCCATATGATAAAGCAGTGATCTCGCTAGGATTCTGGGCGTAAGTCAATGGCGCGCGTGCGCGCACGGCCGCCGGGAAAACCATGCCCCGCGCGTCCTCCCTGGGGAACGGCCGTCGTCCACACCGTCACAAAAAGCCAACGTAAAGTCGCCGCGCAGGCTGCGGGCACTGTCGCGCGGCGGGTGTTACGTCTGTTGTGGCGTGAGAGGTTCCAGGAAGGAAGGAAAGAAGGAGCTAGAGTGTATCCTCGGTCGGTGGGCTGAGGGCAGACTTCCTCGAGGATGCGGACCAGCGCGCCTATTTAGCGTTCAATTATTGAGGGCCACTTGAGGACCTGATATGTGGCTTCTCTGCGCACCGCCCACTGCCAGCACGCTATGCCGCTGGTCTGTCTATCTAGTATCTTGAGGTCACGGTGCTCGGCAGTATTGGCTCGTTAAGGAATACCTCAGTGGACCTGCTCCTTGATAGATGGATGGCTGATCTGACAAATCACGCTTTTGCCCCATTCCTGGTATCGCGGGTCTCAAAAGCCTTGTCTTGGCCGGGGCATGGTCGTCTTTGGACTGGTTAGTACGTACACTTCGTATTGAACGGTAGCACATTACGTCTTGACGCCCCCCCCTCCTGTCTTGCGGACTTCTTCTGGATTCATTTTGATCGTTACTTCGATGCACCCCCGTGGTTCTGTCAATTGGCTCTGCTTCCAATCGTCGTGCTCGGGACACTCCGTTCCGAACAGTTTTTGCTAGCCTTCATCCCGCGTTGGAGATACACATTAGAATGTTCTTTGGACGCGTTCAAGTCAATCGGGGGCTTATGTACCATTGGACCTCTAGTGCGTCGAAGCGTCCATGGGACTACATGCACTGTGCGCATGGCTTCGGACGCCGGGACCAACGTCGTTCGAGTCTTGGGATCAAAAAAATTCCGGACTGAGAGGGCCATGAACGGTAAACTGTTGACCTTCAATCGAGGATCGCTCGGCAGTTTCCCGAGACGGAAACGGTACCAGGTGGTACCGTAAGTAACCACCGATCGAGGCCATTTACTGTAAATTTTAATATATATTTTTATTCGAGATTATGATGTTACAATAGGCGAGTTGATAAAGGGTGCCTCGATATTGAATCGATCACTATAACAAGTGCGGGACCTGATCGTTGGGACCATCTATGCATGCATAGAGGCGTTCCCACGGACCATGAGGCGTCGCCGTGCAAAGAGGGCTGCTGAGTAGATCTTAAATAAACCAGACGGGGTAACGGGGGAAAAGAGAGGATAGTTAGAGCTGGTGGTGGCTTAAATGCGCTTGATTTCTTATTCAGGATTGAGCGAGTTCACACCTTACCGTGACACATATAATAGCACTGTCTCGCGAGCACCTTTCCCCCCCTCTCCGTCCACGCAGTCGAAAACAGCTCTCTCAGCTCTTCTTTCGTCAACTCCTCCTCCTCCTTCAACGACCCCTCATGGATTCTAGCTATCTTCTGCAGCTCAACTACCGCGAACATCACCCCGATCATCCGGACTATCGGCATCCCTATCCCACTTCATTCTCTTCGGATGACCCTCAATTTTGGCCATACTCCTACCCCACCCAACATCCTCAGTATCCGCGATACGTTTCCTCTCAATGCGATCCTCAACCAGTCCCCGTAGCCCCTGATCCTTTTGTCTACGAACCCAGTTCCCAAGAGCTTGATAGTTTCACCGCCCCGAGTCGACTTGGCATTTTTGATATCACTTCTATGCATGCACCAGTTGGTTCGGCGGAGCCTTGGGGTCCTCGGAACGAAGGTGAGCGTTCCCATCATTCGCTTTGCCTTACCCCTAGTTACAACCGAAACCCCAAAAAAAAGTGAATTTCAATGCCCCAGTCGCATTGTCTCAAAGTAGCCTGGCACAGGCGAACCCATATTATCCCGTCCCTGCACCATCCCCCCCTTGGGTTCATCCGTCCCCGAGCTCAGATACTACACCTGCGACCAACTCCCCCCAGTCATCGCTTACACACTATGCCACCCCAGTACTGTCACCCCCTGCGCCCATAGAACCCCTGCCGAGTAACAGTACCACGATAGACGCCCGTGGTCACCGAGATAACACTGAAGACGTCGAACCTACCCCTCAAAGCCCCCCTGCTACTCGGAACACTCACAGTGCCGGCCGTCGGCCCGGAGCTTGTTCGCGTTGCAAAAAGCTCAAGGTACGCTCTTATCTACAAGTCTTTGACCCAGAGATAACCATCAATCCGGTAGATGCGATGTGCTTTTGGCGCTGACTCACGATCTTGCATAAGGTGTGCCGCTGGTTCTCATCAGTGTATCGTCGAAGGTAGGAAGGCGAGGACTCCCGGGTGAGTTGCTCTTGCGCATTCGTCTTACGATCTTCTTATCCGTCTTGTATGCTAGTCAACGCGAGAATTTATTAAGGCAAATTCGCGAGAAGAACGAAACTATATCTGTTCTGCTCCATCAATTGCGGAAGACGTCCATCGCGACCCCCATCTCTATCAATGCCGCACGCCTTTCATTGAAACCCACTGAACGTGAATCGCACGGCGAAGTACTTTCGTGGATGGAGAGACGCCACGCCGTCAGCGCTCAGGCGTCGGAAAAAGCATGCGTGGCATATGATACCTCGCAATTGGAAGACGACGACATGTACTCGTCCTCTGATGACGACGATGAGAACGATGAAGATGGTCCCGAGAAGGCCGTAGTGCGCTCTGCACTAGGGTCGCATGTCCCACCCGTTGCTGCGCTGCCTGAGGATGCCGCACCGCTTGGGTTTCTCGCCTCGTTCTCTTCCCACTGGAACAACTCAAGTGTAAGGTCTCCAAGTCCCCTTGGAACAGACGTTTTTGGCATCGCGAACAAGCGCTACTTCCAACCTAGTGAGTCATGATGATCACTCTTTTTCGCACCGGCGTCTTAACGCATCCAGGCCCCTATACCGATTTGAATCTCCGGCGAATTGTTATCGAGCGAGAAATGGTTCCAGAAATTCTCATCTCAGGTCTGATCTCCCCACAAGAGGCACGGGAGCTCTTTGACTTGTGAGCTTCTCTTATCGCCCAGCAGCTCGTTCACATCACTGATTGTGCCCCAGATTTTTCGACCACATCAACGTGGGTTCTTGCGTACCTTCACTCTTTCACGTGCACTGACACCTGTGGGTCGACAGCCTTACCTGAGCTTGCTCGATGAGGCAATACACAGCGCCGCGTCGGTAATGAGGCGGTGTCCCTTCCTTTTTACTGTCGGTGCGTCTTGAGCAAATTATCGGGGGATGTTGCATTCTGACTCAATTTTGAGCATAGTTTGCGCAATATCCTCTCGGTATTACACAAAGCGGCCTGGGTTGTACAAGCTTGCAATTCATTTTGCAAAGGCTGGAGCGGCCTCTGCATTCATCGATGGGTGGAAATGTGTGGAGATGTGCCAAGCGTACTTGATGCTCACGGCATATGCCGCTCCTACTCAGCGCTTCGAGGACAGTCGGAGCGGCTTCTACTCTGGCGTTGCCACCAGGTATATTTGTTTTTCGCACATCCCATCTGGGTTATCTCACAGGCGTGCTTCTAGGCTTGCAATAGAGCTTGGCCTGAACCGTGACTCCACAGTACAGCCGCTTGACGAGCGACATGAACGTGAATTACTAAATCGCCGCCGAACATGGATGGTCTGTTCAATTATGGATGGAAGCACGTCACTCGAAACGGGCAAGGCCCCAGGAGTGGGAAAGGACGATGAGGTTTATCGATTCTCGTTATTCACGCCCCAATCAGGCTAATACTCCAGCGCCCAGCTCACATCCAATGCGTCTCGGTGGTGCTCGGCGTCCAAGTTCCAGCACCCCTTCGATGCGGATCTCCCAGCAATCATCGAGCTTCTTAGCATCATGCATCGGTTCACAGACTGCATGAAGCGCGTTGGATTTGAGGTGGGTTGCCAGCATGTCAAAAGCCTGGGACGTCGAACTGAAGCGTGCCTGCCCCCTTGATTAGAAAAAGAGCCGTGCGTTGGATCGTTTGATCAGTAGTTTTGACCGGGATTTGCAAACCTCAATCGCGAACACGACTGTCAAGGCAAACGAGCGGCATGCAGGCCGAGGTAGGTTACAAATTCATCCTCATTACCAAGTATACCATGTGAAAATCACAGATCTGGCTGGGAAACATCGGTTAGGGATGGTGCTTTTGTACGTTCGCTTTCCCCCCCTCTCTCTCCACGGCAGACTCGCTGATTACTTTGCTAGCTTGTACCAGTACTGTCGCGTCATCGTCCATTCGTTTGGCCACAAAGCAGAAGCGAAGGATACAGCTCCTCAGACGAAGCGTAGCGCCTATGTTGATACAGTGCGTATCCTTGTTTCGTGGTCATTACGTATTTCCGTTCTGATAGGGTCATGTGCTCCTAGTGTATGGAAGCCGCCTTTGCCTTGCTCGACCTGTGGTTGGGTTATATGCACTCCACTGGACACGTGCGTTACGCGCCAGACTTTTTCTTTGTCGGAACTGGCTTTGCGGGGGCATTTCTGCTTGAGGTACGGCGCCATTCTCACCCCTTGCACCCCTTTGCCGTAGTTCTGACGTGGGGTTGTCAGCTGCTGAGCCCCCACATTGCCCCGACACTGACTACGCAGGAGCGAGCACGAGTTATCGACGCATGTGAAGGCGTCGTAAAGAAGTTGCACGCTGCCGCCGTCGACGACTCGCACGTGCCGTATTCTTATGCCGTATTCCTGGAGAACGCTTTGCAAAAAAGCTGCTCCTGAGCCCCCGATACCCGATATTGCTCCTGCTTACCCAGTTCACTGAGCAGCATGCCACGCCACGTCGCTTTATCTTGTCTAGAACCGATGACCCAGGTTACGTTACGTTGCGGGGTTAATAGTTATTTTATGTGGGACCTGCTGTATGTATTTTGTTTTTGTTTTACCCTCATCTCAGTGCACGTCTGGCTTCGTCTTCAACTACTGTACGTCCTACGACTCCCTTATCACGTCCTTACCTTTTCTTTGCTTCTCTTCTCTTCTATTCCGTTGACCAGGGCCTGTTTGTCATTTTTGTGCATTACGTGCCGAATTGGGGGAAATGCTACTCTCACGCACGTCGACCGAGAGGGCCACCAAAACAGAGAAAACAAAAACGGAACAAAGGGGTCGATTGATAACGAAAGTGTTTGACAGCACTTTACTAGCCGAAATGAAAAGATGACGCGGTCCTACAGTGCTTGCGACCAACAAATGGCGACTGATCTGACAGGCACGAGGGGGGGTCGGTTCTCAGCAGAATTTGTTCACTGGACGGATCCTTTTACGTTACGGTATTCGGTCCGATTCAGAAGAGACACACATCGAGTCTTTCATTTCTCATACACCAAAACCCATGACGCCATATACGCTTCGCGATGCGTGGCAGAGCGCACTGGCAAGACAGACAGCGGCGTTCCGTCAGCGCCGCGCTTATCGCGTCGCGTCTTGTCGTCCACGAACTCCGCATCGTTGCTTGCTTCCCGTAGCGCATTACCCGGACTCAACTACTGTACAGTCTTATTTCTGTGCCGTGGCGTTCGTCCCGTCACCAAATCAATCAAATCATCTCTCTGATCTGAGGCCCACTCTCGGATCTTCGTCCCGGCTAAGCAAGAAGCACCTCTTGTTTTTCCCTTCATTGCCGTGCGTCGCCGTGATCTTTTTTGGATTTCGCTCCGAGTCCAGTCCTTCGTCAACCACCAAGCTACTGCCGATGGGACTCGTCACCAACGCCGTCCTTGCTTGCTTTATCATCATCCATCATCTTTGGGAAAGTCCACCGCACCCCCCCCCCCGTTCCTGAGCTTACAAGCAGTCTTGAACAGGGTCGCCCGTGCCAATAATCGCCCATCAATTGAATTGACCCGACGGATGGGTTGGTTCTTTTTGATACCGTGCACTACGTACCAGGTGATGAAAACGACCGCAGATGGTCCGCCCGACCTAACCGATGTAAGAATGCGATACGGATACTGTAGTAACGTTTAACTACCTAAGCAACGCACTGCTGGGCAGTTCGGTACGAACTCGCCGAACGAAGAATAGGACGACGAAGGACCGCGGGACCAGATGATGGATGAATGAGATCTGTAAGATTACGTTCGTTTCCGTGTTTCTCTGGGATGATGAGTTGGAGTTGGAGCGATACAAGAAGCGACATCAAGAAGCGACATGATGTGAGAGGCCTAGACTGCAAGCACGCATTTCCTTCTGTGTGTATGATAAAGGATAGCAGAACGCCTTCGATGCCCCGTATTCAAACATTCAATTACTGCGATATACATCGTGTCAGTGCAGGGATATAGATCAGTGCAGAGCCGTCATCACCGTGGGTTTTCACGCTTAAATAACGATAACCACATTATAAGCGTGTAAATACCTAAAAATAAGATTAGAAGTGTTATAAATTATTTATCAACCGGTCTCATGCGACCTTCACGGTATACGTTACTGTTCTCTAGAAAAGTTATATGGAACGCGAAAGTCGAGTGTTCGTGAAAACAAAGGATCTCGAACTTGGCGGATTCCCTCGCTTTAATTCTGGCGGACTCGGACCGGGTCAAGAATATCGTTACTGTAGGATCTCACCGAATTCGATGCACACACGGGGAAAAGTGGATCGACAAACTCAAAACCCAACAGATATAAGGATGGAGAAAGAGGGGTAGAGAAGAAAAGAAGAGGAAAGATCATTCTTCCCGCGTTCGCCGGCAGTGGAGCTCCTCTTTTTTTTTTTGTTGTTAGACTCATTCTGTTATAATATATTGAAGAAAAAGACAAAACTAGACTAGACGAGACGAGGCGCTGTGAGAATGAAAACGGTCATGTGTCTGTGTGGTTTAATATGGTAGTACAGACGAGAGATTGAAATGAATACAAGAGAAAAGCAAGGACCGTGCGGTATCAGCTATCCGTTCATTTCCGCGAACCGAATGCCTCCTGCGTGCCTCCTGCGTGCAAAGTCAGTCAGTCATGCATCAACTGCGCATACGCGAAACGAAAACGCACCTTGATCTCCGCATCGAACCTCTCCGCGACCTTCCTCCGCTGTACCTTCTGCGCCGCCGTGACGAGCCCGCTCTCCGGCGTCCACTCGTCCGCCGTGAGCACGACCGTCTGGGGCATCTCGATGCTCTTGAACCCGCTCTTCTTCCCCGCCGCGTTGCACTCCTTCAGCACGAGCGCCTTGATCTTGGCTCCGGGTATCGACGTCAGTGCTCGCACTGATATAATTCACGCACCAAATTGGCTTTTCCGCTGAGCTGCTCTACCACCATCCGTGCCGCATGCTTCTCTGTTTCTGTCACTAGGCTTTCCCCAGAACATTGTTCAGATATACTCAATGCTGCGTATGGCATTGCAATGTTCTCTCTGTACTACCACTACCTTTGCCGTTCTTATCGTGGTAACGCCAAACCATGCATCCTATTGAATCAGCCCTGTAAGAAGTTGTGACAGAAGAGGAGGGAGTACGTGAGGTTCATAGACGAGGAAGTGAATCCTTGTATCACATCGATCGTCATGTATTTTCTTCGAGCACTGTCCGACCCTTTTCCCTCCTTGCTCCGGTGTTTAAATGTCGAGGCGGTCAGCTGGTTGAGTTTGGCATGGTAGCAGGGCACTGAAGCCTTGCTAACAACACGACACGCTCGTCTTGGGCCCGGCCCTGGAATGCAGTGATCGCTTGGCGAGACGACGCCAATGCGGTTTGGATGTGTGCGTCTGCAACATGATCGATTTCGTCTTCGGTGATTTGCAGGAACGGTTTCCAGAGCGCCCGGCGGTTCACGGGGAAAAGTGCGCGATGCGGATGTCGGCGTGCGGCTAGCGTACACGCACCGCGTTGAAAACAGGTTGGACTTCTTAGGAACGCCGCTGCCTGGGGTGACATAAATGAGCACGAGATGTGCAGTGTGATGGGAAATGAAGTCCGTTTCCGCAGTAGTTAGCTCAGCTGCAAACCTCTCGCGATGAAAGCGACGTCGTATCCGAGCCTAGCGAAGAGACGGATGTGCCGTGGTGGTCTCAATGCTAATGAACAAAGCCGGAGGGGGCTTCTGGTGCCTGTGAGAGGTCAATGAGTGTGACACCACAATACAGTAACGCAGACCCACCGGAATCACACCGCTCGGAGAGCCCGCGTTGTCCCCGCAACAAGAACGCGATCGCACCCAGCAGCGGAAGGAGTGACAGCGCCCACGCCAATCTCCATTCGTCTGCCACTTCCCCCTGCTGCTTCTAGGCCACGCGGGTACAGCGGTTGGGGCGGTTGGGGCGGTAGCAGAAGTAGACACAGAGACAGATATGCGGGGGTTGGGAGCACGTCGCCCGCCGTGCGGGTGCGGAAAGGGCCACTCGGACGCGTCCTTCGGCCCGAATCTGGGAGGCCCGCGAGTTGCGTCGTATGACTCGTATCGGCCGGTGCGATCTTCGTGAAGCTCTGTCCTGTCAGAAGAAGAAATGGGTGGGCAAGTAGATGCACGCTAAATGACGGACAGAGGACCTCGACGACCATCCCGTCCACGCGTGGGGGGCTGGTGAACGCCGTGAGTAGTGTCCACGTGCTCGTGGGCAGGCGGTGCTTGGACCGTTTGTGTAGGTACTGACTTGCCTCGTCTAGATTGCGTGGGCGCATGTGTGCGTGCGAGGACCGTAGCATGGGAATGTGGACCCATCGTTCGATGAGAAGCTGCTTATGACTAGGCCACGACGGTCAAATAAGGAAGGTGAACCGTGTGAACCATCGATCAAAGACGGGCTCAAATCGATCAGCGACTCTTGCTTCGTCGCTCCAATGTCGCAACAAACCTCTCGTCGAATTCCAAAGATCCAGTTCCGAGTCCTCATCATAGGACGAGCCAATGCTGGCAAAACGACCATCTTAAAACGGGTATGTGAAACAACGGAGAGCCCCGTTGTTTACCGGGGAGGTAAAGAGGTACGTGGTCCAACCTTTTTGTCTGGAGACTGATCTCAATCCCGACTAGTTTAAACTTGACCCGTCCATGGATGTTAGTGACAATAGCACTTCTCTTCCATTGCCTCTAATCATGGAGACAGCGAGGCGAGCACACAATTGATGACCAACTCGTGTTCTCCAATCATCGGGGATACATTTTTCATGATTCACGCGGCATAGAATCAGCTAGCAAAGAGGAGCTTGATATTTTACAAGGTTTTATTCGACGGAAGTGTCAAGAAAAGCGACTGCGAGACAAATTGCACGCAATTTGGTTTGGACGCTCGAGTGTTCACGATTATGACAACTGACGGTCATTCTTTTTGAGGTACTGCGTCCCAATGGACAACCAACGACCAGGGCTCGATCTGAGGTTTTTGAAGGACATATGCCCAGACCAGAATGGTGCGTCATTACGAACATTCGTGACTGTGCTTTACATGACGATATCAAGTCCCTGTCATTGTTGTATTCACAAAATACGACCAGTTCCGGAGAAATGTCGAAATCGATGTGGAGGACTACGGAAACCCAGATGACAAGGTATCTGAAGTGGCGGAGAAAATATTTCAAGAGCACTACCTGCAACCCCTTGGTGATGGCGTTGGATTTGTGCGATTAGAACGTGGGTTCAGAGTCAAATGTCAGGGCTACATTCTGATGCCCTTCTGCAGAAATGCACAGGCAAAATAGGCGCTGTGATGATCTTATTGAGAAGACAGCTGCAGCGTTGAATGAGGATACCGTCGCGCTGATGCTTTTAACCGTGCAAAAGGGTAATCTACAATTGAGTGTTAAAACGGCTTTGAACCGGTTAGTGCGCCAGTTAAAATGGCGAAGCGAGCGACGATCTCAACGAATATTGCAGCGTCCTTTCCGGTGCTGGGATCAAGGTTGAAGGTACAGAGAGAATAGTTAGGGAATGTCTGTTTCCATTTCCATTCATATGGGTAAGTGTTGATCGTGTCTTAATTTGTATGACATACTTCATTATGTCTGATGTCGCGCAACTCCTAGTGGGTGAGTGATGCTATTGTTCATGCCTGTCGGATTGATTGACAAACCTGACCACGCTGGTGCACTACCTCCAGTATGTGAGTGGCTGCCGTGTCCCGCTATGTTTCGAGCCTGTTGACAACGCCTGTCCTCGGCTCTCCAGACAGTGAGTGGCTGCGATGCCTCGCTGGGTTTCGAGCCTGCTGACGACGCCTGTCCTCGGCTCTCCAGGAAGTGAGTGGCTGCGATGCCTCGCTGGGTTTCGAGCCTGCTGACGACGCCTGTCCTCGTCTCTCCAGGAAGTGAGTGGCTGCGATGCCTCGCTGGGTTTCGAGCCTGCTGACGACGCCTGTCCTCGGCTCTCCAGTTGGTGAGTGGCTGCGATGCCTCGCTGGGTTTCGACCCTGCTGACGACGCCTGTCCTCGGCTCTCCAGTCCGTGAGTGGCTGCGATGCCTCGCTGGGTTTCGAGCCTGCTGACGACGCCTGTCCTCGGCTCTCCAGTCCGTGAGTGGCTGCGATGCCTCGCTGGGTTTCGACCCTGCTGACGACGCCTGTCCTCGGCTCTCCAGTATGTGAGTGGCTGCGATGCCTCACTGGGTTTCGAGCCTGCTGACGACGCTTGTCCTCGGCTCTCCAGTATGTGAGTGGCTGCGATGCCTCACTGGGTTTCGAGCCTGCTGACGACGCTTGTCCTCGGCTCTCCAGTATGTGAGTGGCTGCGATGCCTCACTGGGTTTCGAGCCTGCTGACGACGCCTGTCCTCGGCTCTCCAGGAAGTGAGTGGCTGCGATGCCTCGCTGGGTTTCGAGCCTGCTGACGACGCCTGTCCTCGGCTCTCCAGGGCGTGAGTGGCTGCGATGCCTCGCTGGGTTTCGAGCCTGCTGACGACGCCTGTCCTCGGCTCTCCAGGAAGTGAGTGGCTGCGATGCCTCGCTGGGTTTCGAGCCTGCTGATGACGCCTGTCCTCGGCTCTCCAGTCCGTGAGTGGCTGCGATGCCTCGCCGGGTTTCGAGCCTGCTGACGACGCCTGTCCTCGGCTCTCCAGGAAGTGAGTGGCTGCGATGCCTCGCTGGGTTTCGAGCCTGCTGACGACGCCTGTCCTCGGCTCTCCAGTTGGTGAGTGGCTGCGATGCCTCGCTGGGTTTCGAGCCTGCTGACGACGCCTGTCCTTGGCTCTCCAGGAAGTGAGTGGCTGCGATGCCTCGCTGGGTTTCGAGCCTGCTGACGACGCCTGTCCTCGGCTCTCCAGTCGGTGAGTGGCTGCGATGCCTCGCTGGGTTTCGACCCTGCTGACGACGCCTGTCCTCGGCTCTCCAGAACGTGAGTGGCTGCGATGCCTCGCTGGGTTTCGAGCCTGCTGACGACGCCTGTCCTCGGCTCTCCAGTTGGTGAGTGGTTGCGATGCCTCGCTGGGTTTCGAGCCTGCTGACGACGCCTGTCCTCGGCTCTCTAGTTGGTGAGTGGCTGCGATGCCTCGCTGGGTTTCGAGCCTGCTGACGACGCCTGTCCTCGGCTCTCCAGTTGGTGAGTGGCTGCGATGCCTCGCTGGGTTTCGAGCCTGCTGACGACGCCTGTCCTCGGCTCTCCAGTCTGTGAGTGGCTGCGATGCCTCGCTGGGTTTCGAGCCTGCTGACAACGCCTGTCCTCGTCTCTCCAGGAAGTGAGTGGCTGCGATGCCTCGCTGGGTTTCGAGCCTGCTGACAATGCCTGTCCTCGGCTCTCCAGTTCGTGAGTGGCTGCGATGCCTCGCTGGGTTTCGAGCCTACTGACGACGCCTGTCCTCGGCTCTCCAGTCCGTGAGTGGCTGCGATGCCTCGCTGGGTTTCGAGCCTGCTGACGACGCCTGTCCTCGGCTCTCCAGTTGGTGAGTGGCTGCGATGCCTCGCTGGGTTTCGACCCTGCTGACGACGCCTGTTCTTGGCTCTCCAGTCCGTGAGTGGCTGCGATGCCTCGCTGGGTTTCGAGCCTGCTGACGACGCCTGTCCTCGGCTCTCCAGAACGTGAGTGGCTGCGATGCCTCGCTGGGTTTCGAGCCTGCTGACGACGCCTGTCCTCGGCTCTCCAGCACGTGAGTGGCTGCGATGCCTCGCCGGGTTTCGAGCCTGCTGACGACGCCTGTCCTTGGCTCTCCAGTTGGTGAGTGGCTGCGATGCCTCGCTGGGTTTCGACCCTGCTGACGACGCCTGTCCTCGGCTCTCCAGGGCGTGAGTGGCTGCGATGCCTCGCTGGGTTTCGAGCCTGCTGACGACGGCTGTCCTCGGCTCTCCAGGAAGTGAGTGGCTGCGATGCCTCGCTGGGTTTCGAGCCTGCTGACGACGCCTGTCCTTGGCTCTCCAGTTGGTGAGTGGCTGCGATGCCTCACTGGGTTTCGAGCCTGCTGACGACGCCTGTCCTCGGCTCTCCAGTCCGTGAGTGGCTGCGATGCCTCGCTGGGTTTCGAGCCTGCTGACGACGCCTGTCCTTGGCTCTCCAGTTGGTGAGTGGCTGCGATGCCTCGCTGGGTTTCGAGCCTGCTGACGACGCCTGTCCTTGGCTCTCCAGTTGGTGAGTGGCTGCGATGCCTCGCTGGGTTTCGAGCCTACTGACGACGCCTGTTCTCGGCTCTCCAGTCTGTGAGTGGCTGCGATGCCTCGCTGGGTTTCGAGCCTGCTGACGACGCCTGTCCTCGGCTCTCCAGTTGGTGAGTGGCTGCGATGCCTCGCTGGGTTTCGAGCCTGCTGACGACGCCTGTCCTCGGCTCTCCAGTCCGTGAGTGGCTGCGATGCCTCGCTGGGTTTCGAGCCTGCTGATGACGCCTGTCCTCGGCTCTCTAGTTGGTGAGTGGCTGCGATGCCTCGCTGGGTTTCGAGCCTGCTGACGATGCCTGTCCTCGGCTCTCCAGTTGGTGGGTGGCTGCGGTGCTTTGCTGCGTTTTAAACTTACTGACGATGTCTGTCCGGGCTCTTCAGAATGTGAGCGGCTACCAACCTTGCTACATTGTGTGCCTGCTGACGATATCTGTCTTTGGCTTTCCATCTGTTATACTCACCGCTGGCCTACTAGCCCGTGCGTGCATGTTCTCCTCTCAAGCCCGCTAATGGTGTGCATCTTTGGTTCTCCAGTTCGTAAGTACTCCCCGCACGGTCACTAAAGCAACAATCACATTCCTATTCTTTTATAAGATAGCGCAGGTTATGTCACTGCCTACCATTCAAAACGTACCGTTTGTATCACAGTCATCTGTTTCTATGACTCATGATTTTATCTTTCCAGCTCACTCGCTCCGGTCTTAGTGGTTACCATTTGATCCTTGGTATTTCACTTTACTATTTTTAGAGTGTATTTGACCTTTTTCGAAGCTGTTATCCTTATTTTCAAGCATGCCACTTTCTTACGTCCCTCAATGGCACCCAAATTAGCTCTAACCCGCGCGGAGCTGGACTATCGAGATGCGAATATTGACTCATCCATTCAAAAATACCTTACGGTATCCTCTCAAGAGCATTCTGTAGATCTATTTGCCGCCTTTATTATGGCTACTGATATTGGTTTGTTGATTCTCGCGTCTTTGTATAATATCTTATCAAACTTTTAGTGCCATCTGAGTTGTCGGTCAAAAATCGTGTGTAGATGATTTCAACGGTTTTGGGAAGTAGTAGTCTATCTCCTTACCTGCGTTGAGGAACACCACAAGGACGGAGTGGTCCAGGAATTGTATTATTGAGCCATGTATAATGTGTACAATACGCCCGGTCTCTGGATTGTTCGTACCTTCACCAAACTGGTCTCTGTCCGCGAGATAATACTGAAACCAAAAATTCGATTCTCTCGAGTATATGTTGTTCTACTTAACTCTACTTCTCTATCCTCCCCTCCACCAACCAGTGACTAGTTGACATACTATGCCCCATAGCAGGCTCTCCTGCTCCTCGCGCAAGCGGCTGAATGGTGCATCCTCGCGCACTGGTGCGAGTTCAGGAGAGGGGGGAGTTGAGACCAGAGTTCTATGTCCCAGACCGCATCGAACCACTCGCGCTGGCGCTGTCACTGGGCCACAGACGCAGATGCCACGTCAGCCCGCCGCACCTAATATGCTGCTCGATTTGGTGATCAAAGCCAGCCACCTGGTTCGCACCTTCGACGTGCACCCCCGAGGAATCCCACCGCGGCCGCACCGCGCGATTGCGATCGCGGAGGAGCCTTCTGTCGCACGCGGTTGACGCGGATTGTATTGGTTTGGTGTCCCTTCGCCTCTGCCTGGTTGCACGATTTGGAACTGATCGATAGACACATTGAACGAAATGACGGGTCCGTGCACGTTTCATGCCCCGAACGAATACAGAAGCGACGGTGCTCGAAGTGAAGCTCGACAAGAGTCCCCTTGACGCATGCGTCGCGAACAAACCGTGACATGCACAACCAATTCTCTCGCAGCGCCGTCGATAGAGTCGACCCCTAGTATCAATTAGGATCTCACCGAATTCAATACACACACGGGGAGAACGGGGAGAAGTGGATCGACAAACTCAAAACTATCTGAGAGACAACGGAGAAAGAGGGGTAGAGAAGAAAAGAAGAGGAAAGGTCATTCTTCCCGCGTTCGCCGGCAGTAAAGCTCCTTTTTTTGTCTGTTAGACTCAATCTGTTGTATTGAAGAAAAAGACAAAACTAGACGAGGCGCTGAGAGTGTACGTGAGAATGAAAACTGTCATGTGTCTGTGGTTTAATATAGTAGTACAGACGAGAGATTAAGATGAATACAAGCGAAAAGGTTTTCAAAAGCAAGGAAAGGACCGTACGATTAGTTATCCGGTCATTTCTGTAAACCGAATGCCTCCTGCGTGCAAAAGTCAGTCAGTCCATCCATCAACTGCGCGACGAAAACGAAAAACGCACCTTGATCTCCGCATCGAACCTCTGCGCGACCTTCCTCCGCTGCACCTTCTGCGCCGCCGTGACGAGCCCGCTCTCCGGCGTCCACTCGTCCGCCGTGAGCACGACCGCCTGGAGCATCTCGATGCTCTTGAACCCGCTCTTCTTCCCCGCCGCGTTGCACTCCTTCAGCACGAGCGCCTTGACCTTCGCGCTCGCGCACAGGCTCGCCAGCGGCGCGTGCGGGTCCTCCTCCGGCAGCGCCGCGCGCAGGTGTCCCTCGTGCGGCACGATGATCGCGATCGGCTGCGTCGCGTCTGGGGTCGCGTGCACGCAGATGTTCGACACGTAGTTGCACGACTTGTACGTCGACTCGAGCCGCTCCAGCGCGATGTACTCGCCGCCCTGCAGTTTTACAAGGTTCTTGATGCTGTAAAAGAAAAAAAGACGCTCAGTTCGGACGTACGTGCAGGGCTACGCTCTTACCGGTCAATTAATCGTCAGCGTGCCGTCCTTGTTCCACTGGCCAACGTCGCCCGTGCGCAACCAGCCGTCCTTCGTGAACGTGTCCTCGCTATTATTCAGGTCATCGCGCTTGTAATAGCCGCCAGTGACGGAAGGGCCGCGGAGGAGAATCTCGCCTTGTGGCGGGTTGTTCGTCGCGAGGTATCCGGCAGTCGGGTACGTCGAGGAACTTGATTCGATCGAGGGCGATGGGAGACCCACGCAGCCATATCGCATCATATCCGGTGGGAGGATGCTGCACATGCCGCACGTTTCCGTCATGCCGTAACCTGCGTGCGCATCGTCGGTCAGTTCCCCAAGACATCGCAGAACCCAGTCATGGATGCCGGCGCACCTTGAACGACAGTGACCAAAGCGGTGGTCAGGAACTCCTGCGTCTCACGAGAGAGCGCGGCGCCACCGGACAATGCTACGCGCAGACGGCCGCCGGTCCCCTCCTTGATCTTCGAGAACACGACAGAGTCGACGACGCTCTTGAGTCCGGGCACGTTGGCTTTCTTGATCGCCATAGCGCCGTTGAACATGCTCTTGCGGACCTGTGCCACTCTTGTTCACCTGCGCGACGATGCCCTTCCGAATGAGTTCCCAGACGGCGGGAACACCGACCATGATGGTGGGACGGAACGCCTTGATATCGCCCTGGCAGTTGCGCACAGATTGGTCCGTGAGCGTCTTGACGCGGGCGAAACCGCTGCACATGCCAACGAAGAGGAAGGAGAGCTCGACGACATATTCGAGAATATGCTGCGAGCGGGAGGAATGCGAGATAACAGTCATCCGGGTTGAGGTGGTGGCCGACGAGGGTCACGACGGACCCAATAGAAGCGATAAGGTGGGAGTGCTTGAGGACGACACCCTTGGGTGCGCCCGTGGTTCCGGAGGTGTACATGATACATGCCACGTCATCGCTTGATGGTGCGCGGCTATCCGCGCCTTCGAGTGGTTCGGTACGGCCCATCTCCCGAAGGGCATCGAGAGAGACAACCGTCACACCTTCGCGAATGCCGGTGATCTTAGAAATAACGTCTTCTGGGGGTTGACCGTCGTAGACCACGATCCGGATGGACGGGACGTCCTTGAGAACCTTGGCGACGACGGGCAATAGCTCGGCATTGGTGAAGAGGCCCACGCACTCGGGCTCATTGAGCGAGTGTTGGAGACCAGACTCGCCAAGAGTGTCGTACGCAGTAGCGACGATCGCTGAGATGCTTGCACAGCCGTACGAGAGGTATTGCCAACTTGGGCTGAGAAAGGAAGCCGGCGTTAGTAAGGGCGTCAATACTGTAAGCCGTGAGCAGATCGAAGTTTGAGAAGCATCCACACCCCGCGGGCGCCGTTATCCGTTATCTCTATGAGCCGTACGCTGCCGACGAAGCCCCGCCAGCGAAAAATGCAGACCGCCTACTGCGTCGACGTGCGGAAAGGTGTGCTGCGGTGCCACCTCACGCCACGCCAGGCACCGCAAACACCTGCGAACAACGTCACGGGAACGAGAGGCGATTCTGAGACAGGGCGGCGGGGCCGGACCCCGGAGGGGAAATAACGTTTCTTTGCCCGGAGGGTCTAGCCCCTCCCAAGGGCACGCCCCTTATGCCATAATGCAAAGGGGGTAGCCATGGAGCTACGTAGCACGAAGGCCCGTCACACGCAAAGAAAGGAGGACAACGAGCGAGGGAAAGAGATAGGGACGAAGACGAAGACAGAGATATAATAAAGTCAGACGACTCACCCGGTCTGGGCATAAATGTTGAACACGTCGTTCTTCTGTACGCCGAGCTTGAGGAGACCGCGCGCGACTTCCGATACGATGTCCTTGAGGCCAAGGTAGCTGATGTACTTGTAGTCCGACAGCTGGAAGTACTTCCATGTCTTGGTCTCCTTGACCTCTTGGCCGCCGACCGTCTTGGTGACCTCCTTCTGCTCCTCGACGATTTTGATCACGTCACGGTAGCCATATGCGTTACGCGTGCCGTGCGTGCGTGCGGCATAGAGGAGGACGTCGTGGACGGTGTGAATGCCCTCAATGGGGGCCGTGACGAGTCTGTCTTTGGTTTTCTCGAGACGGCGGATGCGGGACTCGCCCGTATTCGCGGGAGGGCCAATGTCGACTGAGCCCTTTCCCCAAGACTCGTTGGGGCCGAGATGGTAGGAATAGCTAGCCATTGAGAAGATAGGGAGGAGGGGGATGGACGGAGAGAGGAAGAGAGCTAAGGCTAATAAAGGGTCTTACGAACCGAGATGAACAGACTTGCCCGTTTCGGGTTGATAGCCGTCCCTCTGACCCAAAACTCGCTCCGCGTTCGGAACACAAACAAAACAATTATAATTTATTGTGCCAAAAAGAAAAATGGGAGCAGAGAAACGGTCGTAGAGTGGAGAGAATGACGACAAGGGCTAGCTCTCGCTCTCCATCGCTTCCTTTTCGAATTTCTTTTTCATCACGCTCACTACAACACTTCCAGTCATTCATTGGCAAAGTACGCCACTTATTTCGCTCACCTTCACGCGAGACCTGTCCAGAAGACATCCAGCTCTCCTGGAAACGCGGCGACGATCTTCTGATAAAGGGTTTTTCGCAGACCCTGCTCGCTTACTTGGGAAGTCGAGCCTTCCAGAGTGCTGTACGAACGGGTAGTGATCAGCAGGCGTTTACAATCACGGTCCGAGGTCCACCTACTTCTTCTCGTTCTCGATACGACAACACTCGTTGGAAAGGCACACCAGGTTCCATATCAGGCCTTTCATCGCCTCAGTCATCTTGTACTTCTTCACCGGTGGGTGTGCGTCCTTCGCATCCTTGGCGTCCTTACCCTCTCCGTCCAGACTCTTGTCAACGTCCATCGCCGCGCCATCATCCCCCGGTGGCAACGGCGCGGATCGGAGGGTGGGTGAGCCTTCGACCGAGGCAGTACCTGCCTTAGACTTTTCCTGCTTCTTCTCTGCACAGAGAAGCATCAGCCTCAATAAAGTTACCAAGAAGAGTGCGGGCAGGGCGAAACGTTCATTACCCCATGTAGTGACGCTCCGCTCCCATTCTTCCTTTGCGCGCTGAAAACCCTCATCGGCAGCTGCCTTGAGTTCTAGTAATAGTTCGTCCTGCCGCTTCACCAGAAGCGCCATGTGCTCGGGAAATACTTGACGCTTGATAAGTTTCTGCACATCGCGCACGTGAGCGCTTTGCTAATTCCTCACAAAGAGGATGTGGCGTACGCTCATAGTAAAACGGTTATACGGAAATATACGTGGCATCAAGTTAAAAAAATTGTCGTCGTATTCATTCAGTTTGATCGCCTTGAGCGCAACGGTCCCAAGCACGGGCCGAATCCCAGGCGGAAATTTGCCCTTTGGTTCCCAATTTTCTGCCAAGCGCCACCCACGTTAAGTTCGCGAGTATGATCGGCGCGGAACGGAGACCCACCTCTCGAAATGGCCGCCTTGAGGTCTTCGATTGCGGCTTCGAGGTCAGGATGGAAGGGGTGCTGCGATAAGGGGTGTGTTAGAGGGGCAGAGAGGGACAAGGATTTGACCACATGTACGATGTCAACCACGCGTCGTTTCTTCTTTCCGTTCGGGCTCTCTACAGAGCCTCTCGTCCTGCGCTTCCCGGAGTTCTCCTCCCCGTCTGACAAAAGCGCGATTGGGGTGTCCTTCAAGCCTTGCGGGTGCGAGTGGGAGTGGGTTTGCGTTTGTAAATGAGTGAGACTGAGCGCGTGCGGGTAGTTACTTGGACCCGCGATGGGTTCCGGGGCGGGTAGCACGGACTTCTTCGACTTTGGCTTCCGGTGCGATTTCTCCTTGAGGAGCGCGACCTCGCCCGAGAAGACATAGAACCCCTGCTGCTTCGTCTGCGCGATGAACGTGCGCTCGTCAATGGCAAGCTCCGAGTCGTCAATGAACGGGTCCGTCAAGTCATAGTATTCCGACCCCAAATTCTTCTTCTTCTTCTGGCGAGTCACGCGAAAGAACAGGACGTCAGACGGCAAAGACGAGGACGAACGCGCAACGCACCTTCTTGCCCCTCTTCTCTCCACCCCCGTCGGTGCCCACGCCCGGACTCCGGAGCACCCTCGCCGTCGCTCTCGCTCTCGTACTGCTTCACGGCCGGGGGAGGCGTCGCGGGCCGCTGTCCGGTGGTCTTAGCGAGCGCGGCCACGTCCACCTCGTAGTTCTCTGGACCGCCGAGTTTGATCTCGAGCCGTATCGTCTGCAGCGGGGGTGGCGGGGCCGGGGGAGGCGGGGGCGATGGGGACGGGGACCTCGCGCGTGCTTTGGCGGATTTGGGCTTGGCCGAGGCGGGCTTGCCCTTCCCCTTCCCATCCGTGCCGCTTTTCGGCACGACGTCCGAAGGCGAGGGGCCATCGGGACTGGCGCTTGGGCTATCATCGATATCCGGTGCGATGGGTGAGACTTGTTGCGAGTCCGTGGGAGGAAGGGCAAGGGGTGAGCCGGGTGTCAGGAGAGCCGAGACGGACTTCTGCTCGAGCATCTCTACGTCGGAGTCCATGATCTGGTGTTCATTACAGGGTGTAATAAGCATTTGTGGTCCGAATGTTGATGATGGAATGAACGACTCACACGGGAGAAACCAGGTAACAAATGCAAAGCAGGGCGTCGAGGGACAAGACAGAGGCCCTAGCTGACTGAGTACTGAGTTCCAAAGGCTGAAAACGACGAACGAGCTGACGAGCAAGAAGATGCCAAAAAAGGAAAGTTCGGGGGGGGCAGGAGGAGGTGATTGAGGACAAGGACGAGCGAGGACCGAGGGAAAAACATGGTCCGTGCGCAGGGAAAGTTACCATCTCGGAATCTCGGAATCATAAACGAATCGTTTTTTTTTCAATCCTATCTGCCCTTTTGTCACGGAAAGTTCCATCCCCGCCCATCCCCCCCCGGCTTCTACTTCGCCCCGTGCCCGTATTCGCACTCAAGTCGCTCCCACAACTATGTCGTCATATGTTTCAGCCCATCCGAGTGATTCTCGAACCAGAAGAAACACGACTGCCAGTTTTCTGTGGCCCGATCACGCATTTGTCTTTGTCATCATGTCCTGCATCATCGTCGCGTCGCGTCTAAAACGCTCTTTGACACTCCGCTCTCTCCGCACCGACTCGGACACTATCGTTCTCTGACATACCGATGTTATACTATTAGAACGTAGGTTAGGGGCACCGGTGACGTCAACGCCACTGATCCTCACAATGCTTTCGGTTTCATGCATCAGGCAGATCCACGGGCAGTACAACGATAACTTACCAGCACTGGGAACTGCTTTGCTCCACAATAGGGCTACGCGCCGTTACAGAAATAGCCGAGGAATTAGCGTACGGCAAGGTCTGGGAAATCGCAACCCGTCCCTCGGGTCACAGTAGCGAACCGACGTCCACTCTCCCAATAATCCCGGTGAGCCCTCACGGACGGCAGCAATTTGGCAAACGCCATCCGTTAATCCACGTGCTCGTGCTGCGGTACTGACACTTCCGCGTGTCAATTAGGTAGGTACTGTTCCGCGGCATCCGCCACGGCGAAGTACCGGCTTCCTTCTCATTCAGCTAGCGCATACAGTACGCCCATTGATTTTCTCACGACTGCGACAATCGGATATCCGGAACATCTCGTAGTCCTCGGGGCTTGGTCTCCCACTTTCCCCCGAGTCAGGCTTCCATTGCAGGCGAAGGCGAGGATCACCGCACTGGCGTTAATTGACTCGTTCGTCGTATATTGGATATACATTTCCTTCGTGGCAATCCAACTCGACGATTGATGTTGCGTCGCCTCTGGGACCCCCACCTTGGCCTAAAGTCGAAGGGAGTGTCTGGATCGAGCATACAACTCTGAGAGTGCTCAAAGGATCGGTGATCAGTATCGACCTACGCTCGCCGACACCGACGGACTCAAGAAAGGCGCTGTCACCACACTAGCATGCATCTGCACATCTCAAAGTCGTCCCTAATACGACAGTATATTTATGAGCCCTCGAGCATCGCGTTGCGACCTCCCGTTGATTCCCCACTTCCTTTCTAATGCGTGCACACCGTCTCATATGGCAATTCGAATTGAAAAGATCCCCGCGCGTGACCGATCGCCCTTCTCTTACTCGCCTACGTTTTGGGTCGACATATCGGGCTTTTGGCTCACCCTGTTCTAGGACATGGCCACGAGATCGACCAAAGATTAACTTTCAAGTACGTGAACTCGCTGGCCGACTGCCTAGGGATTGACGTGCCTCTGTAGGTACACCGGCGAAATGCATTCCAGGGCTTCTGCCCGATAGTTCCCCAACTGACCGATTGCCGAAGAGCATAAAGCGATATTCCAGTACAAACTTCCCTACGCGTCACCGTCATCGTATGCCGATCTTCACCCGCTCCACGAAACCGCGCAGCGACTGGTTTGCGAACGAACTCGCAGCACATACCTCGTGGCGCAAGAAGAATTCCCGAACCTTGTGTACTACCCGGCAGGCTCAAAGCAGACGACACCGAGGGTCAGTCACAATGATAAAACCTTACGATGGTGGATCCCGCCCTCGTCGATTCCGCGATCCGTGTTTCCGGCACGCCCCCGGCTACAGAAAGCCCCTTTAATCGTCTGCGGCGAATCCAGGAGCGCGCAGACGGACGTCCGCCCGCCGACACACGGAGATCGTTCTCCTAGTAACGAGACTTGGGAGCACAGCGGGGTTGTGGCCACATCGTTGCGGATGCTACGGCTCGAAATGATAGGGACTGCTCCCACGTTCGACAGAATACCGGTCGGGAAGGAGCTTGCGAGGACCCCGCCCTGTTCAATGGACAATCGCCATTTACCTGCGACCTCTCGACCCCCGAGTCTCTTCAGGGATTGCGATTTGAACATTGCGTGGGGTTTCGAATTTGGCATCTACCCAGCGCTCTGGCCTGGCCACGAGCGTACGGTCATGGGAGACGAAACAGGAGTAGAAGCAGAGCGCTCTTGAAATACGAGCGAAAGGGGTGCGCCGCGTGCACTGGAGATGCTCTCAGCTCAGGTCACGTCAGAATGAGGTTGTGGCTGCAATGTTTGTGTTATGGCTTGTGATACGCAAGAAATACATGGACGCGCTGCACGCGCAATGGGTACCGAGGAAGTGATTGGAGGGTGATCGATGATCGTGTGCGTCTCTTGGGTTGACTATTGGCCTTTCATCTGCTTCCCTATCATGTCTCTGACCACTGGCATAAAATATATCCCATGTTGCTCGACCAAGCTCTCGACGCCTCGGCCTCGGGTGAAATAGCATCACCGGCTGACATAAGAAGTTCGCCAAAGATTGGCACGGTCACCTGATCGTCGCGTGATAAGCTCGACCCATTGGGATCTTGTACCTTGTACCGCGCCGTCACCATGAATCGGTCGCGCAGAAACCCGAAGGACTACTGGTACCCCGACATGTCAAATGCGATCGTCGTTGACTCTCTCAACGAACGTGGTGTCGCAATCACCCACCAGCAGCTCGTCAGCCCGACCCCACAATCAACGTTAGCCGTCTACAGTGGTTGCTTGCGGCTCCTCACTGGCCTGGCCGCGGAATCTCTCCGAGAGCCCGTAGAGGATGCCCTTATCGCCTTCGATGAGCCCAATTTAGGTGCGCCCCGCTTGGATCTGTCTATCTTAATACATTCCGACATGATATCGCAGGACATATACGACCGAGCATTCAACACCAACATCCTCGTCTATCACATGTATGCCTTTCCTCGCATCTTGACGGTCCTGACAGCGTCTGAATGCATGCAGATCGCGTTTGGCGGGTGCCGCGAAGGTGCCTGACTTCAGTAGCAAAGACATCTTCCTTCCGACGTCACAACGAACCCGTATCATTCTCTCCGCCATGATCAACTTCATCAAATTCTCCGAACAATGCACGCCGGTGGTCCAAAAAGTTCGCAAGAAGGCTGAAGATCTGTCGCAGGAGGGTGAGAGCATGATGCGCGAGCGTGCCCGGCTGGAAACGCAAACAGCACAGCTCCAGTGTGGTTCTTTCCCTGCCTTCCGATTCACCGCGCGCGTCTCATGCTTTTTTTTATCATAGAGAGAAACGGAAAGCAGACGAACCCAGAGTTAAAGCTCTAGACAAGGAGAACGAGACTCTCAACACGGAGCTACTGGCGCAAAGAGACCTGCAACTGACGTTACTCCAAGAGATCGAGAGCCTGAAAGCCGAGAGGGCCGCTTTGGTCCAGAAGAAGGTCTGAAGGGCGTTTCGTGGCTGTTGCCCTGGGCTCACGGTCGGATGCAGAAAGCCCTAGATACCCAAACGGCACTCGCTTCAGACAGCGTATCCCGCGTCCGCTCACGGGTTGTGCAATCGCCCGAGCGCAAGCGTCGGAACATCTCCACGATGAGGGACTCGGTTGCCGAAGATAAAAAAGGTGCAAATGTTACTTATAGAGAGACAACGCGAGCTGCGGGTGAAGGTTTCGGCCTTGAAGAATATCGCGAAGGTACTGCAGCCCCCTTTTTTTATTATTACCCCGTGAGCTCCTTTTGACCTGAATATCAACAGGATATGAGGATGTGCGTCGAGGCGCTCCAGACCCTGCGAAAGGAAACGGACGCCCTCGAAGAGGCACAGAGGTCATTGCTCGATACCCAAGACTGCCTAGACAAGCAGAAGGACGATCTGAAACTAGACAGAATCAAGGCAGAGGTCAGCAGGAACCGACGGACGAACGAATCCTCTATCTCATATTTCTTTTTTGTCTCTAGAACGTAAAGCTCCGACTCCAGCACGCGCACGAGCGAGTCGAGCGCGCCAAGCAGACTATCGAGGACAAGCGCGCCTCGAGCTTCAAGGCGATCCAGCAGCTCGAGAAAGACTATATTGTCATGGGCAAGGAAAGGAGTGAGGCTGATAAGCGCACTGCAGAGCTTCGCGCCCAGGCGGATGAAGTGCAGCGCAAAGTGAATCCCCCTCCCTCGCGGTTCCGTCCTGTTAGCTGCGACGTGACATCACTAACCTCCTCTCTTTTCTCCCAGATGGTCGATCACCTGAAGCGCAGCAAAGCAGCGCTTCAAAACTGCTCGATGAATATTGGGCGCTTCGGAAGAGGACAAGTAAGTGCCTTTCCCTCAAAGAGCTGAGACTTCGTTTCGATCTTTTTGTGTCACAGATAACTACATGGAAAATATTGCCAAAAGGCTGGGCATAGATCCCTCCTTTCTCCGAAAAAAGGTAATTCGTAACCGGTATACATTCGCCGCCGCCACATGGTACTCTTCTGTTGGTTTTATAGAGAATGCATGGGTCGCCGATGCCTTACTTGGTCTGGCCCGCCTCCCTCTGTGTTGTCTTGGGGCCCTCTTGATGAGGCAACGCGAATGTTCCTATTGTCATCCGCTACTTGTTCTATATACATTCAATGTTGTACACCCGTGTACCCGCGATTGCCGTGTCAGAACTCATTCTCATGCCCGATTTGGTACCTGCTGCAGAGAGCACGGATGCACGAGGGCCGAACTTCGGATGAGGCGTTGCTGGGGTGAAAGAGACGGAAGAACGCAAGCCATCGCAAGGGTCGTGACAAGCAAGCGGTGTGGGGTTGGCCACTCTCACCGAAGCAATCCGGCTTTATTCGTCGGTACGTTGTCACACAACATCGGGCTAGGAGGGCCAGAGTTTCTTCGGAGACCCCCTCAACCCCAATCAGGGCGAAAGTGCAGGCTTCTTTTATTGCGATCATCCTCGTCATACTAGCGAAACTTAGCTGCGTAGAATCGTAAGTACGCTATGTGAAGGCGTAAATGCGGGCCGTAGGAGGGGAAAATGCAAGTGTGTCTCACTCGGAGACAGTGATTAAGTTACAGATCGGCTTTGATATTTGATAAGCTATAAATATCATTGCACTGTGGAGTAGTGAAACTCACTAGGGTCGAAATCGGAGAGAATAACATCGGCAGTATCACTTATTATGATTTAGTGAGGTCGGCAGCTTATGTATGTGAGGAATGCAAGTGGATGGGAGTATGGAGTAGAGCCTCCTACTGTATCTCCGCAGGTTCTGGTTATTTACCGATTACATAATCAACTGGTCTGGCCTCGGGTTGTCCGTTCCGGCAACGTTCCGGGCTCGATCCCAATATCACTGACTGGCACGACCATGTTCCACGACGCTAAGGCTACGGATGTTGAGCCTCAAACTGCTTGCGGTATGATTTAGCGTCGCCACTAGCGCCTACCTGTACAGTAAACATTCTCCCATCGTCAAATCCACCTGGCCGAATAGGCATCTATGGACCCGCCACTCACGAATGGTGTAAATGCCGGAGTGTCTACTGAATTTGGTCCAAAGAGCAAGCAAACCACAATAATTATACGGTTACTACGTGGACAGAAGAACAGTGAGGGAGAACTCGACATAGAAGATACGGGAGTGATACAAGATTCCTTTTGGTCACGACAACAGCGACGATGAATGAACATCAATGAACAATTCAATTCATGGTCACGGGAACAGGAGGGGTCGGGTCAGTGATACCAGCAGGAGTATCTGAGGCAAAAAAATATTCATAGTGAGGACCACCCAGAAACGCACGACATATCAACAACGTACCGTCAGCCGTAACGGATGAGGGAGGGGTAACGACAGTTTGCGGAGTGCCGAGCAAGAAAGGTCCATCACCACCTGTGATACCTTCATCAGCCGTGGGGGGAAGACACGAAAGAGTAGCCAAAAGTACCTCGACCTCCCGCCTAACACTCACAATCTGCGAAGCCAAGGAATAAAGCTCGTAGGCGCGCCGAACAGCAAGCCAAGTCTGTAGGAACAATCCAGGAGAATGATGACTCTCAATACGGATGAGCGCAAGCTGCCTTGCGAGGCTGTGGTAGTGAGTGAAGGATGACGACCTCTGGCGGGAGAAACAAGGTAGCACATACACCGCAAGGCCTACTTTATAATCGCTCATTTCTGGGACCGCGCCGATTGTTGTAGCAAGGGCGAGAGATTGTTCCGCATCGGTCAGCATTGAAGATATAGTCGGAATAATATTGTGCGGAAGCAAGCATCGGAGGTAGATGACGAGGCCAAAGACGGAGATGCAAAAGCCAAGAGTATCGATGAGACCCATGGTAAAAATATCGAACGAAGAGCAAGACGAAGAGTGTGTGGGGACTTTTAAACAAGGGCGAGGGATGAAGCTCGATGATGCAGTGTCGTTCGGGCTTTTGAGCACTTGCAACGATCGTGTGTGCCTGGACACCACGAGTACTATACATACTTTCTGACGCCTTTTTCCCCCTGATAAGATACCGTTAGGGTGGGGGGCGGGGGGCGGCCGTGAGGCTTGGGCGACTGTCACTGGGGCTCCCGGGGCTCCCGAATGCTTGTCATCACGTGTACGCCTGAACACGGGTACTATATAGGACCTTCCGCCCTGACGAGATATCGTTAGTGGGGGCCCAGCCACGCACGGGGGCAAAAAATGATGAAGCAGGTTCATTGGGCGACGTCGGCTTCTGGGCGATCTGAGCGCTTGTCGTGATTACAAGTGCGCCTGAACACGAGTACACGAGTGCTATACACCCTGTTCGACGCTTTCTTCCACCCTAATAAGATGCAGTGGAGGCCCGGCCGTGGGGCGAGAAGTGATGAGGCAGTGTGGTTTGGCCCGTTTGGGTGTGCGCCTGAACATGAGCGTGGTTTCTGACAGATCTGATACCTCAATAAGATAGTAGATACCATTAGTGGTCATGGTGCGAAAAATGATGAAGCAGGTTTGTTGGGCGACCTCGGCTTCTGAGCGCCTGTCATGATTACAAGTGCTGAACACGCGTACACGAGTGCTATACACCCTGTCCGACGCTTTCGTCCACCCTAATAAGGTCACGGTGCCGTTACTACTACTACACTGGGGCCTTTGTTTCGGCGCTTTGGGCTTTGTCATGATCACGTGTGCGAAAACTGTAACACTTCGACCAATCACCGATACCTGACCCTGACACTTATTATGTACTCGTATTATGACCAAATTATGACCTACACACTGATCATGGAAGCGCTCAGAAGCCCAAACGGCACTGCTTCATCCCTCGCCCCACCCTTGATCGACGGTGTCTTATCAGGGCGGAATAAGGCGTCGGACAGACAGGATACATGGTACACATGTGCTCATGTTCAGGCGCACCTGTGATCACGACAAGCGTTCAGAAGCCCCAGTCGCCCAAACGGGTCAAATGACAATGCTTCATCATTTTTCGCCCCACGGCCGGGCCCCTATTAACGGCACCTTATTAGGGTGGACGAAAGCGTCAGACAGGGTGTATAGCACTCGTGTACGCGTGTTCAGCACTTGTAATCATGACAGGCGCTCAGATCTCAGAAGCCGAGGTCGCCCAACAAACCTGCTTCATCATTTTTCGCACCATGACCACTAATGGTATCTACTACTGTATGGGTGTATAGCACTCGTGTACTCGTGTTCAGGCGCACTTGTAATCACGACAAGCGCTCAGATCGCCCAGAAGCCGACGTCGCCCAATGAACCTGCTTCATCATTTTTTGCCCCCGTGCATGGCTGGGCCCCCACTAACGATATCTCGTCAGGGTGGAAGGTCCTATATAGTACCCGTGTTCAGGCGTACACGTGATGGCAAGCATTCGGGAGCCCCGGGAGCCCCAGTGACAGTCGCCCAAGCCCCACGGCCGCCCCCCGCCCCCCACCCTAACGGTATCTTATCAGGGGGGAAAAGGCGTCAGAAAGTATGTATAGTACTCGTGGTGTCCAGGCACACACGATCGTTGCAAGTGCTCAAAAGCCCGAACGACACTGCATCATCGAGCTTCATCCCTCGCCCTTGTTTAAAAGTCCCCACACACTCTTCGTCTTGCTCTTCGTTCGATATTTTTACCATGGGTCTCATCGATACTCTTGGCTTTTGCATCTCCGTCTTTGGCCTCGTCATCTACCTCCGATGTTTGCTTCCGCACAATATTATTCCGACTATATCTTCAATGCTGACCGATGCGGAACAATCTCTCGCCCTTGCTACAACAATCGGCGCGGTCCCAGAAATGAGCGATTATAAAGTAGGCCTTGCGGTGTATGTGCTACCTTGTTTCTCCCGCCAGAGGTCGTCATCCTCACTCACTACCACAGCCTCGCAAGGCAGCTTGCGCTCATCCGTATTGAGAGTCATCATTCTCCTGGATTGTTCCTACAGACTTGGCTTGCTGTTCGGCGCGCCTACGAGCTTTATTCCTTGGCTTCGCAGATTGTGAGTGTTAGGCGGGAGGTCGAGGTACTTTTGGCTACTCTTTCGTATCTTCCCCCCACGACTGATGAAGGTATCACAGGTGGTGATGGACCTTTTCTTGCTCGGCACTCCGCAAACTGTCGTTACCCCTCCCTCATCCGTTACGGCTGACGGTACGTTGTTGATATGTCGTGCGTTTCTGGGTGGTCCTCACTATGAATATTTTTTTGCCTCAGATACTCCTGCTGGTATCACTGACCCGACCCCTCCTGTTCCCGTGACCATGAATTGAATTGTTCATTGATGTTCATTCATCGTCGCTGTTGTCGTGACCAAAAGGAATCTTGTATCACTCCCGTATCTTCTACGTCGAGTTCTCCCTCACTGTTCTTCTGTCCACGTAGTAACCGTATTAATTATTGTGGTTTGCTTACTCTTTGGACCAAATTCATTCAGACACTCCGGCATTTACAACATTCACGAATGGCCGGTCCATGATGCCCATTCAGCCAGGTGGATGTGATCATGAGAAAATGTCTACTGTACAGGTAGGTGCAACGCGAAGATATACATCATAGCGCAAGCGGCCTGAGGCTGGACACGAGCGTTATTACTGTTAGCCATTAGCAGGAGGGCCCGAGTTAAGAATTTAATTTGTAACCATGTCATAGACCCTGCAAGATGTCTGTAATTCTAGTTTACAGTGAGAGAACTGGCGAGGCGAGGAGACGGATGTGAGGAGCTGAGTTACCCAATTTGGCAATAATTCCTGGACGTCCCAACTTCAGTTTCATGAAGCCCTCCCGAACCACGGATGGATCAGAGTAAGGCGGCAGCTATAGGAATTGGTAATCTTCGCGCACAAGAAACGGCTAGGTTGCTCTGGAAAGTTCTGCGGCAGCGGATTCGTTGCACATGATGCGAGTATCCGCCCGCCGAAAGGCAAGAATTAGCTAGCTCCTAACACCAACCCGTTACAGAAGTGGAGCAGCGTGCTGCGCAACGACTTTTCAGGAAATACGCCGCACGCCGAGTGCCTACTTCGGCGGGCGTTGACGACAAATGCTGACGTTCCACTGCGTTCAGACTGGCAAACGGGGCACCACGTGGTAATATCTACCCTCGGACGGGCGGAATCAAGTAGAAGTCTCCACAGTCCAAGCGGCGTACATAAAGAACGCTGCGTAGAGCAGACGCCCCCACTCGAACGCCTCACAGCATCAATCAAGATGTCGCTCATCTTCAACGACTACTCTACCCCTTTTGATCGCTTCTTTGACGACGTGTTGAACCCTCGCGCTCTTCGTCATGTCCAGCACTCCGACGTCTTCCGTCCGAGGTGAGCTCCTATTTGGATGGGCTTTCTCAGCCGGTGCTCATCGATGTTGCCCAGGATGGACATCCATCACGACGACAAGTCGAACACCGTCTGTGCGACTTTCGAACTTCCCGGCCTGCAGAAAGAGGACGTGTCAATCGACGTCAACAACAACATCCTCACCGTGTCTGGTGAGACGAAGCAATCCACCGAGCGTAATGAGGAGGGATATACGCTCCGTGAGCGTCGCTACGGTAAATTCTCGAGGTCGCTCTCCCTGCCACAGGGTTTGAAGGTAAGCCGAAACTCAACAACCGACCCCTGCGATGGTATCAATGTTTCCACAGAACGAGGACATAAAGGCAACCATGAACAATGGCTGCCTGAATGTCGTTTTCCCTAGGTCTGTGCCGGATTCGACCCCAGCGAAGATCACCATTGGGTGATTTGAGCAACCATTCACACTTGACAGGAAAAAGAGGTTCCATTCCATGATCTTGGTTTGTGTGCGATGTACAAATCTGGAGTCGTGATTTGTATGAATAGCAATCAATGGAGCCGCGGCTGATTCATGACGCTCTTGAGGGAACGACGAAGAGGACGACCGAGAACTGTGCTGTATATTATGTTACGAGTTGAACCTATAGATACGGAAATTACGCCAAACGAGAAGCTAGGGAGAAGGACGGCGTTAGCATTGATCAAACAGCCCGGAACAGAAGTAGGAGCACCTCAATCGAAAATCCTAATTTCGGTCTTTTGGAGGTGGAGGAGGGGGCGTACCCTCATTCATCGGTAAGCTCGACGCCTCTGCCCGTGCTATACCAACCCTCTGCAATTCCACGGGCGGCACGGGCCTGGCATTCTCCCATCCAATACCGTCACTTTCACCACCTTCCTCTTCTTGTTCGCCATCATCGTCTTCTTCCAAAAACGAGTGCGCTGGCGGGCCATCATCTTCTGAGAGGCGGACGGCGCCTTCTTGACGTGTCCACGTTTTCAGTCTGGAAATCGTGCGACAATGCCGCGTAAGAGAAGTGCCACACTGGGGCTACACTGCACGCACTGATGCGCGACGACCGTCCTGAGCATTTCAGACCGACGCCATATTACAAAGAGCAGGCAGGCGGTCGCCGTGGTGCAAAGGAATAAAAACAGAAACGAGCCGATCGGCTGCGGTTTGGGCGCGGGGCGCGCCTCTGGAAACTTCAGGTTAGCTGTATGTGGCCCTTGTAGTGTGAGCCTGACCTCCAGGAGGAAGAGAAGGTGCCATATTGTGAGACACGCGTGGGTGCGACGATGTTGTGGGACGGTCTGCGACTGGGAGTTCTCTCAGACCCGGACCAGGCTCGGACCACTCTCGGACCTCGGATGACAAACGGCCCGCCTCGTGCCGGAGCGTAGTCTCTATAGCATTACCTAATGTCATTTTTTCTTGGTTTTTTCTCCAGCCATCGCATCGCAGTCGTGTACACTTTTCGCCACTCCACTTACCTTACCGTGACTCTGACAGGCATGCCCTTTTTCTCGGACACGTGGGTACCACCGACGATGGAAGAGTAAAATATTTGGAGAGCACCCCAGCATGACTACGGTCTCGAACTGTGAGTGCCACTTGTACAAGGCGACCATAGGCCCAGCCTCTACGAGATGAGAAATTTTTCATCAGTTATCCCTGTCTTAAGACTCGTGTCGACAATGAATCGTCCTGACTCCTCAGCCCTTCGTCGTCCCTGTCAAGTACTAACCTTGTCTCCATGGCAGGTTCTCTTCTGGTAGGCTGTTTTGGTTCGGATCATTCTTTCGGTGCAGTGTGGCCTCAGTGTCTCCTCGTCTTCTGTGTGAGTCGTGTCCTCTTTTTGTAGACGGTTGGCATGTCTCACTGTCCCCCCCGTTTTACAAATAGGATTAGCTCTCAAGTGTAGTAACCCGGCGTGCCACCTGAACGGCCTGAACGCTGATCCGATGGTCGGATCACGCCTATACCGTCTCCATCTACTGTATGGCCTACTCACGCTGAGGATATGGAATATCGTACCGTCGAGTGCCCAATTGTCGCGACAAACGAGTGGCACGGCATTTTCATATTGGAGTGATCTTGATTGTGCCAACATTTCGAGATATGACAATCAATTTAGATTTTTCAACTCCATTGACGTGCGCCTCAGAATACGTACTCGAGCACAATGGAATATGTGGCACACCAATTACAGTAAACTGAACAGAGATTGGATTATTTATACTGAAGTACCTCCCACCTGGTTTATATACCGTGTTATCCACTAAGACACAGGACGGATACAGTACAAGTACTGTATAAACGAAAAAGCGTGTCGCGAGTGGGTCACCTGGTTGATGCTGCCGTCAACCGAAGACAGGGTGGTCCTAACCCCGATTGGCATTTGCAGTTACAGTAACTCAATATTACTCAATGGTTGTACTAGAAACTAGAAACTGTATTTCCTAGCTGACGATTTTTCGGTCCGGTCGAAAAGCGGGGTTCCTGTACCTCGGCATGGAGTGGTCTCCCATCATACAGTGCGGTGTTGACAGCCGCTCACAGAATCCGGCCAGCAAGGCGAGATGAGGGGGAATTTTCACACAGCATAACACTCCATCCTCGAGAGAGCGGTAGCCTGAGGTTGGAGACACGAATGAGTCGGACATTGCGGATGACCGTGACATACACTGGCAGTAACTTAGGGCACACGTACAGACTCGGACGTGGGAGGGCTGAGAAACAACTCGCAATCAGGACAGGCACAGACAACAATAGCATATTGTAAGTTACTGTAACGTTACAGTATCTGAGATAAATAAATGCAAGTGCGACGTCACGCACCCTGGCGGAGAAAGGATTCGAGAACGTGGAGCTCCCTCCGAGTCACCGCAGCTTCCAGAATTGCCTTTATGTTCTACGTCCCGACATTATGAATTGGACAAGACACGGTCAGTCATTCTCCGGTAAGGTACATACGGTGCCAAAGGGTCGAGCGAGGTGGGGACAGCTACGTGGAAGGACAAACATGCAGCCCCTGCTCCGCAAGAACTCAAATACGTAGGATCGAGCGCTTGCTGAGTCGGAAGGTGACCTGATGGGGCAACGGCGTATGCTCCACGGGGCTTCAAGTTTCAAGCATCATGCATCAAGTTTGAAGTAAGTACAGTACATACAATAGCAAAACAACCCAAAGAAGCCGTGCTAGGAGAATTCGGTAAGTTGACACCTGGCCTAGAAACCATTGATTACTGTACATTCCAAGGCACTTCTTTTCGACCCTGCAGTGCAATACGCACGGTCGAGTCTCCCGTGAATAGAAGATGTGCGACACGACTCCGTCACACGAGGACTTGGTGAACTGGGAGAGAGGCCCATTTAGTTTGACAGGTAGCGCTTACCGGTGACCTTGCGTGCTGGAGCCCTTGCTGGAGCCATCATTGGGACATGATTGAGTTCGTCTTCAATTCGTCTTCAACCTTCAATCGCTCTAGCTTCTAACCCTGGACTAACCGTATTGAGTAGTGATTAATTTTACTCGACAAAAATGACAACATGACAACAAATGACAACAAAAGAGATAAAGTTACACTAATCTCCACAGCAACCAATCGTCCTCCGGACTTGCACTGGATACGGAGAAAACACAACGAAAGTCCTGACGGAAGTGCCCTTGCACACGGGAAACGGTCCATTGCCTTTCATCTAACAGTCCACAGTGCCTGTACTACATCTTTTCTCAAATCAAAGGTGGGAATGGGAAAATCGGCCTTGACCAAGGCCTTGACGTCGGTTCGCCATTGATGTAAATTTTTTCTCACTTCGCTCTTACAATTGGATAAGTTGTCGACCTGAAAAGGCTGAAATCCACAAAAATTGGTTTAAACATTGCAACAATTTCAAGCCGGACGATTCCGTGGACGATATGCTTTGCCTGATCCACGCCAATTTGGACTTCAGAACCTCGATTCAACGTCCTTGTGTTGACTTGCACTCCATTGCGAGAAAAGGCCCCATCAGTAATCTTATGGTTTCTACATCTATTGCGGGCACTCAACCGGATGTGATATTCTAACGCGGGAGGCAACTGTGTCGTGAGTGGGAAAACGTTTGTGAGTCCGCCATTGCCAAAATTGTGCCAGACTCAAATCCTTCAGGCACTACAGTACCCGGGTCGCGTGCACGATCGACGCGAATGGTTCTGCGTCTATGACATAAATAACTGGCCACATCTAGAGTCGTTGAAGTATCACACCAAGCCCACATTGTCGTTCCCTCTTTCCCCTCTGCATCGGACCCGCCAGTTCGAGGGGGCAGCATTATGTTTGGTTCAGTTCCACCGCTGCCACCACCCCCGGGTTTTGCCCAGACACACGCCTCGGTGCTCGGTCCAGGCATCGCAGGCTTATTCATCCAAGGGATAGAAACTGGACTCATCTTTGCCCAGTTCTCTCGGTGGTTCGACGCGCGTGACCGCAGCGAGAGCCCTCTTCTATCCACCGTCGTCATATTTGTGACCGTAGTTGGACTGTACGTTTCCCTCAGACTTTGGACTGCTTGGTCTTATTGTTGTCTATGAAGTGCGCAGTCTGGGATATCGTTCGCATCTGCCTGGGCTAAGTACGTACAACAGTTTGGGAATTTCGTACGTGTGCCTTTCTCTTGCCTTTTGCATTAGTGAACTGCTTCTAACGCTTAAGTTGCGCCCTAGCCGTGCCCGGACTGGGGAGATTACATTCACACAATCCCAGTGCGTGGAGAATCTCGTCTCAGCGCCTAATCCCGTTTGTATCCTAATCCCGTTTGCAGACCCTGGTCATATCGGTTCCCGTCCAAGCTTTGATGATTCGACGCTGCTATTACGTTCGTCATCAATCACATCGCGTAGCCCCTCCCATTTGACCAGAACAACCAGCTTGTGGGCAAGAACATGTTCATCATCGTTAGTAGCTCCGCTTGCGATAGGGAGTGCGCTGAACCCGTTCATTACTCAGACTCCACTCGTGTTACTTCTAGTGGCGTCGATAATCATGTCATTGTGGGCAATAGTTTTAATCATTCACTTTTTGACCGTTGTCCCGGCGAAGAACCCCCTTCCCTCGCTCCAAGCGCTTGGCGTATCTTGGCCTTGTAAGCACTCGACCCATCCCTAAAGAAAGCCTCTCTGAAACATTTACAGACTTGATGTCTGTCATACTCCCCTCAGGTAAGTCTGTCATCGCTCATAAATGCTGCACATACCCAACCCCTCTCAGTGCTCGATCTCATTCTTACTGGCATTTGTGCGTTGACCATGCTTCCCGTGACATTGGCTTTATGTGCTCATCCATTATGCCAAGTGCTTTACTACCTCACCCAAACGATGAAGCGGGTGTATGCCGCCCACATGCGCAAGGTATGTCTCGTGTATACACGGTGGATGCGTGCTCAGCTTCTGTTGGGGACTACAGCGAATCTCTCGCTTCGTAAATATTGTATGGCAATCTGCAGTGCCACCAACTCTCTGTGCCATCGGCGTGTCCGTAATCTATATTCGTTTTACGATTGCGAGTCAAGTGAGTCCCCTTTCTGCGCTTTCTCGGGATTCTTTTGGGCGTTTTTTTCGTGGGTGCTCACTGGAGCAACGGATGCTAAGCGCTGACCACCGGCTTCCTGTTCTTAGAAAAGATTGCAGTTCTGGCTGACGGTTGCCCATGCGATGATCGGGAAACTCTACGTTCTTTCGCTGTTTTACATGATGTACGTCACTTTGATCTCGCTTGCGTCGTGATCTTCGTGGGTTCACACCGTTTCGGGCATCGTCTCTAGCAACGCCAAGCAACCTTTGCAACTGGACGAGCGACCTACAATGTTCGTGTCGACGCTCACGGTGCCAGCAGAGGGCATGTACACAGTCACGCAATCTATCCGAGGTGGAGACGTTACGTTCAGCGAAAATCCCGCAGAGTGTGAGCAGGCAAGGACCGTAGATTCTGCCGTGTAGCCATTTTCGACCCTTTCAGACCCTTCATTCTTTTTTTTTTTTTCTTTTTTTTTTTTGTTCCTGCACAGCTGTACAGCAGGCCCAACCCAAGGGCACTTGCCCAAATTCGTAATAACCAGCCGCATTCATTCCTTTCTTCATACACTTCCTTCGCGTCGTTCCGTCGCTGTAGTAGTTAGTACTCAAAGATAAGCGCGTGTCATTATTTCACGCCAAGCCGATTATACTTGCCAGTGGGCGCCCCTTCACGTGTTCATCTTGTACCAGCCATTTAGACCTCACGAAGCGGTCGATAGTGTGCCTGGTAGTGCCACGTTCACGTCGAAACTCAAATTTTACTACTTCAATATCAAGACCTACACGCGCAGCGTGCATCTCACATACCCTGATTCGTCCAACCACGAGGAGCCCAGCGGCGACTTCCTGAAGAACAAGATCGTGATAGGATGTGCCGCGCTTGGCCTCCCTTTCAGGCTATGGACGAGGGCGTTGGTGTTTTCTTTCAAGCGCGGATGCCTGCGGCAATCACCACGCTGAGCATTGCCGATGTCGGCGCTGTCACGCTGCCCATTCTCCGCCCCACCACCACCACTCGAAGTTGACCACCAATGTCATACCATGTATATGGTACCTCATATATTTGAGTGCTATTTATTTAACATATGTAGGAGAAACATACGATAATAGGAAGGGGAGTCTCCCCAAGCTGAAACCCAGGTAATTGATTTACATCTCTGTTACAGTACGTTGTCCAACGATTATCCGAGCTAATGCTTTGTTTGTCGTCGTCTTGAAAACTTCGAAACGCCAAGATACATTTACTAGAGGCGCTCGCTCGGTCCTTTTCGGCAACTTGGTCTTCGATCTCTACTGTTATGTTCAAGTTGACCTGCACTCCGTTGCTTTACTAGTGAATTTTCTTGATTTCCAGCAACTTTATCTTTGGGGCCACTGGCAGGACTGGGATTCACAGTGGCATAGGTTACTCAAGGCTTTGGTTTATGACGTCCAAATTACGGGACGGGACGTAAGAGGTATGACTCAGCCATTGCCGAAATTGCTCCCAGGCCAAATCTTCCAGGCGCCACCTTGCAGATCGACGCGAATGGCTAAGTCCGCGAGACCGCGTCTATAATCGACCTTAGATAGTTGATCGCATATTCTCGCATCACAGTATTTATACCTTTACTATAGTGCCCCAACCCAGCATTTTCATTCCCTCCCTCTTACCGTCTCTAAGTCAAATCCGCCATTTCGCAGGGACAGCATCATGTCCAGTTCGGTTCCACCAACGCAGCTCCCACAGTATCAAACCTCGGCGCTGGGCTCAGGCATTGCAAGCCTATTCATCCAAGGGATAGGAGATGGTCTAGTCTTTGCCCAGTTCTCTCAGTGGTTCTATGGGTCTGACCGCCGAGAGAGTTCTCTGTTATCCGCCGTTATCGTGTTTGTGACCGTGGTTGGACTGTACGCCTCTTCCATACATTTTACTATGTCACCACATTATCTATTCCCGTTTATGAAGTGCGCAGTCCGGACTATGCTTTGCATCTGTTTGGTCTAAGTACGTACAACATTTTGGGGTGATCGTAGGTGTCGCTTTCTGCATCGGTGACACACCTTAATGCCTGAGCTGCACCTCAGCCGCTCCCGGATTGGGAAGATATCGTTCAGCCAATACCGGTGCGTGGAAAATCCCATTTGTTTCACAGCTCTTAATCCCGTTTGCAGACCTTGGTCATATCGGTTCCCGTCCAAGCTTTGATGATTCGACGCTGCTATCACGTTCGTCATCAATCACATCGCATAGTCTCTCTCATTTGACTAGAACAACTAGCTTGTGGGAAAGAACATGTTCATCATCGTCAGTAGCTCCGCCCGCGATAGGGAGTGCGCTGAACCCGTCTATTACCCAGACTCCGCTCATGTTACTTCTAGTGACGTCGACAGTCATGTCACTATGGACAATAGTTTCAATCACTGAATTTGTGAATACCATCGAAACGACGGGCCTAATCCCTACGCTCACGGTCCAAAGATCTTGGCCTTGTAAGCCCTCAACTCGTTTCTGGAGAAACCTTTTTGTGGAAACATTTACAGTCTTGATGTCTGTCCTTCTCCCATCTGGTAAGTCTGCCGACGTTCATAACATACTACAAGCATCCGACCTTTCTCAGTCCTCGATGTAGCTCTTACTATCATCTGTACGTCGTCCACGCCTCCTGTGACATTGGCTTCACGTGTTTATCTATTACGCCAAGTGCTTCACTATCTCACCCGATCGATGAAGCAGGTTTATGCTGCCCACACACGTAAGGTGTGTCTCGCACGCTTATGGATGCCCGATGTATATACTCAGCTCCTGTCGGGAATTGTAGAGAATCTCTCGTCTGGTGAACATCGTATGGCGATCCGCACTGCCACCGACTCTCTGCGCCATTTGCATAGCCGTACTATTTATCCAATACACGACCGCGCCTCAGGTGAGTGTCCCCATTTCTGCCCCCTCTCAGGGTTCTTTTGGCGTCTTATTCGGAACGACGAGCGCTGAACACCGACTTCTCGTCTCCAGAGTGAGTCACCGTCCTGGCTTCCGGTTATTCAGGCGATGATCGGGAAGCTCTACACTCTTTCGCTCCTTCACATGGTGTGCGTTGCTTCAATCTCTCCTGCATCTCGGTGATTCACCCCCATTTCTGGCGTCGTGTACAGCAATGCCCAACCGCTACAACTAAGCGAGCAACCCACAACGTTTGCATCGACGTTAACGGTTCCTGCGGAAGTTATGCATACACGTACACAGGATGCCCGAGGGGGAGACATTGCGCGCAGTGAAAGTATTGAGGAGCGTGGGAAAGCAAAGACCGTAAACTTTGCCGCGTAGTAAACAGTCACTGTTTTTTCTTCTGCTTTGCATTACTATACTATAGAAGACCCAAGAGAAGACCCGAACCCAGGACGCTTGGTCGTATCCATAATAAGTACGCCTCCCCCCAGACCCGAGCATACTATGGCCACCTTAGCCTTGACCTTGATAACGCCGTTCTCAACGCTTGGCCCATATGAAGTCTACATGACTTCCTCTCGCTCACGCATCTCGAACCTTCCGTTCATGTGCCCCGGGCCGCTCCGGGCCTCACCGGGATTTCCTTCTTACATATCCGCGTCGGCCAGGACTGTCCTGACATCACGCAGAGTACCACCTGAACTTTAAGAGCCCGTCCGGTGCAAAATCGCTCCTCGGAAATGGCCGCTCGCGACCTCAGTCTGACGAGTGGGAGAAATCGGTCAGCTCCGGCAATAAAAATATCTAGTCGGACCGCCAAACGTAAATACTCGGTCGCGATAGGCAATGGATTTATGTATTTGGGTCGAGGTGAAGCCAGTGACCCCGTGTAGTTCCATTGCATTCCCCAACATGCTGCACTCGTACGCGGACTTAGTGGCTTGAACCCAACGCTTTCCTGACCACAAATAGAACCCTTGCCAATTTTCATGTGTTGCAGAAGTGTGCATGACCCTCGACACCTGTTCCAAGCTACACTCTGTGTGGCCCACTGTTTGCGTTCCCGACCTCACTGTACTCGCGCGCGGCCTTAGAGATTGGACAGGGACACATCTGCAACCACCTCAGACATACTCACAAGATCTCGCGCCACAAGGAGGCCCGCATGATTGCATTTGTCACTTTACATCCCATATCCTATGCTCTTTGGACAAGTTGAGCGTGTGTTTAGTGATGACATAAGCACAATTTCATTATATAATGTATGGTAGGCAAAGCCAGTCGACCGCGACAACAAATAAAAACGGGTCCATACCCAAGTCCATACCCGTTTTTATTTTTGGCAGGGTGGTCGGGCGCGACCTCGGCCGCGGTCAGGTGCGACCAACTGCACCGAACGGTCACGTTGCCGGGACCAACAAATAAAAAACAATGTTTTTTTTTGGCTGATGCCTGAGCGCGACAAACCGTACACCGGACGGGCTCTAAGGAGGCTCAAGAGGAGATGAATATGTTGGTCTAGCCTCGGTCTGGACTGTGTCCATTCCGGGGCTGTATTCCGAGTCCAACACTGACTACCAGCTTCCCATTCTTTGAAGAAAAAAAAGAAAAAAGAAAGAGCAGTACTATTACGTAGCTGACAGTTATCCAGCGATGACCGGGATGCTCTCAGGCTATGTTCAATCCTTCATTATTTTACGCGATCTCGCCTTCACCTCGGGCTTGATGCTTGATGGCTCACACTAGCACCATTTCTGATCTCGTATCCAGCAACCACTAAACTCGGACGAGCGACCTACAACTGTTCATATCAACGCTCACTGATCCAGCGAAGGTGGTCATGTATACACATACGCGGGATGCGCGAGGAGGAGTGAATTCTCAAGGACTCGGACGTAGTCATTCGTTATGTAATCAACGTGGCTCAACAGCAGCTCCGCTCTGCTTGCGTCGCAACTTTGGACTGGTTGGCGAACAAATATGGCATCCAGCATATTTTTTCCGCATTTTGGCATACTGTGAACATCGGACTATTCGAGGGTCTCTGGTCAACACTTAATTTAGAACTTGCGAAGACGACGATTCGAAATGCCAACAGCAGTGCCCTACGTCGGACGGCGCGACTCTTGGCGCGACTATCCGCAAGCCCGTTCTCCGTTTTACATCATGTCAGTGGACCGTGGTCTTAGGCTCTTACTTCCCTTCGACACTATTCTTGCGTTCCTCTCTTCAGTCACTGCGAAGCCCATGTCCACTGCCCACCTTAGTTGCCACTCGCGCGCCAGCCCCATACCTGGGACGAAGACCTGCCAAAATGCGCGACCTAGTCACAGAAGCTGACTAGGTGACTCGCTGCCGTTCGCCAATACGGGAAGACGCACGTCGACACAACTCGTTTCCTTTCCCTGGTTTTAGACCACAACTCTGTATCCGAGACCGACCATAGTCACTCTTCACATTCCCTTATTTCTTCGCGTTTTTTCGACTTCGATCTCCATTCGGATATGATTTGACTCGTTGTCTGACCTCTCATACTCTTGCCGAGCGTGTAGACGGGGTCGCCAATCTTGGCCTTTCGAATATCAGTACTCTTTCTCAGTCCCCAGCCTTTCCTTTGTGTGCCTTGTACGCCCTCGATGAGACAAACGATAGCTTGTCCCTTCTGACACCGTCTTCCACGCCTTCCCAACATCCTCTCAATGACACCTATCGTTAAGTAAGAAGCTCATTTAGGAGCATCACACCCAACTTGTAATGGTTTCCTTCTCGTGCTTTTTTTTGCTTCAATCTTCCCTTGTCTTTCTCGAATGATTTGTCGTTCGCAGAAAACTTAGCAGAAAATGTAGACGAAAGGCCACCAAAATTACAGAAGAAGCTCAAGTCACTAACGGCTATTTTAGCCACTGTTGAGAAGTGCGAACGCATATCGTCGCCTTTTCGGGCTAGCTATCTACCCACCATCTTTCACTTGCCCTGGGCCTGCAATGTCACCAGTTCCGATCGCAATCAGTACCCTGGCTTCTACAAGCCTCCCAGTCCTTTGTCTTTAGCTTTAACTATCAACCAACGACAATCTGGAATTTCAGTACGAACCACGTCACATTACCAGGCACCACCGTGGACCGCTTCGTGACATCTACACGAGGAGAATATTACTACTATGTGGGGGGAGGATGTGAAGGGATGAGCAGATATACTCGGCTTGGCGTCTGGTGAAGTGCGCTGATCGTATAATAGCTCTGGTCACGCATTGAAGGGAGTGTGTGGGAAGGAACTGAAGGAAGCAATGCATGCAGGTACGACCAAGCGTCCTGGGTTCGGACCTTCTGTACGATAATGCAAGACGAAAAGAAGCGAAGGTGTGGGAGGTTGAGAAACGGAACCCGTAGACGGCGTTGACTACACCGCAAGCCCTTTGGTCCTTACCGGCTCACGCTCCACGACAATTTCACTGAGCGCAATATCTCCCCCTCGCGCATCCAGCGTACGAGCATACATAACCTCCATTGGTACAGTGAGCGTCGATACGACTGTCGTAGGTTGCCCAGTTGGCCTTAGGGGCTGAGCATTGCTAGGCACGACGTCAGAAAAAGTGGTGAACCACCGAGATGCAGGTGAGATAGAAGCGACGCACATCATATAGAACAGCGATAGAACGTAGAGCTTCCCGATCGTCGCCTGTATAACCGGCACCCAGAACGCCAAGACTCTCTGAAAAAAGAAAGCAAGCAGTCAGCGTCGGTCGCTCCAGTGAACTCCCACGAACAAGACATCCCGAACAGGGGAAGAAATGAGGGACACTCACCCCAGGGGCGATCGTGAAACGGAGATAGAGTGCGAACACGCAGATGGAGCAGAGTGTTGGTGGCAGTGCAGATTGCCACACGATGTTCGCGAGACGAAAGATTTGCTACAGTTCCCAACAGAAGCTGAGCACAATGGGCATCCCATATAACCACATGAGACACACCCTGCGTTTGTGGACGGCATACACTCGCTTCACCGTTCGGGTGAGGTAGTAAAGCACTTCGTGTGGTGAATTTAAGTGAAGACAATGTCACAGGAAGCACGAAAGACGCACAGATACCGGTTAGAGTGATATCAAGGACTGAGAGAGGTCAGAGGTTTGCGGTATGTTATGAAGGACAGCAGACTTACCCGAGGGGAGAAGGATAGACATCAGAACTAAAAATGTTTCAGAGAGAGGTACCTTTAGGAATGGGTTGAGCGCTCACAAGGCCAAGATATTCCGATCACATTCTGCAAGCGAGCAGGGTCACCCGATGTGATAATAGCCACATAGCGAAAGGCTAAAACCATTGACCACAGTGTCACGACTACCGAGGCCACTAGAAGTAACACGAGCGGCGTCTAAGTAAGAAAAGTTCAGCGTACGCTCGGTGATGGGCAGAATCACTGACGACGATGAACAGGTTCTTGTTCACGAGCTAGCTGTTCTAGTCAGATAGGAGGGGTCATGCGATGTGGTTGAGAACGGACGTAATAACAGCGTCGAATCATCAAAGCTTGAACGGGAACCGATATGGCCAGGGTCTACAAACCGGATGAGGAGCTATGGGACGAGAGGGATTGTCCACACACTGGGATTGACTGGACGTAATCGCCCCAGTCCTCGCACGGCTGAATTGCAACTTTAGAGGTATAACACTGATGGAACAAACGAGATAAAGGCGACACGTACGAGCATCCCAAACCGCTGGACGTACTTAGACCAAGCAGATGCGAAGCAAATCCCGGACTGCGCACTTCATAAATGGCATAGACAATCAGTTCACGCAATTCATAGTCTGGAAGACACGTACAGTCCAACTACGGTCACAAATATGATGACGATGGATAAGACGGAGCTGTCACTACGATCAAACGCGGCGAACCATTGAGAGAACTGGGTGATGACGAGACCGGATTCTATCCCTTGAATGAATAAGCCTACAATGCCTGAACCGAGCACCGAGGCTTGATCCTGCGCAAAACCCGGGGGTGGCGGTGGCGGTGGTAGCTGCGTTGGTGGAGCCAAACCGGACATAATGGTATCCTCGAAAGCTGGCAGGTCCGACGAAAAGATAGGAAGGGGGAGGGAAGATGCAAGTTTGGGCTGCAATGCGGTACTCTGACATTACATGCGCCAACTATTTAGGGACAGCTGTTAGACGCGCTATTGCGGACTCAGCTTGTCGCGTCGATCCAAAGTTGAAAACGGCTAACCTGAATCTACACGTACCGCATACCGGGTGGTGCCTGGAGGATCTGGTGCGTTTTGTGTATTTTGGGCAATCACCGACGCACAAACACAGCATAGTTGCCTCCGCTTTCTGGTGACTCACGAACGGTGAGGCTTGAGCTTGAGTCCTGAGTCAGTCTCGGCCCCAACGTGATAAGAGTCGCTTGGAAACCCGACAATCCAGTACGTAGCTTTGCAACGGATGCAGATCAAATTGACGTGGAAGTGAGAAAGGTTCCGAAGGCCGTGAGGGGCGAGATCCCGTATCTTGGCCTCTATACGATCGTCCGTCTTGGAATCCTTGAAATTTTCACAGATAAAATTTTGGGGGTTTCAAGTCTGGTTTCGAGACGAACAGAGCGCCGATGACCTCACTGTACAGCGCTTTGGATGTGACCATGTGACCCTTCATCAGGATATAGATCAGAATAATAACTACGGGCGCTGGTGGCTTTAGCTGGAGCTGGGCTGATCAAGGGACTGACATCGAATAACTTACTACGAATCCAGTGTTTCTGATGTGCAAAAAATATTCTTGCATTTCTCCTTGTTCTCATGTGAGTGTGGAACACATTAAAATGATAGATTGCTGCCAGTGTAACTTCAAGTTGCAATGTGTAAAGCGACTTGTCGTTGTGTGCATTTCAAATAATGAAATTCCATACAATACGCTACTCAGGCACAAACCCTCCAGGCACCCATCTGGTACTTCTGAACACCGATGGTAATAACTTTTCCCGGTACCGCAACTTGAATATGTTATTCGAACCTCTACTGTACCCCCGCACTTTTGTTGCTTCCCTCTTACCATCTCTGCATCGGGCCAGCTGATCCGGTTCGATTCCACCAACGCAGGCTCCCACCACTACCACCCCCGGATCTTGAGCAGAGTCAAGTCTCCGTGCTCTGTCCAGGCATTGCAGGCCTATTCGTCCAGGGATAGAAACTGTGCTCGTCCTCGCCCAGTGGTTCTGGGTACCTGAGCACAGTGAGAGCTCCGTTTTATCTGCCGTCGTCATATTTGTACACTTCTTCCGGACTCTCTTAATTGCATGGCTTCATTATTTATTTCCATTCATGAAGTGTGCGGTCCGGATTATGCTTTGCATCTGCATGGTGTAACTACGTACAGCAATTCGGGGTGTTCGTATGTCTCGCTTTCTCTTGCTTGCTGCATCAGTGACATGCGTCTAACACTGAGTTGCACTTCAGCTGCTCCCGGGCTCGGACTGAAAATTACGTTCACCCGATACCAGTGCGTGGGGAATATTTCCCTTGTCTCGTAGCTCCTAATCCCGCCGCGGACCCTGGTTGTATCGGTTCCCGTTCAAGCTTTGATGACCCGACGTTGTTATCATGCTCGTTCTCAACCACATCGCAGAGTCCTTCCCATCTGACTAAACCGACCAGCTTGTGGGAAAGAACATCATCGATAACTCCGCCCGTCGCTGAGAGTACGCTAAACTGTTTCTTACTCAGACACCGCTCGGCATCTGTGCGTCGTCTATGCTCTTCCCGTGTCATTGCTTCATATGCTCATCCATCACGCCAAGTGCTTCACTACCTCACCCGAACGATGAAGCGTGGATGCCGCCCACAAACGCGAGGTGTGACTCACGCGCTTATGGATGTCTGTTACGTGTGCTCAGCTTTGGTTGGAACTATAGCGAATCTTTCGTCTCGCAAACATCGTGTGGCGGTCTGCGCAATCTGCCTGTCTGTATTCTACGTCCAAATTTCGACCACGCGTCTAGTACTCGCCCCCATTTTTACCCCTGCTCAGAATTCTTTCGGCATCTTGTTCGTGGGAGCTCACCGGAGTGACTGACACTAACGATCGGCTTCCTGTCCTCAGAAAGGATTTCAATTCTGAATGCCGATTTTCCAGCGGATGATCTGGAAGCTCTACGTTCTTTCGCTACTCTACGACATGTGCATCGCCTCGATATCGCCCGCATTTCGGTGGCCCACCCACCATTTCTGACGTTCCGACGTCGTACCTAGCAATGCCCAGCGCCTAGGACCGGGCGAGCGACCTACGACCATCATGTCGACTCTCACTGTCCCAACGGAGGCCATCTGTCCCTTCACGCTGGAAGCCTGAGGAGGAGACGTTTCGTGCGGTGACATTGCAGCGGAGCGTGGAATTTCAAGGACCGTCGACATTGCTATAGTCGACGTTTTTCAAACCTTTATCGTTTTGGTTTTCCTTCCGTCTTTGCGGTCTTCACATTACTATACAGAAGGCCCGAACCAAGGTCAAATTTCTAATAACCTGTCGGGTTCATTAGTTCCAAATCACAATTCAGGAAGGCCAGAATTTCTCACTCGGCCTCCTGCGGTTCTCCTGCCCTCATCGCCCAGTTCGGGTATCTGGTCCGACAACTGTAACACTTTGCGGCGCCATTCGCAGCCGCGGTGTGCGCCATCACTGGCGGTCTTGAGCTTGTGTTTGTTTGTCGATTTGTGACTCAATGCCTCTGAAGCCGCACGACAGATGCATCTCATTCGTTGTTTCGCAGTTTCGGACTGGAATGTGAGAGCGCATAGTGTTGGTGTTCGTTGTCGTCATCCGAGTCGTCGCGCGCACAGAAATAATGTGTTGAAGATGGAGCCCGGAACCCCCCCGGGAGCCTACTGCTCTACGGCTCGCCTGTCAGATACCCGTTGAGTCTGAGCCATACTGTATTGGTACGTCTCAGATTCTGCCCGATATGAACTGTTCAAATTTTTGCAATCTTTTTCTAGTCATTAAACACTTGCATTTCAAAACTGAAAGCGTAGTACCATCGACCGCTTCGTGAATGACGCGACGAGAGTGCTGCTGCCGTGGTGAAATGGTTGGGCAGACGTGATGTACTTCATACTACGCGATTTGGCGTGTAAGTGAGTAACTGTAAACTTTTCATAAACTAAATACAGCAACAGAGCGACGCTAAAGAGTGTGTATGGAAGCAGGGAACGAATGCAGCAAGTTATAGTTTTTAAGAATATGACTGAGTGTCCTTGGTTCGGGCCTTCTGTACAGAAATGGAAAGACGAAAGGCAATGAAAAATCAATGCAAGGGAATTGTGAAGGGTTGAAAGACGGACCTGTCGACTAAACACCAAGGTTGAAAGTCCTTACCATTCCACGCTCCGCCACAATATCACTGCACGGAACGTCAACGTCTCTCCCTCGGGCTTCCTGCGTGAATGTATAAACGATGTCCGCTGGCACAGTGAGTGTCGATATGATTGTTGTAAGTCGCTCGTCCGGTCCTAGGGGGTGAACGTTGCTAGTTACGACATCAAATGGTGTGTGAATCAGGCGATACCAAGATGACACACGTCATGTGAAACAACGAAAGTACGTAGAGCTTTCCGATCATTTGCTGGATAACCGGCGTCCAGAGCTGCAACTGTTTCTGAGAAAAAGGGAGAGGGTTGTCAGCGTCCGTCGCTCCGGTGAGCTCCCACGAACAAGACACCGAAAAAATCCTGAAGAGGAACAGAAATGGGCACTTACTTGACGTGAGGTCGCGTATTGGATATAGAGTGCGGACAAGCAGACGGCGCAGAGAGTCGGTGGCAGTGCATATTGCCAAACGATGTTCACGAGACGAGAGATCCGCTGTGGTTCCCGACAGAAGCAGGTTGAGTACACACCACAGCCATTCTCCATAAACACACGAGACACACCTTACGTCCACGGGGAGCATAAACCTGCTTCATCATTTGGGTGAGATAATGAAGCACTTGGGGAGATAAATTCAATGGGAAGCCAATGTCACGGGAGACGCGGACGACGCACAATGCCAGAAAGAACGAGGTCGAGGACTGAGAAAGGTTAGATGTTTGTAGATTATGAGTGACGGCAGACTTACCCGAAGGGAGAAGGACAGACATCAAGACTGTAAATGTTTCCAAAAGGACTTTCTCTGGGAATGCATTAAGTGCTTATAAGGCCAAGATATGTCGACTACATGGAGTAAGATAAGGGGGTTCTTCGCAACGATGATGGTGTAAAGACGAAGGGTCGAAACTATTGACCATAGTGTCATGGCTATTGAGCTCACTAGAAGTAACACGAGCGGAGTCTAAGTAAGGAACAGTTCAGCGTACTCTCGGTGGCGGGCAGAGCAACTTGCAATGATGAACATGTTCTTGTCTACAAGCTGGTTGGTTTAGTCAAGTGGTAGGGACTATGAGATGTGGTTGAGAACGAACGTGATAGCAGCGTTGAATCATCAAAGCTTGAACAGGAACCGCTATGACCAGGGCCTGCGAGATGATTAGGAGATATAAAACAAGAGGGATCCCCCACGCACTGGGATTGAGTGAACGTTATCCTCCCAGGCCGGGAGCAGCTGAAGTGTCATCCAGGCATTAGAGGCGTATCACTGGTGTGGGAATCGGCAGAAAAGCTACACGTACCAACATCCCGAAATGCTGCACATACTTGGACCAAGCAGATGCAAAGGATCCCCGACTGACAATTAGGTCATGCAGCTCAAAGTCTGGAAGCACGTACAGTCCAACTACGGTCACGAATATGACGACGGCAGTCATAACAGAGCTCTCGCTGCGGTCAAGTGCGGCGAACCACTGAGAGAACTGGGCAATGACGAGACCGGACTCTATCCCCTGAATGAATAAGCCCGCGACGCCAGGACCAAGTACCGAGGCTTGACTCTGCATAAAACCCGGGGGTGGTGGTGATGGTTGCGGTGGGAGCTGTGTTGGTGGAACCGAACTGGACATAATGCTGTCCCCGAAAACTGCAAACTGGCTGATCCAACGCAGAGATAAGAGAAAACGAACGAATTGAAGTAGAGGGCTCAAATGCCACGGCCAATTATTTATTACTACCAGCCAGTCATGCCAAATTGTGGTACTCGGCCATTCGTAATTGCTAGAATGGCTAGGTGTACCAGTGGATGCCAGGTAGTGCCTGGGGGCTGAGGCATTTGGGCCTGATGCAATTTTGGCCAAGATTTGGGCTGTCAACGTGTCAACGGTCAACTCATAACTTCCTTTTCCCACCCCGCTTTAGGATGTCACGACCGGAGCCCTGAGAGTAACTTTCTCGAGTCCCAGCCTTGGTCCTAGCATGATAAAGTCGTTTGTTAAACCAAAGAATTCACTAGACTCGACTTTTTTGCAACTGAGACAGGCCAACACAGAGATAGAAAAAAGGTTCCGAAGACCAAGTCGCCGATGAAGGATCGAGATTTGTATCTGTACAATCGTCCGCTTTGAAGTCTTTGAAATAGACAAAATTTGGGTGGTTCCGAGACGATGACGAATACGACTTAGCCAACACGCGCTGATTGCCACTCATTGCGGTAGTACGGGAACATGAACATGAGCATGCAGCCAGCTAATTTACTATACAGTAGAGCAGACACTGGCACAAGTAAGTTGCTGGGTAAAGTTGTCCGCATCGGTGATGAATTCAGAAGTCAGACGGGTGCCTGGACTCGGAGGTTGTGCCAAGACAACAGTAGCGTAGTTAACCATGGAATTTTATAAATCCATATGTGAAATGCACACAACGACAATTCGCCTCTTGATTCGCCTTACACGCTTGCAATTTGAACACTGGCAGTAATCTATCGTTCCAATGTGTTCCACACTCACACGCGATACGAGGAGAAATGCAAGTATCCTCTTTGCACATCGGAAACACTGGATTCGTAGTAAGTTGTTCGATGACAGTCAGCTCCAGCCTCCAGCCTGGCAGCCCAAGCTAAAGCCACCAGCGCCCGGAATTTTGATCTATTCTGATGGAGGCATGTCACATGGTCACATCCAAAGCGCTGTCGTGAGGTTATCGGCGCTCTGTTCGTCTTGAAACCAAGCTTGAAACCCTCAAAATTTTGTCTGTAAAAATTTCAAGGATTCCAATTGTATAGGGGCCAAGATACGGGATCTCGCCCTTCGGAACCTTTCTCTCTTCCATGTTGATCTGATCTGCATCCGTTGCAATTTGCAAAGCTTTGCTATGTACTGGATTGTCGGGTTTCCAAGCGACTCTTATCACGTTGGGGCTGAGACTGACTCAGGACTCAAGCCTCACAGGCCTCACCGCTCGTGAGTCCTCAGAAAGTGGAGGCAACTATGCTGGAAGAAAAGAAAAAATGTTTGTGCGTCGGCGATTGCCCAAAATACACAAAACGCACCAGATCCTCTAGGCACCACCCGGCGGTATGCGGTAGGCTACGTGTAGATTCAGGTTAGCCGTTTTCAACTTTGGATCGACACGAAAAGCTGAGTCCGCAATAGCGCGTCTAACAGCTGTCCCTAAATAGTTGGTGCATGTAATGTCAGAGTATCGCATTGAAGCCCAAACCTGCGTCTTCCCTCCCCCTTCCTATCCTTTCGTCGGACCTGCCAGTTTGCGGGGATACCATTATGTCTGGTTTGGCCCCGCCAACGCAGCTACCACCGCCACCGCCACCTCCAGGTTTTGCGCAGAGCCAAGCTTCGGTGCTCGGTCCAGGCATTGTAGGCTTACTCATTCAAGGGATAGAATCCGGTCTCGTCATCGCCCAGTTCTCTCAATGGTTCGCCGCGCTTGACCGTAGCGACAGCTCCGTCTTATCCATCGTCATCATATTTGTGACTGTAGTTGGACTGTACGTGTCTTCCAGACTTTGAATTGCGTGAATTGATTGTCTATGCCATTTACGAAGTGCGCAGTCCGGGATTGTCTTCGCATTCTGCTTGGTCTAAGTACGTACAGCAGTTTGGGATGTTCGTACGTGTCGCCTTTATCTCGTTTACTCCATCAGTATTACACCTCTAATACTTAAGTTGCAACTCAGCCGTGCGAGGACTGGGGCGATTACGTCCAGTTAATCCCAGTGTGTGGGCAATCCATCTCGTCCCGTAGTTCCTCATCCGGTTTGTAGACCCTGGCCATATCGGTTCCCGTTCAAGCTTTGATGACTCGACGCTGTTATTACGTCCGTTCTCAACCACATCGCATGACCTCTCCTATCTGACTAGAACAGATAGCTCGTGAACAAGAACCTGTTCATCATCGTCAGTGGTGGTTCTGCCCATCACCGAGTGTACACTGAACTTTTTACTACTTAGACGCCGCTCGTGTTACTTCTAGTGGTCTCGGTGGTCGTGTCACTGTGGTCAACAGTTTTAGCCTTTCGCTATGTGGCTCTTCTCACATCGAGTGACCCTGTCCGCTTGCAGAAACTGGCCGGAATATCTTGGCCTTGTGAGCGCTCAACCCATTCCTAAAGGCACCTCTCTCTGAAACATTTTTAGATCTGATGTCTATCCTTCTCCCCTCGGGTAAGTCTGCTGTCCTTCATAATATACCGCAAACCTCTGACCTCTCTCAGTCCTTGATATCACTCTAACCGGCATATGTGCGTCTTTCGTGCTTCCTGTAATATTGTCTTCAGGTACTTAAATTTACCACACGAAGTGCTTTACTACCTCACCCGAACGGCGAAGCGAGTGTATGCCGTCCATAAACGCAGGGTGCGTCTCATGTACTAGTACTTATGTGAGATGCATGTTATGTGTACTCAGCTTCTGTTGGGAACTATAGCGAATCTTTCGTCTCGCGAACATCGTGTGGCAATCTGCACTGCCACCGACACTCTGCACCATCTGCGTGTTAGCACTCTATCTCCGTTTCGGGATTGTACCTGAAGTGAGTGCCCCTCATTTCTTCCCCTGTTCGGGATGTCTTGTTCGTGGGAGTTCACTGCAGCGACCGACGCTGACTACTTACTGTCGGTTTTCAGAGAGTCTTGGCGTTCTGGATGCCGGTTATACAGGCGACGATCGGGAAGCTCTACGTTCTATCGCTGTTCTATATGATGTGCGTCGCTTCTATCTCACCTGCATCTCGGTGGTTCACCACTTTTTCTGACGTCGTGCCTAGCAATGCTCAGCCCCTAACGCCAACTGGGCAACCTACGACAGTCGTATCGACGCTCACTGTACCAATGGAGGTTATGTATGCTCGTACGCTGGATGCGCGAGGGGGAGATATTGCGCTCAGTGAAATTGTCGTGGAGCGTGAGCCGGTAAGGACCAAAGGGCTTGCGGTGTAGTCAACGCCGTCTACGGGTTCCGTTTCTCAACCTCCCACCTTCGCTTCTTTTCGTCTTGCATTATCGTACAGAAGGTCCGAACCCAGGACGCTTGGTCGTACATGCATTGCTTCCTTCGTTCCTTCCCACACACTCCCTTCATGCGTGACCAGAGCTATTATACGATCAGCGCACTTCACCAGACGCCAAGCCGAGTATATCTGCTCATCCTTCACATCCTCCCCCCACATAGTAGTAATATTCTCCTCGTGTAGATGTCACGAAGCGGTCCACGGTGGTGTCTAGTAATGCGACGTCGTTCGTACTGAAATCCCAGATTGTTGTTGGTTGATAGTTAAAGCTAAAGACAAAGGATTGGGAGGTTTGTAGAAGCCAGGGTACTGATTGCGATCGGAACTGGTGACATTGCAAGCCCAGGGCAAGTAAAAGATGGTGGGTGGATAGCCAACCCGAAAAGGAGACGATATGCGTTCGCAGTCGCCAACAGTACGTGTAAAACGACCGTTAGTGACTTGAGCTTCTTCTATATTTGGTCTACGTTTTCTGCCAAGTTTTCTGCGAACGACAACTTGAAATAGTTCGAGAAAGACAAGGGAAGATTGAAACAACAAAAGGCACGAGAAGGAAACCATTACAGGTTGTGTGTGATGATCTTAAATGAACTTGTTAGTTAACGATAGGTGTCGTTGAGAGGATGTTGGGAAGGCGCAGAAGACGACGTCGGAAGGGACAAGCCGTCGTTTGTCTCACTGGAGGGCGTAGAAGGCACACAAAGGAAAGGCGGGGACTGAGAAAGACTACTGATATTCGAAAGGCCAAGATTAGCGACCCCATCATTACACGCTCAGTAAGAGTATGGGAGATCAGACAATGAGTCGAATCATATCCGAATCGAAGTCGAAAAAACGCAGAGAAATAAGGGGTGTGAAGAGTAAAGATAAGTACGAGCGACGAAATAAAAGTAAGGTCGGAATCAAGGAGATGAGCGACAGTGGTGACCGTGTATAACGATTGTGATGAGGAACTAGTTTGAACGCAGCGTAACGAAGTCAAGAGGGCACGCCGTCGAGTTGAGCGAGCCGATAGGATCCACCCTGACTGGGGCTGACAACGACGAGAGAGCCCAAATGACTGGACTCGTCTTGTCTTCCCGCCGTATTGGCAAACGGCAGAGAGTCACCTAGTCAACTTCTGTGACTAGGTCGAGCATTTTGGCAGGTCTTCGTCACAGGTATGGGGCTGGCGCGCGAGTGGCAATAAGGTCGGCAGTAGACATAGGCTTCTTGAAGACTGAAGAGAGGAATGCAAGAATAGTGTCAAAGGGAAGTAAAGGCCAAAGACCACGGTCCATGTAACCTGGAGAATGGCAAATCGGCTTGCGGATAGTCGCGCCAAGGAGTCGCGCCGTCCGACGTAGGGCGCTGTTGTTGGCAATTTTTTTTTTTTTTTTTGATCCCTGTTGTTGGCATTTCGAATCTTCGTTTTCGCGGGTCCCAAAGTACAGTGTTGACCAGAGACCCTCGAATAGTCTGATATCGTCTACAATGTGCCAAAATGCGAAAAAACATCTGCTGGATGCATATTTGTTCGCCAACCAGCTTAAAGTTGCGACGCAAGCAGAGCTACTGTCGATGACTGTTGAGTACGTTGAGTCGTTGACCACGTTTCAAAGACTACGTCCTTGAGAATTCACTGCCCACCTCTCGCATCCCGCGTACGTGTATACCTTCGCTGGACCAGTGAGCATTGATATGGACGTTGTAGGTCGCTCGTCCGAGTGTAGTGGTTGAGGCATTGCTGGATACGAGATCAGAAATGGTGCTACACTGCCAAACGAACCAGAACCCCGTGTGAGGGTTCGGTCAGCTAGGCCGGGGTACAGCCCCAATTTAGGTTCATTCACGTGCCGGTTGAGAGCAGTAAGGTGCGAAGAAAGTACTGCCCTGGAAATTCACCGCAATTCCGAGACTGGTCACCACCACTGCCAAAGTGCCCTATTACCGCAACCTATTGATTTGAAAAGCTACATACTTGCACTTGGACACTTTTGCAGATACAGGGAAAGAACAACGGTGCCATGCATCGGCTTCTCCGGATTTGTGGTGTCTGGGTTTGACGTCAATCCGGCTCATGCCGCCGGCCCATCGCTTGTTGTCTTGGAAAACACCCCATATTTTGTGAACATTTCAAAAACTTCAAAGCGAACGGTTCTACTGTAGTCCGATCGTATGCTGTACGGAACTTGATCGATTGATCCTTTATGGACTCAGCCTTTGGAATCGGAACCTTCTCTCTATCTACTGTACCTTCCAGTGTTGGCCTGCACTCGTCGCAAAGTTCGGCTACTCGACTCGATCTTTCGGGTTCCCAGGCGACTTTTATCGCGCCAAGACCAAGATTATGACTCAAGCAAGTAAGTCACTTAAGGCTCCAGCATGGATTCATGACGTCATAGCGTCTGAGACAAGTGTTCCATCGGGTGGGAAGAAGTGTGTTCGTAGGTCGGCCGTTGCCAGCCAAATTTGTGCCAGGTCCAATGTCCCAGGCACGGAGGCACCCACTGACACCGTACTTCTACAGTAAGTTAGCCGTTCTGATAGTCTCGAATGGCTGAGTGCGCGGCTCAGCGTCCACAACCGACCTCATTAATAGAGTAATTGATCGCACATTTTGCATCAACCCCCCACCCCAAACCCGCATTTTCTTTCCCTCCTCCTACCGTCTCTACTTCGGGCCAGCCAGTTCGCGGGGACAGCACTATGTCTGGTTCGGTTCCACCACCGCAGCCCCCACCGCAGCCATCATTGCAACCCTCATCCTCGGGTTTTACACAGAGTCAAGCCTCGGTACTTGGTCCTGGCATCGCAGGCTTATTCATTCAGGGGATCGAATCCGGCCTTATCTTCGCCCAGTTCTCTCAGTGGTTTGCCACGCTTGACCGCAGCGAAAGCTCCGTTATAACTGCCATCGTCATATTTGTGACCATAATTGGACTGTACGTGTCTTGTCAGGCTCTTCACCACGTGACCTCATGATTTATTACCGTTCATGAAGTGCGCAATCTGGGATGTGCTTTGTGTCTGCTTGGCGTAACTACGTACAGCACTTTGGGATGTTCGTACGTATCACCTTTCTGTCGCTTGCTGCATCAGTGACACGCCTCTAACGCTCGAGTTATGCCTCAGCTGCTCCCGGACTGGGAGGATTACGTTCACCCAATACCGGTGTGTTGAGGATCCCTCTTGTCTCATATCTTCTGATTCCATTTTTAGAACCTGGTCATATCGGTCCCCGTTCAAGCTTTGATGATCCGACGCTGCTATTACGTTCGTTCTCAACCACATCCCATGTTTCCTTCTATTTGATCAGATTGACCAGATCGTAAACAAGAACATGTTTATTGTCGTCAGTGGCACTGTTCGTCGCCGAGAGTACGCTGAACTATTTCTTTCTCAGACACCGCTCGTATTACTTTTAGTGGGATCGATAGCCGTGACCTCATGGTCAATGGTCCTTAATCTTTCGTTTTTACAACATTCTCCTTAAGAAGGACCCCCTTGTCTTGCTTGAGGGTGGTTGGCATATCTTGGCCATGTAAGCACTCAACTCAATCTGGAAGCCTTTTTTTTTTTTTGAAACATTTACAGTCTTAATGTCTCTGCTTCTCCCTTCGGGTACGCCTCTCGTCACTCGTAATGTAATGCAAACGTCCGACCTTTCTCAGTCCTCGACCTCACTCTTTCTGGCATCTGTGCGTCGTCCGCGCCTCCCGTGCCGGTGCTTATCATTAAATCATTTGGATCTATCACCAAGTGCTTCACTATCTCACACGAACGATGAAACAGGTGTATGCTCCCAATACACGCAAGGTGTGTCTTGTGTGCTTATGAAGAATGGCCGTTGCGTGTACTGAGCGTCTGTCGGGACCTACAGCGAATTTCTCGTCTGATGAACATCGCTTGGAAATCTGCACTGCCGCCAACTCTCTGCGCCATCTGCGTCTCCGTACTCTATATTCAATACACGACCGTGCGTCAGGTAGGTACTCCCATTTCAGCCCCTGCTCGGTGTTCTTTCGGCGTCTTGTTCGCGAGAGCCCACTAGGGCGACGGACGCTCACGCCCGACCGGCTTCTCGTTTTTAGGATCAATTGCAGCTCTGGATGCCGGTTATCCAGCAGATGATCGGGAAGCTCTACGTTCTTTCGTTGTTTTACATGATGTGCGTCACCTCGATGTCGCCGGCATTTCGGTGGTTCACCTCCCATTTTCTGACGTCGTGTCTAGCAACGCTCAACCGCCACAACCGGCCGAGCGACCTACGACGTTCATATCGACGCTCACTGTACCAGTGGAGGTATTGCAAACATTCATGCGGGAAGGGGAAGACGTTTCGCGCGGCGAAATTGTCGCGGGCCGTGGGCCGACAAGGACCATAGACTTTGCCGTGTAGTCGACAATCTCCGTTTTTTAAACGCTCATAGCGCTCATCGTTCGTTCGTTCCCTTTTTCTTTTTTTTCGTCTTTGCATTACTGTAGAGGAGACCCGAACCCAGGACGCTTGGTCGCATTCACAATGGCTTGTTGCATTCGTTACTTTCATACACACTCTACGCGTCCCTCATTTACTGTAAGTTATATGATACGCGCGCGCCAAGTTGCGCACCCCTTCACAACTGCCCTGACTATTTCCCACATACCAGTAGCGCTCTGCTTGGGTAGACGTCACGAAGCGGTCGGTGGTGATATCTTGGCAGTGCCGTGTTCATGCCGATATTCGGGTTTGAAACTCTAAGGCAGAAAGGAGAGGTTTGCACTGGATGTTGGACGGTATCAGGGACGTGCCAGTAAGGTATTGGAGCATCTGCTACCTGGACCAAGCAGAGACCTCACCAGCACATACTGGCTGTCCCCCAGGGAGTTTCCAGACCCTTGGGCATGACCGCGACGTCGAATGCCAAGGCTGCTCACTCTTACAGTCAAAACCTAGATTCCGAGACAACTGGCATGGTCATCATTCGTACGACGTCGCAAACGTAATTACGAGACGTGACAGCGGGCGCCGCCTAGGTGACGCATTCGGTTGGACCCGCCTGTCGCCCGCCCTGGGAACGAGGGGGAGGGGGAGAACCGCCTCTTTGAGTGGGGTCATCCTTCGTGTGGAAGCAGTATTTTTGGTTTCCCGAGCTATTAAGGTACGACGTCGCCGTTATGGGCAGCTGGAACGACAGTGAGTACTCGAAAGGCCAGAGATTCCCTGAATAACCCATGCCGAGTCGGAGGTAGTTCCATTAGGGTTGTAGAAGACATTTATGTAGAGAAGGCATAAGGACAGAACGGGGTCTCAGGTAACCACTGGCGGCGATTCAGAGAAAAATAAAACTTGAATACGCCGCCTGTGACTCGGAAGAGACTCCGTGTCGGACATGTGGGCGTCTATTACGTCATAAATGTATCGATTGAAAAAAAATTGATCAAATCTCATCGAATCGCACGCGTCTCATCGTGATTTCATCCTCTCCATCCTCTTCCACTACCACACATTCATCAAAATTACATTAGTGCAGAGATGTCAGCCGGGACTTTATTCACATCTTCTGAAGTTGAGGGAAAGCGCGTACGTTGATCCATGTGCACCCTTATCAGTTCCTTAATACCCTCTTCGAAACAGATCAGTGCCATCGCCGCCTTTGCTGGTCTTTCTGTTGAGATAAAAGAAAGCACTTCGGACATTGTAAAGACTCCCACATTCACCAGTAAAGATGGATTTTCTATCTTTGAGGCTAGCGCCATTGGTCGTTACAGTGAGTCATATCTTTGATACACCATGGTTGGGGGGCACCGGTCACCCCGGATACCGCGAAGATCATTATCGCACGTTCGTGGTATGCCCTAGGCCATTGTGGTTGAGCATATCTAAGTTCTACCGCACTGGTGTCCTCGATCCGTAACAGGGGTTTTACGGACTGTGGTTAGTTGGAATCTTTACTGACTACCATCATATTCAGTCGCCTCGCTAGCTCCCAACTCCAGCCTGATCGGTCACGGAGCTACGGAAGCCGCTCTGATTGACCAATGGGTTGCATTTGTGGACTCTGACATTGCCCACTACAATACCCTTATCCTACAACTTGTCAAAGGCGCCATCAGCCCTTACAACAAGCCCGTGAGCTGTCTTCGCTCCTTGAGAGTTTTGTCCTCCTCAATCGTCTTCTAGATCCACACCGTCTTCCAGGACCGCATCGCTTCTGCTTTGACCATACTCGAAAAGCATCTCGCTACCCGTACTTTCCTTGTGACCGAGCGCATAACTCTAGCGGATGTTACGCTTGCCGCCGAGCTCCAGTCCGCATTCTCCACGACTGTCGATGCCGCCCTTCGCGCCAAACTCCCTAATGTTCTCCGCCACTTCGAGACCATCGTAAACCAGCCCAAACTCGCAACCGTCTTCGGCTCTACTGCGTTCGCAGAGAAGGCACTGCAGTATACACCGCCCCCGAAGGAGAAGAAGGAAAAAGCTCCTGCCCCACCTGCACAGCCCAAAGCTGAGAAGAAACCCAAGAAGGAGGAGGAAGTAGATGACGAAGATGAGGACAAGCCATATGAGGAAGCACCAAAAGAGAAAATCCCCTCGATCTACTCCCCAAGTCAACATTCAACCTTGAGGACTGGAAAACGCGCATACTCTAACAAGGAAACGCGCGGGGCTGGCGGCGCGATTGAGTGGTTCTACGAGCAGTTCGTACTCCTTTTACCATCTTTATTGCCAATAGTCACCGGGTGCATTGCAGCTTCGACAAGGACGGGTTCTCAATCTGGCGCGTTGACTTTAAGTACAACGAGGAGCTCACGCAGACGTTCATGTCCTCGAACCAGATTGGCGGATTCTTCAACCGCCTCGAGGCGTCGCGCAAGTATTTATTCGGGTCTGTGGGCGTGCTCGGTGTGGCGAATAAATCGGTCATCGCTGGCGCGCTTATCGCACGCGGGCCGGAAATCAAACCCGTCGTCGAGGTCGCACCCGATTTCGAGAGCTATACATACGAGCGTATTGACCTAGAAAACGCCGAACAGAAGGCATTTTTCGAGGCTGCACTCGCATGGGACCTCGAAATTGGTGACAAGAAGTGGGTAGATGGGAAGAACGTACGTCGCGCCTCTTGTATCCGCTCTTCTGTACTTAAGTACTGACCCTCTTCTACAGTTCAAGTAAATGCATTCATTGGTCGTGTGTAGTATCCCGGTGTTCCGATGACGTCCCTTGTATTTGGTTGCCCAAATGTCACCCTCTTCCTGCACTTGCACCGACTCTTTTCAGTACAATATCTTTTCCTGACTTGTCTTTGTGTTGTTACTGTCACCTCTGTATGTCTCACCTTTCCTCCGATGTATCGTCTAGGAGATATAAGAAAGAGGGTTTGTCCGTGTCGACTTGACGACATTAGCGAGCTCGTGCTAACCAAAGTAGGCCTGCGACTACCGAAAAGGAAGGTGACATGGTGTCAATCTGGAATAAAGCTCTCACGATCACGCGGCTGCGGAGTGATCGCAGCGGAAGGTACCCAAGTCGCGCATTCATCTTGCTTTCCCTCACACCCACCTGTCTGCTCTTCAACGATAGTCTGACATCCACAACACGTACTGGGCGAAGATGTCGGACCGTACAGCCCTCAACAAGGAGCTCATTCTGAGACGCGTAGGGCGCAACCAATGCCGGACAACCCTATTGGCCTCTCAATCTACTCCAGAAGGGGACAGCGTTGCCCATTCTCCTCGTGAAAAGTGAGATTTCATCCCATATGTATGTTCGAGCGGGTGTTGATGTTTGGCCTTCACTTCCGTCAATTAGTGTACAGGCAAACCAGCCCTCCGACGCACTTACTCGCCCCAAATGCGAACTGGATCAACTCAGATCCACCATTGAAACCCTCAGTGCGCGTGCTACAGCGCTTTCTGCCATCGAGAAAGAAATAGACGCTACCAGGGCTCTCATGACGTCTTTACTCATGCAACGCAATAACCTCACACCCGTCTTCCTTCTTCCCCCCGAGCTTCTTGCGCGGGTCTTTCACTTCCACGTCCTCGCGGAGCCGCCTTGGTTCAGCTTGAACAAGTTGGGCTGGATCAAAGTCACGCATGTATGCCGGCACTGGCGTCATGTGGCGCTGGACCACGCTTCGTTGTGGGCCAGGATCTCTGGCTTTCCCGTGAACCCAAGGTGGATCACAGAGCAGCTGTCACGTGCAAAGAACGCGCCGTTGGTCATTGACCTTTTAGGCACACCAACTGTTGAGACCATGACCATGTTTCCCTCACACCTCCCCCATACTCGCGAACTCCGCCTCCGCGGCTTGAATAAGAGCTGTGTCAACGTTGTCAAGGAACTTTGTGGCCTAGAAGCTCCGGATCTGGAGCATTTCGAACTCGGTCTTTCGGTCAGTCCCCCTATGACTTATCAGGATTTCGATGGGACGAGACTATTCAAGGGAAAGGCTCCGAAGTTACGGACCCTCTCCCTCTGTCAAGTTCGCGTCCCCTGGTCATTTTTTCCGCGCTGCCAGTTCTCCCAATTGAGGATAATCCTTTTCGATGAAGAAGACCGTGACGATACTCCTTCGCTTGGAAGCTTGAATCAGTTGATCGATGTCTTGACCAACTGCCCAACTTTGGAGGTTCTCGTCCTCGAATCTTGCTTACCTTCCATACCTCCCCAATCTGCACACATACGGACCGTCCACCTTCCCCGTCTTTCGCATCTCAGTCTTGCCGGGTCAAATTCCCGCGTTGTGCGCTTCTTCGGGGCGCTAAAGATGCCTTCCTCGACAATACTTAACCTACATTGTGTCGCCGAGAATGTTGTCGGGAATGATGGCGGACTCATTCTTCCTCTCGTTTTGGCCCATTTCAACCGCTCTACTCTCGTCACGTTCCGAAGTTTCAAGGCCAGCATCAACCATCTGGAGCGATCTTTAGATATAGTCGCATCGACTACCGCCCCAGGATCGACGGATTCCCCTTCCAATGTCTTTGATGGTGGTTCGGAGGCCAGCCCCGAGCTTACTCTATCGTTCATCACCCGTTCCGACTTTGATCACCTGGAGTACATCCTTAAGCGAGCGTGCATCACCCTACCCATTGCGGAGCTCGAATTTCTCTCCGTCTCAGCTCCGGACTCATTCCATTCCTTAAACTGGGAAGAGCTCTTTCAGAAATGTGCGAAGGTCACCACAATCGAAGCCAGCGGGCATGGGACGAGTACCCTTCTACGGACGATCACCCCTCCCAAACTTCCTTCCAGACAACCTAACAACGGCAAAGGAAGGAAGAGTAGACGAGGAAAAAGAGATGTTCCACCGCAGGCGGCCGATAACGCTCCCGTGTCGGTGCCTATTTTCCCCAAACTGACGTCCCTCCTCGTGAAGAAGTTTGATTTCTCTGAATTGGTACCACACACTGGTGTCGTATATGATATTCTTATGACGGCGATTCGAAGGCGAAAGAACCACAAGATCCCGCTCAAGAGGCTTAGCATCGATCGCAGTATCATCAGCGAAAAGCGCGCGTCCGCGTTGGAGAAGATCGTTCCGGAATTCCACTGGAGCGGGGAAGACACAATGTCGATCAACGAGTACGACTTTGATGACTTTGATCATTATAGTTCGGACTACCATGACGCGCGGTGGGAGGACTTCTTCGTGGGTTCCTCGCAGGCCGAGTGGGAATGGTGGGAGAACTATTCGGATGGGTGGTAGTTCCCCGCTGCCGGTGATTGGCTGAAAGTTCCAGGTCAAATACAGCGACTACAGAAAGTTTCACTCATGCTGCCCTGCCGCCCTCGCGACACACAAATTAGATTGTTGTGCTCAAGTTTGAGGAAGATGGTTCGATCCGAGTACCAGTGATTGTACGATACATGTTGTAGGTTGTGTAATTGTAAGTGTCCAATAAAGTTTATCAGGCATGTCGTCGTCTCCTGCCTCTCCTGCGACTCACACGTAACGAACAAACCGATACCTGCGTCGTTTTGCCTACGCACGCGGCTCCGCGCCGCGCCATGCAACCTGGGCGGAGCAGCGCGCTATTGTTGGGTAGGCTCCGGTTTTTGCTCATTTTGTTCTTAATGACGCAGAGTGAAGTCGAGCGGATAATATCTATCAACTCGACGCCACGACTAGTAACCAAGGCAACAAAACCTGCCACACAATGTCATGATTCGAGCCAAACGAGCACAGGGCTTCCTAATATCGCCACCCGGCGCCGACTCTGGCAGATGAAAGGGACATCCGGGTGGTCGTTTCGTCTCACCATGATACGCTATACTCGGACGTGATGGACGCCATGGAGGAAAGAGTCAAGGTAAACGACCGGGTGGCACCAGTAATCCTCCATCCTTCTGCTACGAACAATACTGCTACCATCGACATGGAGTCGGGTGGCGCCGTTCAGGAGGAATCTAGCCCACCTGAGGTGAGTCACCCTCACTCTCTACCGCGCCCGGGATCGGTCCTTGCACAAAGCGTGTTGTTGGAGGGGGTAAGTACACCCACTTCTCAGAGCCGTATGGCCCTGGTATTGATGAGAACGAACGAACTTACAGTCCTGGGAGCGCTGCTCTATATCGACCATCCGTTCGCCCTTCCCCCACCGATCGATCGGCTTGCTGGGCTGCTTGGTTGTGGGTTTATGACGACTGCGTGTCTTCGCACCTTGGTGGTCTCGGCATCGCTATCTGTGTGTTCTGTCTCTGGTTCTGCGTCGGTATATTTGTATGCGTAATTACTTCTAACGTTGACTGTCCTGACCTGCCCCCGTAAACCCAAGTCAGACGAATTCGAGCAGAAGACGCGGGATCGAACTGGCAGCGTTTGATGCGCATGGTGGATGCCTATGGACCTATGGCACCGCTTGCGGAGGAATATGGTGGGCAGGGGCTCGTCACTTTGTTTGCTCCGCCCTATTTCGTTGAGAGTGGTGAGGTGAGGTGGGTGCGATAGTGGGGTTCTTCGCCTGTTCGCCGTTACCCTGTTAACGTTTACGCCTTTGATACGTAGCAGATACTGTCACGAAACCTCAAGACGGGTTGTACTCGCATTATATGTTGTTTTTCACTAATCCGCAATTTTAGAGGGAATTTGGCTTACTATACTAACTATGAGTACATTAGTACGTATGCACTGATGAGTGGGTTGCGGAGCTACTGGGGTCAGCATGGCGGCATGTACTTATGGTGAATATTGACTGTTGCCTGTTCTTCGGTCGTCACCACCTTGTGCCGCTGCCTCGATGCTTCGCAAATACTTTAGTCGCACTGCCTCACGATGCGCCTCCGCCCAGTCCTCGACTTGTACGGCATGCTCAATATTCTCCATTGTCTCTGATATCTTCCCTACAAAGCCGTCAGCTTCCAGGTCAGAACTATAAATGTCGCGTACAAACCGGCAACGTCTTTCTTGATGTCATCCACCTCGCTCTCAGTAGATGCGTCTTCCAGAGCCTCTCTGATCTCAATAACTTCTGTGATGAGATGAGGGTCGTCTAGCTGGTCCGTCTCTAATACGCCGAGATTGTGCTGCGAAAGGATGTAATGGATCCGCGACAAGGGTTGGAGGAGGGTGGTATAGGCCTCGTTGACGAGACTAGATAGGTCGCGAGCCACTTGGGTCTTATCCTGAGAGATTTATCAAAGAGGTACCAGAAGTTCGTTCGTGATATTGCGTACCTTGCCTTGCGTAGCCCATAGGTCAGGATGTACATATCTCTGCACGCGGCGGAAATTATTCTTCAGCCGACTTTCATTGACGACGAATGGGTTCGGACTCTTCGGTGTCTCGAGGAGGTCATAATAGTCATATCCTGGACGTGAATGTTCAATATGGAAACACTTGGGACATGCCGGCAAACGAGTTGGGAGCGGTGCACCACAGGAGGGACAGATAGCCGGATGTGGTGATGAAAGAGGAGGCGAAGGAAAGTAGGTGCGAAAGCGCTGGGTGGGAGCGAGCCCAGAAATGGCGGCGTGTCGACTTCGGTGTCGTAGTGCGAGTGACAATTGCATAATTTCGGTAAACCGGCTTGTGTGGCGGTGCGCTTGGTCGACGGGTTCTACTTTCAGTACTTTGACATCCGCCACAACCTTTTTCGCCGTCCTCACACATGGGCCGGTTGGCCGCACCAACAACATTAGATTGGGGCGCAGGAATGCTGCTTGCAGTTTTGTGAGTGAATCTTGTGCACGCGCGTCTCCTGCCCCTAAAGTACAAATTCGATAACTTACTTGCAGCGGAGGTATTGTACACCGAGTCAATGCGTTCATAGTAACCAAGGCAACAAAACCTAGTGCAAGCGGTGACTGTGTGCCACACAATGTCATGATTCGAAGCCCAGCAAGCTCATCCTAATATCGCCACCCGGCGCTTGTGCGCGGACTCTGGCAGATGAAAGGGACATTCGGGTGGTTATTTGGTCTCAACATTGACACGCTATAAATTACACTTTCGGACGTGATGGACGCCATGGAGGAAAGAGTCAAGGTAGACGACCGGGTGGCATCAGTGATACTCCAAGCTTCTGCTGCGGATATTGCTATAACCTCTGATACAGAGTCTGGTGGCACCGTTCAAGAGGGGTCTAGCGCACCTGAGGTGAGTCACCCTCACTCTCTGTACAACCAGCTCTCATGCCCATACAGCTTAACATCTTTACCGCTGCCAGACTGGGAAAAACCGAATGTATCCAAACCCTGATCCAGTCGGGTCGCGCACGACCGACCGACTGCGACGAAGACGACATCACGGCACTGCACTGGGCCGCGATAAGCGGCAAAGCCGAGACGTGCGAATACCTCATCGATCACGGCGCCGACGTCAACGCAGTCACCCGAACGCTCCTCGCCTCGCCCCTCCAGTGGGCCGCTCTCCAGGGCCTGCATGACATCGTCCACCTACTCATCCGGCACGGCGCCGACCCGCGCCTCCCCGACGCGCAAGGCTACAGCAGCCTCCACGCCGCCACGCACTCGTCGTCCTACTGGTGCCTGCTTCTCTTGCTCTGCCAGTCCGAGATGTCCCCGGACGAACGCGACCGCAAGGGCCGCACGGCACTGCACTGGGCGGCGCGCCAGCGCGACGAGGTCTCGACGCGCGTGCTCCTCCGATGCGGCGCCGACTCGAACGCGGTGGACTGCGATGGACGGACGCCGCTGCACTGGGCGGCCGTCGGCGGGAGCGAGGGGTGCATCGGCCAGCTCGTCGCGGCGGGCGCCCAGCTCCGGACCCGGGACGGGGAGCAACGCACGGCGCGGGACGTGGCGGACGAATTCCGCAATCGGGATACGTGGGACGAGGCGCTTGCGGAGATGGCGCTCAGCAACGACGGGATGAAGGTCCGCAGACCGCTCAGTGAGGTATGTGGCGGCGTCCCCGATGTCCTTTATGGCTTGCTTGTGCTGGTCGTAATGACGCGCCTGCAGCCCCATGTGAAGGTCATCGTCTTCTCAGTCCCTAGCATTTCGCTTTGTATCGCGTTCGCGATCACGAGCGTGTTTCCGTGGTACATGAGCATTGTCCTCGCGCCAGCTGCCCTTGTCGCCATGCATCTGGTTCGTACTGCCTACTTTCTGTAGTTTCGATGGCCCCCATTCACTCTCAATTATCAGGTGGTGCTGCTCGAATTTCTCCAACGAGGTTCCGTTAGCGATAGCATCTACTCGAGCCCGTACTTTCTTGGGATCATATTCGGGTCTGGGTTGTGGATAGCATACGGATGGGCCACCCGACTTCGATACGGTTCGCCTCAACCGCCCTTGTGCTATTTCATTTTTATTTACTCGAGGCCTGATTAGGTGCACATCACAATCCTTACCTGCATGCTTTATTCGGACTCTTGTTTGGTCTCTGCGTGGTGGCGCTCGTTTTTACTACAATTTGTGACCCTGGAACAATCGACATACCGACGAAAGACGAGTTGAAGCCGGTGGGTTAGACAATCACCTTCGAGCATAGATTTCGGCGTCGAGACAAATCCTCATAGATCATCGAAGACCTTATTCAGCGCAAACAGTTAACTACGAAGGCGTTTTGCGTACGATGTCTGGTGGGTTCCGCTGGGATGTGATGACTTCTCGCGTGCTTACGTGGGACCTATTTCAGGTTGCGAGGCCTCCTCACACGAGGCACTGTTCAAGGTGCAACAAGTGCGTTATGCGCCATGAATGCATGGACCTGTATGAGAGTTCATGACCAATATCATGGCCTGCTTCCTGATACCGGACCTCTAGACATGCCTCTTGGATGCTGAACTGCAGTATGTCAAACGTCTCCTGTGTTTTCTTGCTCACCTACAGATCAACCTTAGTTGGCACGAAGAACCACGCGTATTTTATCGTCTTCATCACGACGCTCACCGCCTGCATATTAACATTTGACTACCTTGTCTGGATCTGTGAGTATCATCAACCCAAGGTCTCCTCTCTCTTACAATCGTAGACCTTGTTACCTTGGATGAAGTTCCTCCTCCTAGGAGCTCTTGCGTTCTTCCTCACGAGGTTTGTAGGCTCGTGTCAGGGGACATGTTTCTGAGCTCGGTCGCTGGCTGGTCGTCATTGCAATTGATGTGGAGCGGAATGGTTGCTGTAAACTACGGAGATGCGACGTGGAGGGCATGGAGGCGTAAGGTTAAGAGTTTTTCTGAGACTGTCGCGGCCTGTGGACAAGCGGTCTCGTACCTTTCCTAATTTCTACGAGATTGCTAAAATTACCACCCGAGCTTGCACCGAGCGTGGTGGAATTGCCGACCCGTGTCTGACGTAAGCCTGAGAGTCCAGACTACCTCGTTGTACACAAGTCGTCCACTCTACGGCGGTCGGCCAAAGAGAAACATAACATATCCTTTGAAGCGTAACTGCAATGACTCCCTCTGTCGGAAAAGTTATTTCGGGTTCGCGCCTTCGATTTAGGGGAAGTCCCACTATCAGCGGGTTTGAACGGGTTCTGCTTCGTGTAGTATTCGCCACATCCTCGCGGTGCTAATAGAGCTATAAAGTTATGGCCCCATTACCCCCACTGCAGCCAACGAATTTGCGCTGGAACACACAAGGCCTTTCAGCGGATCGGATTTTTTTAAGATGAGGATTGTGACGGCTCTACTATAACTCCTATAAATCAGCTTCCCGGGCATTACCATCGGATCGGTGCGTGGATTTAGCCGCGAGGCAGTACAGTAGGTGCCACATAATGATTCTACTGCTAGGGGAGCTGATTACCTCCTTCGGAACGTCGAAAGCGACCAAGAATACGGCGATGACATCTCGGCGGACATGCACGCTGCACCACCCCCACTCGGGGTTAATCTCACGGGCTACAGACTGCTCAACATGATGACAGTATTCTCCTTTGGCATCACAAAGGGCATCCTAACCTACACGGGCCAATCAACCGCACCGAAGACATTGGATTGGGTCGGAGGAGCGCTGCTAGCAGTTGCGTGAGTCAATCCTGTCTATTCATCTAACGATGGCCGGGCACTTACTGAGGTTGTGACGACGTCAAGGTTATACTGGATCGGCCTGTACGAACAACGAAACGCAAAGAAATGGGAACCGAGTTGATTTGGCGCCCGGGATCGGTTATCGCACAAAGCGTGTCGTTGGAGGGGGTAAGCATGCTCACATCTCGCTGTCCGTGTGGTGCTGGCCAAACTCACTCACGCTCCACCTTTTTTTTGATGGTGAGTGCCGGATACCGCGGTTGTCAATCTAGTTTCTTAGGGTGCTTTTCTGAAAGGGTCTTTATTCCCTTGCTAAAAGCGAAAAAAGACTTCGGAGATATATACGTATATACACTGTATGGTATTATACCAGTTCGCTTGCACTCCTAACTCCTACTTGAGAATGTTTTCCAGGTCGTTTGGTGCTTTGGATGTCGGCTCTGGCGTGGAGCAAAGCTCTGGGACATCTATGATGCGTTCGAGCACCTCGCGGAACGTCTCGCGTACGCCGACGGCGGTTTTGGCAGACGACTCGATGAACAGACATTTGTTTTGAGCAGCGAGGGCTACACCCTCTGCTGCTGAGACTTGTCGCATGTGGGACTATAAGCAGTCAGTCATGATGGAATTCAAGACTTGCAAGAGAGGACGTCACCTTGTCAGACTTGTTCCCTACGATCATCTTCACGACCGGTTCGGGGGCATAGTTGCTATGCTCCGCAAACCACCACGATATGGCGTCGAAGGTTTCGCGACTCGTCACATCATACACTTCGTGATGCAGTGATGTATCATCGACCTTGTGAGTTGCGCGCAAAAGTCATCGCCAGGCTACGTACCAAGTATTATCCCTTGCGTACCGTGATAGTAGGACGAGGTGATAGCACGGAGGCGTTCATCGCCGGCAGTGTCCTAGCATCGACGCACGGTGAGTACGCTGCATCTTGAAGTATTTACCTACGCACCCAGATATTGAGATTCACCCTCTTCCCCTTAACATCTAATTTGTGTTCCTGTAGAATGTATGAGCGCGACTCACCCGACCACGATTTGTAGACATTACCCAGGTGTCGACACCAATCGTGGGATTCGTCTCTCCCTCGGGGAGCCATTGCTGATCTGTGAAGCGAAGCAACAAACTGCTCTTCCCCACAGATGCTATTCCAAGGACCAACAACTTGATGTTGACCGAATCGTTGGGTGTGTTTGGACGCATGGGCGGCATGGTGATGGAAAGGAGTATGCAGAAAGTGTTAAGTGAGTGGGATTAATCTTCAAGTAGGAATGAGTACGAATTATATAGAAAGTACACTGGTGGATGCTGGCATTTACATCAGTGTCACCGGTGTCAGCGACTGCATATTTTACGTGATTTACGTGTGATTTACGTGAGCACTGGGCTCTGATGAAGCAACGAGCACGTTACAGCCGAGCCGACAGAAACGCCACCAATTGCGTCGCTGAGAACTGTTGGACCCGCTCAAGTCTAAGTTTATGCGACAAGTACGCCTTCTTCTGAGGTGAATTACGTCGGACTTTGGTCCAAGACATCTTTGATCCTGCGGCAAGCCAACTGGCAAACCCCAAGAAAAGGTTTTGCCAAGAGTGCCATCCTCTGGCGCTCACATCTGTTTTGAAACTACAGTACACCCGACCATATCGCTCAATGGAAGTCATGTGTTTGCTTCTAGAATAGTAAAAATCAGGGGCATCAGGAAAAACCTCCCGCTAGCGAAGGTTAAGCGCCTGTACTTTATCAATATCCCGAGTAACAGAAGTAATTCACGCTAGGAGCGAATAATCATGTTTACTTTTGGAGCAGAACAAATATCGGGCCGATCTTAGTCTGTCTGGAGATTGATCAGTGTGGAGTGTTGTACCGTGAAAGCTTTCTGTACATCTCCCTTACACTATCCTGTACCAGTATCCAGCACAGGGGAAACGCTGATGCAGTTGTGCGTCAAAATTTGGGTCGTTATTGTTATCAGCCATAGCATAAAGAGGGTCCCAAGGGCAAGATATTTATTCTGTTCCCCACCGTTCAGTCTAGCGGCCTATTGCTCTCTGTAATTCTGATAAAATCGAGCCCCAAAATTGAATTACATTGAATGGTAGTTTCAGCCTTAGCACAGTGAGGATCTTTCCTGTGCTCCAATAGCGACAGACTAAGATTGGCCTGATAGTTGTCCCACTCCAAAAGTAAACACAAAAAAAAGGTGGAGCGTGAGTGAGTTTGGGTCTATTGTTTCCTTGTCAGCTGGAAGCTCCGTTGCGGACTGCGTGAACGTCACCGACTGTCCACGCGGGCGGCTCGGATGTTGAAGTTGAATAGGGGCGCGCGTGCCCCTATTCGTGCCCCTATTCTCCACCATTATTTCGACATCACTTCTCCGACCATCGTACCTCTTTACAAGTGTTTTTCTAAAAATGTATAACCTATATAAAGTGTCTCTATATCGGATGTCATTGTCCTTGTCTTTGTTTTGTCTGACTCCTCTCACAAAGTGAACGTTCCACTCATCTCTCGTATACCCTCCCTATTCATTGCTACCGACTGAACTGGCCTCTTGAATCCTTGTCACCTGACTGGCTACCTCGTGCCGGTTTGACCCTTACGTCACTTCTCTTGCAACTTACTATCCTCGACGATTCATCGTTGGCCCATGGAAAACAAACCTTGTGCACTCCACAAATTTAGGCTGTGACTGGAGGTACAGCAACTTGGATTCATATGACATTCAGATCCATACCGTTCACACGCAAGAATTCTTTGGTATTCCCCACCTACCAGCCCCTGCCGTCGACCCCATCCTCCTCGATCATGTCAGCACTCCTGTCGGCTTACACTTGCCACGGGAAGTTCGTCTTTTCTTTCGCTATCTTGCTGCGAATGCCTGCGTCGATGCAGATCAAGCGCTTGTTCTTGACTTTGTGTATCATCTCCTGGGTACACTTTTACACTTGGATGAGCCTGATCGCGTAATAAATCAACGACCGGACCTTCATTTTGTCATGGGTGGGCAGCTAGTTCGTGCCGAGCCTGACTTTGCACTACAGGACCCAGAAAACCGTACTATCCTTCTCATTCAACAAGACAAGGTGAATCTCACTTTTACCACAGCTGAACATCGCTGATTTCTACAAAGGGGCTACTCTCTCAAGACCAAGCAGAGCCTCAACTAGTGGCTGAGGCCCTAGCAGCATTTCATACCGACAATTCCAGCTGCGTTGCAATGGGACTCCCTCCATCAACTTCGAGAAGGTACCTTGGAATTGTCATGGTCGGGGTTGCTCCGCGTTTCTACAAGATCACTATCACACAAGCTCTTGCGGATGCGGTTATGCATTCCCAGTTTCCTACTGCGGAAACAATTGTCCAGCGTTTCATCCCTTCAGTTTCAACGGACATGGTCACTTTCCTGCGTCAGGGCATGCTGCCGCTTGACAACAGGCGCATTTGCTTCCAATATTTTGAGGCGTTGAGAACTCTACTTTGATGTATTTGGTGTAGTTTTTTTGATGTTGTTTTGCGTACTTGTAGGATTGCTTTACTGTAATGTCATGTCTAACAAGGTGTCTAGTAGGCGGAACGGGTCGCCCGTGCGGGTTCTCGTGTGGCGCGGGAATACAATAAAATGGCCACGGCCAAAGCAATGTCTAGTAACGCCGCCACGGCAGCTAACGAACTTGAATTTGCTCGAAGATACCACCACCTTTTTAGATGCCAGGGAACGGGGGTCGCGAAAGCTCTAGCCTTTCTGAGTTGGATTATCTCGAGGCATCGTCATTGGGCTGGAGCGTGATGATGATGATTTTAGTTGTACTGTCGATGAGTCGAGTGCCTGCTTCTGACCATTTACCCGGGCCAACCTTCGAAACGTCAGGAAGCAACCAAGGAGAACTTGAACACGGCAATAACCGGTCGGTGGGCAGGATGCTATGCTGCCCTTTGGAACTCACGGGCTGCAGACTGTTCAACATGACAACAGTATTCACCATCGCATCGTCGCAAAGCAAAGGCTATCTATCCTAACTTACATCAGCCGACCAACCGCACCGACGACATTGGGTCGCAGGAACGCTCCCTGATGTGGCTCACTTATAAAGCACAAACTCGATACTTGCATTGTTTTACCTATATAGCCGGTCTGAGGCGAAGCGAGGAATGAGCGAAGGCTTACTGTAGAGCATAGTCTTTGCGCGAGCGGACAGGGCGGCACGTGCTCATCTTCCTCCGTGCCGCCACCTGTCCACCCATATTCTCAGCCGGTTCAAAGAACCGTGTCTTTCATTTTCTCCCACCCGCCACTCCCTTTTCATTTCGCAAAACGCCAAAGGGTCGATGAAATGGCGTTTTTTGGTGCCCCTCGCTCGCCGGCGCATCTCGGGTTTTTCCCACCCGCCCGGTCGCGACCTCGCCTCGGACACCAAAACCCCAGTTTTTCGATCGAGAAGCACTTCGTGCTTCCGTCCAGTCTCTACTAGCCCGCCACGTATCTACTTAATCACACGCTCCCATGTACATGCCTTCCCTTGCTGCTACTGTCCAGATACCCCGTTGACCGACAATGCCACGCGTTTGTTTTCTTTCTCCACCGCGTCCCGTGTCTTCGCGCCGGTTCCCATTACCATCCACACGACCGCTTTTCCCCATCCGGCGCCACACGGGCATGCTCCCACGGAAAGCCAAAGTAAGCGACCCGCAAAGACACCAAGTTTGGGTAGGCTCTGGTTTCTGCATTTTGTTCATATTGACGCAGTGAAGAAAGGTCGAGCGGACAATCTCTAGTTATGTATCGATACGACACTTTTTCAAAGCTTCAAGTTTGCAGGAGAAGAGGCCCACTTGGAGGTCCGCCCAAGGGTTCACCAAGTGAACACCACGACTCGTGTTCATATTAACCAAGGCAGCAAAACCTAGTCATGATTCCGCGGACTCTGGCAGATGAAAGATGTTTTCGAGTGGTCTTGAACATCGACATGCTATAAACCACCTTCTCGGACGTTCCAGAAATCGCTAGGGAGGAAAGAGTTAAAGTAGATGACAGGATGGCATCAGCAATGCTCCAAGCTTCCGAGTCTGCTGCGAGCGATACTAACACAGAGCTGGGTAGTACCGTTTAAGAGGAGTCTCAGGCAAGTCACTGACACTCTATGAACAGCCAGCTCTCATACCCGTACTGCACCTGCATGACTCGGACGGATATAGCTTACCATCTTTATGCCAGACTGGGAAAGATCGAGTGCATCCACCTGCTCATCCACCGCGGCGCCGACCCGATGTACAAGGCTACAGCAGCCGTCACGCACTCGCCGTCCTACTGGTGCCTGCTTCTCTTGCTCTCCCAGCCCGAGGTGTCCCCGGGCGAACGCGACCGCAAGGGCCGTACGGCACGGCACTGGGCGGCGCGCCAGCGCGACAAGGTCTCGACGCGCGTGCTCCTCCGATGCGGCGCCGACCCGAACGCGGTGGACCGCGATGGACGGACCCCGCTGCACCGGGCGGCCATCGGCGGGAGCGGGGGGTGTATCGGCCAGCTCGTCGCGGCGGGCGCCCAGCTCCGGACCCGGGACGGGGGGCAACGCACGCCGCGGGACGGACGAATTCCGCAATCGGGATGCGTGGGACGAGGCGCTTGCGGAGATGGCGCTCAGCAACGACGGGATGAAGGTCCGCAGACCGCTCAGTGGGGTATGTCCCCGATGTCCTTTATGGCTTGCTTGTGCTGGTCGTAATGACGCGCCTGCAGCCCCATGTGAAGGCCATCGTCTTCTCAGTTCCTAGTCTTTCGTTTTGTATCGTGTTCGCGATCACGAGCGTGTTTCCATGGTACTCGAGCATTGTCCTCGCGCCAGCTGCCCTTGTCGCCATGCATCTGGTTCGTACTGCCTACTTTCTGTAGTTTCGATGGCCCCCATTCACTCTCAATTATCAGGTGGTGCTACTGGAATTTCTCCAACGATTCTGTTAGCGATAGCATCTATTCGAGCCCGTACTTTTTTGGGATCATATTCGGGTCTGGGTTGTGGATAGGATATGGATGAGCCACCCGACTTCGATATGGTGCGCCTCAGCCACCCTTGTGCTGTTTCATTTTTATTTACTCGAAGGCTGGATTAGGTGCCCACTACAACCCTTACCTGCATGCTTTATTCAGGCTCTTGTTCGGTCTCTGCATGGCCGCGTTCGTTCTCACTAAACTTTGCGACCCTGGAACAATCGACATACCGACGGAAGACGAGTTGAAGCCGGTGGGTTGGACAATCACCTTCGAGCATAGATTTCGGCGTCGAGACAAACCCCCATAGACCATCGAAGACCTTATTCGACGCAAACAGTTAACTGCGAGAGCGTTCTGCGTACGATGTCTGGTGGGTTCCGCTGGGATGTGATGACTTCTCGTGTGCTTACGTGGGACTCATATTTAAGGTTGCAAGGCCTCCCCACACGAGGCACTGTTCGAGGTGCAACAAATGCATTACGTATCTTATCGTCTTCATCACGACGGTTCACCGCCTGTGTATTAATATTTGACTACCTTGTCTGAATCTTTGAGTATCATCGACCTAAGATTTCCTCTCTTACGATCGTCGACCTTCAAGTTGTTGCCTTGGATGAAGTTCCTCCTCCTAGGAGCTCTTGCGTTCTTCCTCACGAGGTTTGTAGGCCCATGTCAGGGGACATGTTTCTGAGCTCGGTCGTTGCCTGGTCGTCATTGCAATTGATGTGGAGCGGAATGGTTGCTATAGACTACGGAGATGCGGCATGGAGGGCACGGAGGCGTAGGGTCAAGAGTTTTTCTGAGACTGTCGTGGCCTTTAGCACATAGACAAGTCCTTTCCCCTACGACATGCCATGGTTAAAACTGTACTCGTGTCTGACGTAAGCCTGAGGGTCCTCGTAAGGGTGAGACTGCCTGTACGCTCTACAAGTCCACTCTACGGTCAGTGAAAGAGAGAAACATAACATATCTATTATGATTTAGTGAGGTCGGCAGCTTATGTATGTGAGGAATGCAAGTGGATGGAAGTCTGGAGTGGAGCGTATGCTCCTATCTCCGCAGGTTCTGGTTATTATCCAGCTTGTCTACGGTAATTTAGCGATTACATAATCAACTGGTCTGGCCTCGGGTTGTCCGTTCCGGCAACGTTCCGGGTCAATCCCAATAATATCCTTCAAAGCGTAACTGCAGTCACGGTGATCCCCTCTGAATGGGTTTTCCCGAGTTCGCCTTCGATTTAGGAGAGGTCCCACTCTTGGTCCCACTATCGGAATTGGAACTGAGAAGACGATAACCTTCACATGGGGCTTCAGGCGCATCATTACGACCAGCACAAGCAAGCCATAAAGGACATCGGGGACATACCTCACTGAGCGGTCTGCGGACCTTCATCCCGTCATTGCTGATGTGTTAGGGGTGGGGTTGAGGTGTGCTATTTCACTATCGGTGGGTTTTTCTTCGAAATCTTGGCGCATTCGCCACATCCTCGTATTGCACGAAAATAAGATGGTTACCATCGCCGAAGTGGTGCCAGTAGGGCTATAAAGCTATCGCCCCATTACCCCCACCGCAGCCAACGACCTCGTGTTCGTCGGAACACAGAAGCCCTCAGCGGATCGGAATTTTATTAGATGCCAGGTAACGAGGATTGTGACGACTCTAGCTTTTTAGGAATCTGCTTCCCTGGGGGCATTGTTATCGGATCGGCGCGTGGGTTTAGCTGCGAGGTAGGTGCCACACAGTGATACTAGCCTACTGCTAGTGGGTTGATTACCTACGGAACATCAACTTGAAAAAGCGACCAAGAATAATATAGCAACGACCTGTCAGCGGACATGGATGCTGCGCTATCCCCACTCGGGGTCAATCTGACGGGCTACAGGCTGCTCAACATGGCGACAGTATTTATTATCCTTTGGCATCACAAAGGGTATCCTAACCTACATGGGCCAATCAACCGTAATAGTTATACTGGAACAGCCTATATGAACGACGAAACGCAAAGAAATGGGAACCGAGTTGATTTGGCGCGCGGGATCGGCTGTTGCACAAAGCGTGTCGTTGGAGGGGGTAAGAATGCTCACATCTCGCTGTCCGTGGTCTGGCATTGACGCGAACGAACGAACATACAGTCGTGTGAGTACTAGTCTCCCTCCGAGGCACGCTCGCCATCACCTCGCTCGGCAGCTTGCCTGTGTTTCTACTTTCCTACTTCGTCTCGCATGTCCCTGTTGATGGCTTGGTTGGGTGTTTGCGTCAGCCTCACCGACGTCGGATGCGTAAATGCTTCTAACGTTAGCGGACTTGACCTGCCCTCGTAGACCTGACGAGTTCGAGCACGGGTCTGTGGATGGCAGCGTGCGATGGACTTTGTGGTGCACCCCTTGCGGAACAACACGGTGGGTACGGACTCCTCAGTTTGTTTGCTCGGCCTAATCCATAACTACTATATTTCGTTTAGAGCGGTTCGGTGCGGTGGGAGCGATCATAGTGGGGTTCTTCTGTGGGACCGCCCTTGTCTGGTCGCCGCTCGCCGTGGTTTACTTTTATGTTATATAGGGCCCTAACCCTGTTACGAAACTCCAAGACGGGTTGGGTGTCCATAACTCGTGTATATTGACGTTTTCTCAGTTTCCAGAAACCTGAAACCCCGACACCTGAAGACTACTCACCCGGTTCAAATATTCGTTCTGCAGGTCTGTTATTCCAGTCACGCACGTATCCTCCTGTCGTGCATCCGTCATGCTTGGGCTTGGCTTGATAACGGTAGTAAGTCATCAGGCACCGAAAATATCTTCCCTCTCACTTCTTTAGGTTCAAGGCGAGCCCACGACGCAAGCTTGGCGAAAGCTGGCGGACCTTGTTGGTTACTGACTTGAGCAACTTCCTTACCCCTCGACCCACACCCGGACCGGACCAGGTTTTTCCGGGTTTGTGACTTCGACATAGGGCACGTCATCCGTCTCCCACAGCATGCCCAGCGCCTCCCAGCGCCTGATGAAGCACTCTCATGGTCGCCTCCCACACGAGTGGAGCCAGATCGCTTTATGACCCTCACCACCCCCGCCGCTGACCATCTCCACGACGTGCCGGACTCGATTCTGCCCACCTTGGACCGACCTCCCGTCCGATTCGAAAAAGTTCGGTTCAGAACTAGACCACGGCATGGGAAAACCGACACACTCGACCTGATCCGACTCAGGAGATTCAGGAGACATCCGAGTCCGCGCCCAGATATCACCGCCGCGCACGCATGTAGTTCAGGAGACCTCATTTTCTGTTTCCTTTAAGTTCACACTCGTCTTTTTTTCCGCATCCATTTTGTCTCAAACTGTTTCAAGTCAGGGGCACGCGTACCCCTTTTCTCCACCATTTCTCCACCACGACAACTTCGGACACCGTACCTAAGTCGCTTTTGTATTGTCCCCCTTTCTTTTACTTTACAAGTGTTTTCCTAAAAATGTAGCATAACCTGTATAAAAAGCATCACTATATATCGAATATTCCAATCTTTCCCACGTGTGCTTGCCTTTGACTCCTGAATCCTCGAACATTCTTGTCAAGTTGCTTTGTTCTCTCTCGCACTCAGTCCCTACTATTCGACATCGTTGCCGACTGAACCGGCCTCTCAGACCCTCGTCGTCTGACCGCCAGCTACCTCGTGCCGGTTTGACCCCTGCCCGCATCACTTCTCTCGTACTATCGTCTTGACCCATGGCAAACCTCGTGCGCTATTCAAAATCAGGCAGTGACTGGAAGTACAGTGACTTGGATTTGTACAACATTCAGATCCGTAATGTTCACACCCAAGAGTTCTTTGGCGTTCCCCGTCTGCCAGCCCCTGCAGTCAACCCCATTATCCTCGATCATCTCAGTGCTCCTGTCGGCTTACAATTGCCACGGGATGTTCGTCTTTTCTTTCGCTATCTACTTGATGCTACCCACGTCGATACAGTTTGTGAAGAGCTCATTAATGACTTTTCACATCATCTCCTGAGTGGCGTTTTGCGCTTTGAAGAGCCTGATCGGATGATGAACCAACGACTGGACCTCCGTTTTGTCATGAGTGGGAAGCTGGTCTGTGCAGAGCCCGTCATTGCACTGCGGGGCTCTGATGGCCATCATATCCCTCTCGTTCAACAAGACAAGGTAAGGCCTCTCACTCTTTCCATTGCTGAAATTCACTGATTCCTATGAAGAGGTCACTCTCTCAAGATCAAGCAGAGCCCCAACTAGTGGCATCGGCTCTGGCAGCGTTTCATACCGACAATTCTGGCCGTATTGCAATGGAGCTCCCTCCATTACCTTCCAAAAGGTACCTTGGAATTGTCATGGTCGGCGTCGCTCCACATTTCTACAAGATCACTATCACGCAAGCTCTTCAGGATGCGGTTAGGCATTCCCAGTTTCCCGATGAGGAAACAATTGTCCAGTGTTTCGTCCCGCCTGTTCCAAACATGGACACTTTCCTGCAAGGCCCGGGCATGCTGCCACTTGATAACAGGCGCATCTGCTTTCAATGTTTTGAGGCGTTGAGGACTCTGCTTTAATGTGTTTAGTGTATTTGTGGTGTTATTTTGCGTACTTCTAGGATTGTTTCAATGTTATGCCTAGGACTCAGCAAAGGACCTGGATCTGTCTGGAACCCATGGCCTTATTGTGACATCGCCACCGCAGGTAACAATCTAGCGCTCGAAAACACAACTTACACAACCCTCATCTTTTTAGATGTCATGGAATGAGGACTGACCTGGGCCGACCTTTAGAATGTGAAAAAGTGACCAAGAAGAACACGACAATAATCAGTCGGCAGGTATGGATTTGGTATGGATGCTACACTCTCTGCTCAGCTAATGACGACAGTATTTTCTATTGCATCGAAAATCGAAGGCACCTAACGTACATGGACCGATCAGCACCAAGTTGACCAACGACGTTGGACTGGGTCACAGCACAGGAACACCAATTACAGTTTTATGAGTAATCTTATACGTGTGTGTCGCCGTCTCCGGCCCCTCCGAGTCCTACTAGTACCAGTGTGACTCACACTTATAGAGTACAAACTCAATACTTGTGTTGTTTTACCTACGCACGTAGCTCCGCTCACTGCCATGTTTGGGTAGGCACTGGTTTCTGCACATTTTGTTCTTATTGACACAGTGAAGAAAGGTTGAGCGGAAAATCTCTAGTTACGTCTCGATACGACAGATAATGTCACTTTTTCGAAGATTCAAGACTTTTCAAGACTCCGCAGGAGAGGAGGTCCACCCAAGGTCCACCAAGTCAACGCCACGACTCATGTCCAGAGTAACCAAGGCAACACAACCCTCATGCGATGATCGTGTGCCACATACTGTAATGTCATGATTCGAAGGCCCAACAAGCACCCGGCGCCTGTGCGCAGACTCTGGCAGATGAAAGAAGTTTTCAAGTACTCTTGAGCCTTAACATTGACGTGCTGTAAGCTTCTGAGTCTGCTGCGAGCGATACTATAACTCCTGACACAGAGCCAGGACGCACCGTTTAAGAGGAATCTAGTGCACATCAGGCGAGTTACCCTCACTTTCTGAACAGCCAGCTCTCATACCCGTACTGCACCTGCATAACTCGGACGGATATCGCTTAGTATCTTTATCGCTGCCAGACTGGGAAAGACCGAATATATCCAAGCCCTGATCGAGTGATTCGAGTTAGGTTGACCGGCCGCACGACCCGGCCGCGACAAAGAGGACATCACGGCGCTGGACTGGGCCGCAATGAGCGGAACCCAGACGTGTGATTACCTTATCCTCGGCGCGGACATCAACGCAGTCACTCGCACGCTTCCCGCCACGCCCCTCCGGTGGGCCGCGCTCCAGGGCCTGTCTGAAGTCGTCCACTTACTCATCCACCGCTGCACCGACCCACACTTCATCGATGCGCAAGGCTACGGCAGCCCCCACGCCACGCACTCGTTGTCCTACTGGTTTCTTCTGTTCGTGATCTTCTAGCCTGGTATCCCCCGACGAACGCGACCGCAAGGGCCGCACAGTACAGCACAGGGCGGCGCGCCAGCGCAACAAGGTCTCGACGCGCGTGCTCTTCTGATGCGGCGCGGACCCGAACGCGGTGGACCGCGATGGGCAGACGCCGCTGCACTGGGCGACGGTCGGCGGGAACGGGGGGGTGCATCGGTCAGCTCCTCGCGGCAGGCGCGCAGCTCCACTGGAGCTGTAAGTATCGCAGACCCAGGATTTTCTCTTTCCTACAATCTCAGACCTTGTCGCCTTGAACGGCGCTCCTCCTCCTAGGCGCTCCTTTGTTTTTCCTCACGAGGTTGGTAGGGTCGTGTCAGGGAGTATGTTTCTCAGCTCGGTCGCTGGCTGGTCGTCATTGCAATTGATGTGGGGCGGAATGGTAGCCGTAAACTACGGAGATAGAGGGCATGGAGGCGTAGGGTCAAGAGTTTTTCTGAGACTGTCGTGGCCTTTGGCGCATAGACAAGTGGTCCTCTACGACAGGTCCACCGGCTTACGCTCCGGTCACCGGAGCGTAAGCCGCGCTTGTGCCTGAGACTACTCTACTAGTGACTTTACGTCGGTGAAACAGAAACACATCCTTCGAACCATAACGCGCGCAACTTCAATGAGCCCCTCTGTCGGAATGGGCTTCTCTGGTTCGATATAGATCCCACTATCGACAGGTTCTACTTCGAATCTTCGGTCCTTTCGCCACATCCTCGTATTGCACAAGAAACAGATGGTTACCATAGCCAAAGCGGTGCCAGTAGAGCTATAAAGCAACTGCACTATGCCCGGCGGTGCTACCGCGGCCAACAAAATCGCGTTAGAAGACACAGGCTCTTTCAGCGAACCGGATTTTTTTAGATGCCAGGAAACGAGGATTACGACGGCTCCAGCTTTTCAGAATCAGCTTCCCTAGGGACTTTGTCCCCAGATCGGTGCGTAGATTTAGCTGCGAGGTGGTAGGTGCCACATGATGGCACTGCTGGTGGAGCTGATTACCTCTCCCGGAACGTCAAAGTGACCAAGAAGAATACGGCGATGACTTCTCGGCGGACATGGACGCTGCACTACCCCCACTCGGGGTCAACCTGACGGGCTACAGACTGCTCAACATGACGATAGTATTCTCCTTTGGAATCGCAAAGGGCATCCTAACCTACATGGGCCAATCAACCGCACCGACTACATTAGATTGGGTCGGAGGAGCGCTGCTGGCAGTTGCGTGAGTCGAATCTTGTCATTCACCCACGACGGCCAGAGGTACTTACTGCAGTTACGACGTCAAGGCTTTACTGGATCGGCCTGTACGAACAACGAGACGCAAAGAAATGGGAATGGTTCTTCCAAGTTGATTTGGCGCCCGGGATTGGTTATTACGCAAAGCGTGTCGTTGGAGGGGGTAAGCACACTCACATCTCGCTAGTCGTGTGGCACTAATATTGACGCGAACGGACGAACGAACATAAAGCCATGGGTGTGCTATTCTCCCTGCGTGGCACGCTTGCAATTACCTCGCTGAGTAGCTTGCCCGTGTTTCTACTTGCCCACTTCATCTCGCATGTCCCTCTTGATACTTGGTTGGGGGTGTACGTCGGCTTTAGTGTCTGTGCGCACTTTCTCTGGCACTGGGTCGGTTCACTTGTATGTGTAATCTTTTCTAAGGTCGACGGACTTGACCCGCTCCCGTAGACCCGACGAATTCGAGGACGAGTCTGGGGATGGCAGCGTGCGATGGACTTTGCGGAAGACTACGGACATGGTACACCGCTTGCAGAACAACATGGTGAGCGTGGACTCCACACTTTGTATGCTCAGCCCAATCTCTAACCATTTCGTTTAGAGCGGTTCGGTGCGGTGGGAACGATAGTGGGGTTCTTCTGTGGAACTGCCCTTGTCTGGTCGCCGCTCGCCGTAGTTTACTTTTATCTCACGTAGGGCCCAGACCCCGTCACGAAACCCCGAGACAAGCTGCGCGTCCATCATAACTGGCGTATATACTGTGTTCCACTCTTGGTTAGAGAAGATACAATCACATATATAATGTGGGTGTTGTCGTATGCCCAACATACTCTCTATCTACAAGTCCACAGTTGATTTTGGCTTCGGGTTTTTCCGGGTTAGCGGGTTCTGTTTAGGCACGTGCAAACTATCGTATCGGCCTGAGTTGTTTGGATCCGAGTCACCGACGTCCTCGTCCCATACTGGCCAAAGCGGTGCCAGTGGAGCTATAAAGCCATGGCCCGATCACCCATAGCCAACGATACCCCCGCAGCTAACGAACCCACACTCGAAACAACCTCCTTCAGTGGACCGGATTCTTAACCGGATTCTTAGATGGTAGAGAACGGCTTTTAGCTTCTCTAAATTAGTTTCCCTAGGGGCGTTGTTATGGGATTGGTCCATGGGTTTAGCTGCGAGGTAGGTGCCACGCAGTAATTCAACTGCCAGTGAAGCTGAGCGCCTCCTTCCAACCATTCGCTGACCTTCGAGATGTCAAGAAAGCGACCAAGAAGAACAAGGTGACGTTCGCTTGGCGAACAGGGATGCTACGCCACCTCCACTGGGGGCCAAGCTCACGAGCTACAGGCTGCTCAATATTACGATTGTATTCTCCTTTGGCATCGCAAAGGCCATCCTAACATACAAGGGCCAATCGACCGCACCGAGGACATTGGATTGGGTCGGAGGAGCGCTGCTGACAGTTTTGTGAGTCAATCTCGTCCATTTTCATGATAGCCAAACGCACTTTACTGAGGTCCCGACGACGTCAAGTCTATACCTGGATCGGCCTGTACGAACAACGAGACGCAAAGAAATGGGAATGGTTCTTCCAAGTTGATCTGGCGCCCGGGTAGGTCATTGCGCAAAGCGCGTCGTTGGAGGGGGTAAGCACACACGTCGTGCCAACCGTACGGTGCTTGTATTAATGCGAACGAACGAATACACAGCCATGGGAGTGCCGTTCTGCTTCTCTGGGGCGTTCACCGCCGTCTCACTGAGCAACTCCGCTGTGATCCTACTCGAACACTCCTTCCCGCAAGTCCCTGTTGATGCCTGGCTTGGGGTTGTTATCGGCTTCTATGTTTCTGCGTAGTCTCTTGCGCTTAGCCTGCGTACTCGTATGTATATTTACTTCTAACGTTGGCAGACTTAACCTACTCTCGTAGACCCCACGGGTTCGGGCACGGGTTCTGGGATGGCAATCTGCGGCGGACTTTTTGGACGAGTACGGACCTGGTACACCGCTTGCGAAACGATACGGTGAGCACGAACCTCTCACTTTGTTTGCTTTGCCCAATCTCTCACTATCTTGTTTAGTGTGGTTCGGTGCGGTGGGAACGATAATGGGGTTCCTCTGTGGGATCGCCCTTGTCTTTTCGCCGGTCGCCGTGATGATTTCGTCTTACTTTATTCTTAGTACCTCGGACCCAGACCCTTTCCCGGGCCTGCTTCGTGACTTCCGTGGCGCAGCTGAAGCAATTTGTCCCGATGAGCAGACTTGCAACGTCACCCTCCTTATAGTTGAACAAATGATGTCACTGTTTCGCAAATGTATAGCTACATGACCAACGACTGACTTGACCAGGTTGCAATGGATTTTTTTGAATGCTTGCCCCTTGATTTTGATGTCCGCTTTGGCAGCTTTTACTTTTCTCGTTGCAGGAATCATACACTCTCACCGTGTCCCGCGCGTGAGCTTTGCAGTTTGAGTATTCCTCGCAGCCCTCAAGTTCATGGAAGCTGAGCACACATTTGACATCGTCCTGCTTTTCCAGACGATCAGAATATCTGAACAAGGAAACCCCATGAACGCATGACCGAGCAAGACCGGACACGGCGAGCGAGCGAACTGACCTTACTGTCCTGGATCCCCCTTTAGCAATCAAACGCATTTTCGCTTCGCCATCGTCCGAGGTAAGGTCGGCGACTCGAGTACGGGATTGATCGTACTTATCTGTGGATCAGAGGAGGTATGTATGGACGTGATGGAACGGGGCGCGTGTAGCTGGAAGGTGGATTGACCTAACCAGGGCTGAACGATGAATGGGAGAGCCAGATAGAGGACGAGGGAGTCAAGGAGACTGATGCAGTACATGCGCTCACGGCCATGTAGCGGGTGGCAAGGAGCAGGCGATGTACAGCTGAGTAAATCTGCCGCCTGTCAACAGAGCCACGGCCCACGGCAGGCACCCCACTATTTTTGGCGCTCAGGCTATTTTTGACACAAACTGAACCTCATTATCAAGCTTTTTGATCGCTAGCTTCTGCGGCGGTTGCTAACTATAGCCTTGCTCGAATTCGTGACGGTGCGCTTGATCTCTCTTCGATTGGGCGCTGTCCCCGTTCAGTGCTGCTGGCGAACTCGACAATTACGCGGCTAGTCAGTGAGAACTTGAGAAGTATTTTCTTTGGTTTCCCGATCTATCTGCTATCATTGTCAAGTTCGTCAGACCCTAGATGGCAAAGAAGATCATCACTTGCAAACTGCGCTAGCACACGGGTTCCAGTGCACGATCCGGATCAAGTACCAATCTTGCGGGGCTACAGTAAGCTACGGATAATTCTGATACCTACACTGGCAGGCGCTTGAGCGGATCACTCCTGTTGTTACTGGGACAAGACCCGAACGTATTACCTATGCGTAACTTGAAGCCCTGTACAGACAACTACCCTTCGAATATTCTCTCAAAGATGGTGGAACAGAATCGATGATGTGATTCTGATAGCGGAGCCGACCAAGCTTAGGAAATGCGCGTTCGGTGGAGAAGATGGTAATATTGCTGATTTTGGGTAGATGCCTCATGAATGCATCATGCTTCGCAACCTGCCGCTGACGATCCGACATCGCCATCTGCTTGCATGCCACACTGAGGTTCGCCGTACTCTGAGAAACAATCGTGGTCATGTTCATTTTTGGATTGAGACGATTGTGTGTGCTAGTGATAATCCCACGGGCACCAACTTGCCACCAAGTGCCACCAACGGCTGCGGTGCGGGCGGTAGTTGCAGTACTCGGCGTGGCGACTTATCGCCTTTGTTTTATTGTGTGGGAATCCCCGACCTGGGGGGAGTTTTCACAGCAGGGAGCGAGCTGCTAGCTTCTAGGGCACGTAAATTACAGTGAATGGCGAACACATTATGGTCTGTACAATCGATACATGCACAGCGCCCGAGATATTATACACCGTACTGTCAATGCTCGATCGGGCTTTATTTCCTGTTAATAAATAGCGGGTTAAAAATGACTGATTCACGCGAGGTCTACAATTCAGGTGAGGTCGAAGACAAGTTCGAAGTAAGAGTGACGTTACTCACCGAAAAACCCCACTCTTCCTTCACCCTCCCCTGACCTTGACCTTCCTACACTATCTCTTGATGGCATTAGTCTTAAGGGGGGTGGGGGCATCTCGAGTTGGAAATGAATAAAATCCGAAGTGCCTTTGGAACGTGTGGCGCTCGAAAGTGTCGCGGACTCGGACGGAGACCTGATCGCTGCCCTGCGCTCCGGCCCTTCGCGGATAGCAATTCGATTGTTCAGCGATGCGAGAAGCGCATTGGAGTACCTACGCCAGCATTCGCATGCTATTAGCAGTACGGATGTTATAGATCAAAGATATCCGCACAATTTCCCCATAATAGCAGTGCTAGGAAGCGAACATGGAATTAATATGAATGTAGTGTCGATTCGAAGATGAGACTCACGGGCAGGTGTACCAATCCTTATCCTATCTCAACGTACCGGGTCAGTCACAGAACAAGCACACCCATGGTCGAATTACGCACAGGTTTTACGACGACCAACACTAATGCTATGATTGTCACGGCAGCTGAAGAGGACGGTGAGATCAGGCAGTGTACTATATTTGAGAATCCGCCTACTCGTCAGTAAGTTGGTTTCGACCGTCAGTCGCACTATTCTTGACATGGCATGGTTACTGAAAAAACCACCTCCGTCGGTGCGTCGTTTTTCCAGCTGCGTATGTGATAAAGAGCGGCCAGTCAGAAAAACCTTTGTTCCCTAAAAAAAGGTGCTCACATGATAAAGCATTGAAATGGCGATGAGGCCATCGGCCAAGACGCTTCCGATTAGCCAGATCTGAAGGGACATCAGCAGGAGATATAGGTTGCCCACAGACACAATGACTCGCCAATGAAAAAATCTTCAGCGCTCGACCACGAATGAACCCCTTGGATACATGCGACTAGAAAAACGTGAGGCAGGTCGGAGGTAACATGTCTGAGAAGGTATTCACATAGATACCCCCAGAAATCTCCGATGAGGTAGCGACTGTGGAACACTAGGAAAAGTGACACCCATTGAGAAGCGGTATTGGGGCCAGATTCGAAGCACAATCGGCTCACCAAAGATATCAGCAGGCACAACCACCAGGACTCCCTCGAGCTGAGCACCCAGATACGATACACGAAAAAGAATTGGACGGTCAAAGAAACCACACCCCCGAGAAGTGGCCCGTCCCAGACCGAAAGGTGTGGAGAAGCGAGGTGTCTTATGTCACCGAAGCCGGAAGCAAACCAGTAGTAAAGGTCGGCGAGGGCGAGCCCTGACTGCACCGTTTCCAGCAAAAATATCCCGTAGGCTACGGAAGGGTCGTCAACAGGAGCACAACGTATCGAGAGTGTCCGCTGACCTAAGAACTTCAAGCGTTTATCATCGTTCGGGAAGTTGTAGGTGTACACGTCTTCGCTGCGCGATGAGGAGCCTGGAAGCACCAGCGAATGTTTTGATAAAGGACTTACAGAACTGAGTTATCAAGACTCCATACAGAGTCCAGTTCCAAACACTCCCCAAGAGCTAAGCAGGTGTCAACGACGACAAGTCACGGAAGGAGGCAACGATTGCACGTACAAGGGGTGCGGTTCTAAGGAAATTGAAGGGTCAGCTTGGCCCCAGTGTGTGAGGGATATAACACTTACATCTCGGCGATGTTCGGCAGCACGGGAGGAGGCCCAGGAGGAGGTGCCGACATGACCTACTGACTGCAGACGAGTGAAACTGGGATGTATAGCTCAGGGCACAGAGTATTCCGAGTCATTTGAAAGGGTTCACCCTTTATCTAGCGGTGGGGCCGACCGCCGCCAACAGATACTAGTACGGATATGGGGAACGTTGCTTCCTAATCGACCGCTCCGGGCTTAACGCCTGGTCACTTGAGCACTTAAGCTTGTAAGTTCTCATGCATTGGGACAAAGGGATACGTAATCACCATGCGGTAAGCCTCAAGGGTGACGTCCTATCTGATCGCAGTGTTTGACTTGGCGATGAGCGCTGATGGACTTCGGGTTTGAATTCAACAGCACGGGGTAGCTAATGGACTGGAATGTACTGTGGCCCTTCCCGATCCGTGAAATCGAGGCCAGCTAACGAAGATCATCAGTAGAATGATTATTGTGGGGGTGTGGTCCTCCCTGCACTACTTGGAGTTGTGACAGCCAGTCCCAATGCGCGCCTGCTGGGTAGAAACTTCAACAATAATACTGTACTGTATTCTTGGTTGTACAGTAGTTGATCATCAGATTCATCACTGCGGCCATCCTAATACGTACGTTAGGGATGTCTAACCCAGCAATGGTTCCTGGATGTTACTGTAAAGTTGGTTCGTCCAAGAGTTCGTCAATGAGGTTAATATGATCCACTCTTCCCAAATCGGTATAATATGTCCAAAGTACAACGCCAATGACACTCGGCCTTGCAAATGCCGTTGTGGCCAGGACGAAGGGTTAAGATTGACAACGACGTTGGCTACCTACAACTTGAACTTGAAGTTCCACACGGGCTGAGCAGAGTAATCCCGGATACAACTTGAACAGAATGCACTAGTCTGTCCTGACTGACGGCGACAGTGAAGGTCTGGGCTTCTCTAAGAGGTCACTAGCATGATGATGGATGACGCGATGACGGCCCGGGAACGTGGGAACCTCGACGTAAGCATGGGTCGAAGGGACATTAACTTACCACTAAGGATATTACCGTATAGTAATTAAATGCCATACTACAAACTTTTGAAGGGACTGGTCCCGAGTCACAGTTATGGTGTCGACGCCCGGGATAATGCATAGTGATTAGCAAAGGGATCAGAAAATCGAGGATTTACTTGGAATCAGTTGCCAGTGCTTGAAACTTCCTCAGTCGATGACATCGCCAGTCTCCCGGTCACGAGACCGTCGAGACCATCATCCTTGCCTTCATCATCATTCAGTTCGGCCTTCCCTGACAGCTTTGACACCAGCACTTGAGCAAACAAGGGTAGGGGTGGTGTGATGGTGTTACTCGTGCGTTGTTTTGGTCTCTTAGAAGCGCGCAGTAAGCACGATTCAGTCGTGACCGCATGCGCACCCCCAACTTGAACCACCTACTTTAGGCAACACAGATCAAGAGTAGGTATCGAAGTCACTACCAACTTGAACTACAGTAGTTGATCCTTTCTAATCGTCTTCGGCCTACACGTGACATGATACAGTACGTGCTTTGTCTCTACCAGCTCCTGCGTCTCGAGCAATTTTCGTCTCTTCGATTATTCTCTTCTTCACACCCATGTGCGTCTTCTCTGCCGCGGTTTGGATAAACTCTTTGAGTCCGCGTTATAAAAACTTATTTTCTGCTGCGCGTTGCGCCCACTCATTCCTGAATAGAAACTCGAAGTCTCGGCTGTGAATCCATACAGTCCCAAGTTGTTGCCCCTGGCGCCCGTTGGGCGTGCCAAGAAACTAACTTACTGCGGATCCTCGAAGCGCCATATGGATCTAGTCGTGTCCTTGATACTCGATTTATTCTCCAGAGCAATCGAACCTCCTCGGCAGGGCATGAGAATTCGTTGATGCTATGCTTTCACTAGGCGAGCCCAGTTGTTGCTAGTCCATGCATTCGCACCTTGTGCATTTGGCGCATGGGTCGCATAGCGCGGAGTAGTACAAGGGCTTTTCGCGGGCCTGCCGTTGACAATTGCGTCGCCAAGCTTTAGGTTCTCAGCGTTCAGACTAAGTTACATCACGCACTTCAGCCTGTGCCGATCATTAACCGCATCACACCCAGAGCCAAATACGCGGGCCAAGTACCCTATGTTCTTGAAACACAAGAGCGTTGAGCTGGGTCGAAGGTCACTCTGATGGAAGCGCGTAGCTTGGGATCCTTGATGTTAACACCTATACTGTAGAACGATGATAGCGCTTAGAGGGCGTAAGCGGCAAAGCTTCTTCATCCGCCAGCCATCTGGTCGCAATTCACATACGTATACCAAACGCATACCTTATTGCAGTAGATCAAAGATGCTCCACCATCGCGGTGCCATATGGCGTCAAAAGGACGTTTCTACTTGGCTGGCATGTGTCCTTCCTCCGGGTTCCGAAGGCTGAGGGAGCGAAAGTTATCAAGCGGTGACTGATCGATTCGCCACTCTGATACCGCTCTAGTTCATTTAAACCTCGCCGCCCATACTTTATCACGTTCTTGGCTACAACTGCAAAGAGATACAGCGCTTCCATGGAGAAATGCAGTGTATGGCATCAGCGCAGAGCCGGGGTGATGCATGTTACCGAATACAGTAAGTACCCCTACACTGTACTATGTGTTTCGTTTGCACGTCCGGATTTCCCGTACCTGTTATAGAGGCTCCTGTGCTTGAACCCCGCGCGTTGCCGGGCCCAAGGCCGGGCCAGTAGTGGTCACCCTCCAGGAGTGCGGCTTTTACTGCACCAAGTACCGCCCAGAACCCGCGGTTCCGAAAAGAACGGCGGGACAACTTGGCTGACCAAGCTGACTTACAGCCCTTGAGAGATGGACGTGCACAGTACAGTAACTTAGTACTGTATACTGTGGCCCTTCGACGATGGTTCCCCAGGATACGAGGCCTATGATAGATCTCTCTCAGCAGCGTCCACTCCATGCGTAGCGCGCTTCTCGAACCAGACACGATTATCTACTGGGGGTAGCGGCGCTCGGTACATTTCCAGGCCCGTGTATGGGGGACGGCTTGAGACGGAAAGACTCAGAGTAGCGAAACGGAGTACGCCTTGGAGTACGCTATGGTCAGCTCGGTTTTATTGTCACTCTCTGGTCGTCGTGTCAAGATCGTGATGGGCCAATGGCGACAACAATGACGACAGCGAGCGGCGATGGCCGCAAGGATGGCCGATCGCGCCACCGTGACTGACCATGATTACGGCGTACCGCGCTCAGTGTAGTACTTTGAGAGCTGTCTGCAGAACTGAGCCGCAACTATCAGGGAGCGGAGTCCAGCTACTAACTTAGTCAGGGCGACTCCATTGAAACAGTGGACCTCGCGGGGACAGCAATAGCAACAGCAGCGGGAACTCGTTCTACGACTCGGAGCAGAACGACCGACTCGGAGTGCGCGAAGCTACGCCACGCGAGTCGATTACGATCGTGCTCTTTTTCATCCTCTATTCAACTTGTCTCAAAGCAGACTCTCGAAGCAGACGAACCTGCGCCGAAGTCTTGGCTGAAAAAGTGCTACTCTAACCCCCCCTCACCGATGGTTGCCCATGACTACTATCGCTGGTTTGGAGACAAAAACGTCGCTTCAAAAAGAGAGCCGGATGTACTGTATAGGACGCGTTACTTTAATCAAGTGTGCTCAATGACGTCTATGGCGCCTAGGCGTCCCTCGAAAAGTGTAGGTAAGGTTGAGTCGGCTACGGGTCATGCGTTTCAAAGTAGAACACGAGTGAGCCTACGTGGACAGGATTAGGATAACTTGTGGGAACGGCGCTGCCGATCCCATCTTGTAAAAAGGAGGAGACAGTGTATGCGTGGGAAGTAATCGCTTGATCTGTCCGTCGTCAATTGTCCTTGACGCCGAGTCTGCGGATACCAAGCGTCAACTCGTCCAAGTCAAACTCTTCCGAATCGTCGTCAAAAGATCCAGGCATCATGCGGGTGCCGCTGGTCGTGTTGTCGATGGTGATCGGACTATTTCCCACCGCTCGTGGAGAATCTAGCACAATACACGTAAGATGGTGGTAGGGAACAAAAGACACCGAACAAGTGATGGAATGAAAGATAAGAAACACACCACGCGGTGATCTCGCGGCCATCTGACTATTGGTTGTCTTTCGTGGGGTCTTCGTGCGCACCGTAAAGAGCGGGCGGAGCGTGCCAATCTTGCAAGCGCCGCAAACTAAACAAAGTAAAGAAAGGATTGTCAAAAAAACCACATATCGGATCGGGGAGGACAGGCACAGGACGACACAAATGACGCCGAAGGGAACACACACCAACTTCTTCCGGACGGATGGATTTACTGAAGCGACCATACCTGCAGATGATATGGACCGAGAATGAGAAGGGAATAAACACCCAATAGGAGGGAGAAGGTCCCGGAAGAGACTCAACGTTTTGGCACAGTTCTCGCACTCTGAGGACATATCGGGTTAGCAGGACCGTAGGAGTGGAACAGCGAACTCGTGGAACATTGTCTAAACGCTCACCCCATTCGAACGGATATGATATTTCATAATTGTGCCGCGTCTGCAAAAATTAAAATGATTGGCAGCCACATACCGCATGCACGATCAGGAAATAAAGTCCGCTGGGCCAAGTCGACCGCAACACCCACCGAAATGTCAATGTCCGCTCGCTTGCGCATCACCTTCGCGGCCCTGCAGTTATAAAATAGTATCCAGCAGAATGGCGACGTAACTTCGTGAGTCATCCACACATGTGCAATAAGTGTTGGAAATAAGGCTCCTCCCACGCACCATGACTTCCAGACCTTCCCATGACCTTCCTTCGGGTCCTGATTAATGACCCAGCATGCGAGGTGACACATTTCGTGTGACAGGGTGTTTCGAATGCGCTCTTTGGAGGTAGGAGCAATAATGGGAATCGTCCCTTGTCCCGGTCTCATACAGTATAACGACTTACCATTTGAGTCCAGAATCTTAGTCGCGAGCTCGATCGAAGTAGTGTGCACGCCTTCCTTCGATCTTTGTATAACAAACACGTTGGGAACTGTGAGAACTACACAGGGGGGTGGAACATCTGATGACTCACCGACGCCATCGAGCACGACCTGCGGTGGTAAGGAGGCGGTTGCTCCAGACCAGGGTCGTCGTGGCCGGGAGTCCACCATCGAACACGGACAGATTAAGGTCATCGAACAGTGACTGGGCGTACGCTGCGCGTTCGGCCTGCTCGGCAAGCGCGAGCGCCTTTTTGGACGTGCGAGGCGTTTTCGCAGCAGAGGGCGTGGTGAATTTGGGCGCCCTTGCTTTGGTCGCGGGCGTGTTCGAGGTGGGGGTGGAAGGGGCCGTGGGCAGGGTGTGAGCGGGAACGCGGAAGAGCGATGTAATAGGAACGGGATCGTCTGCCATGGGGCGCGTGTTTTCCAGGTCTGACTCTGTGAGTGTAGACAACGACGAAAATGCTTGCACGAGGCCGGGAGCGCCCTTGTCGCCCACGCTCGGTGGTCCTCGTCGAGTAGTCTCAGGTGTCTGCGGGCGGCGCAGCGGTTTCCGTGAGCTTTTAGGTTCATCCCTGCAGCAGCATCGAAGCGTCAGAAGTTCATGACACGCAAGTGGCAAATACAGGCTGCGTACAGGACAAGGAGACTATGGTCAGACGCGGGTAGTGAGTTGACACGGCCGTTTGTCTGATCCTGACATGGTGGCCGAACGGGAGGAAACATCGATTTGAGCGAACACGCGTTGTCGTCGTCTGAGCTGTCAGTTATCTCTATCACGGAGATGTCTGCGTTGTTGGGTCGCATCCTCGGATTGGTGGATGGGCTCTCTGAGCTCGAGCTACTGTGCACGATACGTCGGGCGCGGGCGCCCGCAGGTCCAGGCTTAGGGTGCCAGTGATTAGGGAGCCTACAAACCAACAAGCCGTTTCACTACGCGGTCGCGTGCTGGATCAATCAAATCATACACGCACTGTTCAACTTCTGACTCTGCTTCATGCACATCGTCACAAGATCCGACGGGGGCGGGGTCGGGCGTCGGCATAGCCGAAAGTGACGAGGGTCTTCTCCTACCAGGAGTCTTAACGGAAGCAATTGGGGACGAGCAATAGTACAGCAATCACCTTGTTACAAGTTTTGATAGAGCAGCCTCCTCCTCTTCCTCCGAGCTGGATATTTCTATGATGTCCTTCATTGATGAGATGACAAAACTTGAACTTGAACTTTAGTAACCGTGATCTTCCCGAAGGTGATGTCGCGACCGCGTTCCAGAAGTGGGTCACGTGGTCGCTACCATCACGACCTGCCGGGCCGGGACTGGCCCCCGAATTCTAAATGACGACTGGCAACGGACCCGCACCACTTCCCCAAGCCCAACATTACATCCGCTTCTCCATCGCCCCGCCAAGCTCCGACGCACTGCACGTCCGACGCGCGCTGCAAGAGGCCCTCGTGCAGTCGTTTGGCGCCGCGCGCTCGCACACATATCTCGACGTGCTCTGGGTAGCCGACTCGGGCACCGAATGCGTAGTGCGTACCGGCGGTCCCACGTACGTTTGTCCCCTCCGAGTGAGTTTGAAAGGCGATCGCTGACGCGCGGTTTTGGTATTTTACAGGGATGCTGCAAGCGTTATGGCCGCCACCGCAGTGTTTCAAGGCCAACCCCGCCTCTCCACTCTAAGGGAGTCGCCGTTCCTGCCGGCGATTTCCGGGGACTCGCACACGCAAAAGCTTTTTTTGAGATGACGGTTGCGAGTCAATTTGTCCTGGTGATGTCGCGTTCGGTTCGGCGTGCTCCAGTTTGTTTACTTGCAGCACTAGTTCTCCTATGGTGTTATTAACTTGTTTGTTGTTCGAATACAATTGGGGTAATTCTCCCGGTACAGTCAAGGGTACAGTACTGTACATGTTGTAGAACTAAAAAAAAAAGGCTCACCAACATACAGAGGTCGTCGGCGTCGCACAATGGAAGTGTTAGTACAACTGGTGACGCGTGACGTTGTGGGTAGCGGTATCGAGCACACGACAACGGGAGCGTACGATGGAACACTTCTCAACGAGACCATGCCCGTGACATCGAAGACAGATCATTATTACACCGGCCGTCCTTCCCTAAGTCATACATCCGGGTAAAGTCGCTGAAGTCAATCAGCTCGATTGTTTCCCTATGGTTCCTGAGCCCGCACGCGACCGCGTGCCCACTCTACGAAATCGTCTATCGTCGATGGCCACGCACCTGTAGAATACGTGTGTCCGTGGGTGACATGTCAAATGGCGGAGAGCACGCAGTCCGTGCAGAACGGGGGAACGTACCCTCAATATCGTACGTCTCGAACTTTGCGTCTATACTGCGTACGAAAACAAGGAACTGTGTCGCATTCAAGTATTCAAGTAAAATATCCCCATTTCCGAGTCAGAATTATCCGAAGTCGTAGAATAGAGGGAATACGCACCATTGCCCATGTGTCTTTGCTGATGCCTTTGATGTTCTTCTCACCCAGAAAGTCGTACCACAGTTGTGTGTGCTCTTCCGTCCACCCGCCATCGGCCTTCATGAGATCGTCCCCGCCGGGGTCTTGCGAGCGGAGCGCACCGCCCTTGAGACCGTGTGGAAGTAACAGACCCCAGAAGGCCAGCGCAAGCTCGAGGCCGAGACTCCGCTGGCCCTCCGCCCGCGCAAACTCAAACGTGTAGAGGTACACACGGCGGAAGTAGACAGGGTCTGACCCTAGCCTCTTGCGCAAGCGGGGTATTGTGCCTTTCATTCCCTCGAATGACTCCACGCTGCCAGCGGTGCGGAATCGGTTTTAGACAGAGAACGGATCACGGAGTTTTGAGGCATAGGCAACGCACCCGAGCCCCCTCCATCCTTGTACCCAACCCATCTTCCTCCATCTGCCGACGCTCGGAGATTGGAGTTCGCAGGCGACGGCGAGAAGGACGACGTCTTCTGGATCAACGCCAAGATCTTTGCACAGACTGAGGGTACCATCCACAGCGATGTCGTCTTCGTCAGCGTCTAATTTCAAAAGACAAATGAATTTGACGAAACAGATCGATCCGTAAGTAGAGAGGTAGCACACCCTTGTATTGGTTAAATATTTTTTCGAGTTGGCTGGAGGAAGGGGTTGGTGACATGATCTCCCTTGAGTTCAAATAGGATTCCACGGCGATATCTAGGCGCAGGTGCTTATCAAGATAGCGCCTGGCCTCTCGTGTGCTGAAGGACAACTTTTCGTTCGAATGCAAGTACTATAGGGGAATCGGACAAAGTTACATACGTAGCTCCGGTGGCTCTGACAAACTCTCTGATGTCTCCTTCTTTCCTAGAGCTCCGGGACTGCCAAAGACAGAGACGAGGGAGAGATTGTGGGTTGTAAAAAAGCAGGATATTCTGACCAGAACGACAGACCATTGCAAATTTCTTGAAGAAAGAAATGGACAGCGCGATTAAGAGAGAGAGGGATGCTGCGACAGTCCGGAGTATATTGTCACGGTGGTGGAATAGCAGCACTGGCGGATGCACGTTGTAATCTGCTGTTGACAGCAGGCCGCCCGGGCCGTTGCGGTGCGTATAATTCGGTCTTTGCCGGATGCTCACATGATTACTCGGACTCTACTACTACACGGCAGCTCCGTCATCCCAAGGATGACCGAGTTGACCGAACTGACCGAATTGACTGAATGGGTGCATGTGACTGAACCAGACCAAGCAAGGCCGAGTTGACTGAGCAGCAAAGGCCGCGTGCGCGTATAGGTGCGTGGCGGACGTTCTGCGCTGCGCGAAGGGGGAGTCTGTCATCGTCAAGGCCAATTAAGTATTATTGTAGCGAATAGCGGTGTAGGTGACAGAAAAAAGAACAGAGAAAAAACCCAAGAAAAGGGAAGTGACCTAGTCGTTCTGAAGACAGTCCACCTGCAAGTAAGAGGTCGCCTCGATGCCCCCTCGTCCCTCCTCGAACTTGTCACCCTTGACAAACAGCCCCTCCGGACATGGGCCGAGCTCGAATTTGGGGTACAGCCGAAAGAGGATGGCCCCGTCGGTGCGGACAACGATGCGCAAGTGCAGCATTGTCGTGAAGGCCCCAAATTCCACCACCTCATCGCTCTGCCCGCCTCCCAACACCGCCTTCTCGTAGACGTTGCGCAGGGTGGCCAAAAAGGGGATCGGGTTGAAGGTCGTGCCCCCGGCGTCGGACGAGAAGATGCCATTCGGCTGGGGCCACGGCGGGAGATAACCTGGGGGTGCGTCGTCCGGCGGCTTCGACCTCACGCCGTCTGAGCAGTACCCCTGTGGTTCTCGGGGGATCCAGTAGGGCCTGGGTACATGAGCCTCTTGCACCTCGGGCAAGAGGCGGGCTTTCGGGTCTGCGGTAGGAACGTTGGTAGGCGGCACGCGCGTCGGAAATGGGAGAAAAACTGCAGGGACTCGGACGTACCTTCCCCTTCCTGTCCCCGTCCGGTTGGCCCTCCTTCAGGAGCTGCACGGCGTGGCAGTGCTCCCTCCAGAAAGTCTCCGTGCCCTTCTTGGCTAAGGGAAACGGGTGAGGAAAATAAAAAGAAAGAAAGAGGGGGCCAGGTGAGCAAAAATCGAGACTGCAAGGGAACGGGCACGGGCCCACATTTGAAGTTGCCCGTCGCGAGCCGATTGGCCACCATCGCCTCGACGGTCCCCAGCATGGCCACAAGGGTGCGCGGGTTCTTGAGGGTTGTGCCGCGGTTGTGCGAGCAATTGACCGACTCAAGTTCGGCATTGAAGTGTTTCGTGGCCTCGGCCCACTTCGGTGGCGTCATCTGGAACGACGCCCACTTGTGCTGTGCGCGCAGCCTCATGAAAACAAAGAACTCATCGCCGTGGCCGATCGTGAGCAAATCGACATGAATGCCAGTGGAGATCGTGAAAAGGCGCTGCGAACGAGTGAGGTCAGCGTCATCTGGGGGTAGGGGGACACGGGTCACGTAGTCGGGGGGAGTGGACTGGGCAGCTGGCGTGGTCGACTTCCGCCCGTGTGAGTTTGAGGCGACGGCCTGGTGTTTCGTGGCAAAAAATGAGCACACGCTCGATGCTGCACTGAGGCCATCCGATGCGCCAGTAGCGGCGTTGCTGGCTGTGGCGATTAGTGGTTTGCGGGCTCGGCTTCAAAGCCCAAGGCCAGCCTAAGACGGCCATCTGCAGCTGGGACGGGACTGGGACAAGAAGTGGGTCCTGGGAGGGCTCATGGCCCAGTCTTCACTTTTGGCATTCGGCTCCCACGGTCCCACATCCCAGGCTTCGATTGTTTGGGACGCGCGTCTGGGCTCAGGATTCCCTGGATTCGCAACCTATGATAGATGCTTGCCACTCTGTATCTGCGCCTGTCAATACCTTCAAAATTGGGTCCACTCCGGACTCTTCGGAACTGCATCCATCTTCCCTTCTTGGGTGTATCCACCCTTCTCAACTTCATCCGCCCATTCTACGCCTCTGGATTTTTACTTTGACTTGTCACACTGACATTGTGTTGCAGTACTTTTTTTCATCCTTCACAAACCACCTTTGTGATGTCCACTCATCCTGTGCGGACGATAGTCCCAACTGGCAAGAAAACTGCATCTGCAAATGTGGACCCTGTCAAAGCTGTCAGGGACTGGTTGGCGACTGTCGCCAACCAGTCCCTGACAGCTTTGACAGGGTCCATGTTTGCAGATGTGGCCATTGACAATACTGGTGAGCTTGGGCTCACATCTCATCACAGGGCTATTGTGTCTCCTTCTGCATGCGGCCACTGTCATCATTCACAACTTGATGGTTAGTTCTCAAATTCCCAATTTCTATTCATGTACTCATGTTTCATACAGGTCATGTTACGACCATTCTTCGCTGTCCACTTCATCTGTAAAAATGGAGGGTGTCAAAAGCTGTCAAGACCGGTCGAGACCAGTCCTTGACAGCTTTGACAGGTACCAGTTTCACAGATGCTTGGCTGCCCATCTGCGGACGAGCCTTGTCACAATTTACTTTCTTCAATAAAACTACCTCTGACCGTCAACGCATCAACGTTCACTGAGCCATGCCAATTCCGCAGGTGTTGAAGATGTCTCCATTCAGCAAAAATTGCGCCACTGATATCGACATGGGACCCCCTCTATCGTCCCTTGCAGGCAACTAACTATGTCATCTACACTTTGTTGCTTTATTTGCAGAGCTCAGAATCTTTAGAGTTTGTTCTTAGGTGGTAAGGTGAGTTATCAGACTTGCGATTAGTAGCTTTAACAGTAGTACCTCTCTTATATTCTCCTGTCATGTTTGAATGCCAGCATACACTGAAGATGAGATACACGCACACATACAGGGCTAACAACTGGTAGGAACGGGTGAACTTGTTTGGGCTCTATGAACCAGCCATATCCCATGCCTTTCCTTCCCCCGCCGCATGGTCCAATTGGCCACGCAGTGCAGGAGGTGGCGCGACATACTTCGACCCACCCTTGCTGTCCCTTGAAACCACCCAGCACATTGCAGGCCCACATGGCACACACATACACTCTGTAACACTCGACCTCCTGCAGCAGCAGAGGCACGCGCGGCAGCACCCCATTCTCTGCATCCTCTTCCGTCTCTGCTGCCTCCCTGACTGCTTGCCAGGCGCAGCATGGTACGACTTGACCACCATGCGTTGCCCGACGAGAGAGAGCACCCATGCACCAACACCACCCCCACCGGCACCAGCACCTGGCGCACCACCCAGCACAGGGGAACTCAAATGTCGTCAGATAAGGTATGTACTATCAGAACACAACAAGTAAATCAGTCTGGCCGACTCCAAACACCGAAGCGTTGCACACACGAGCGCACCCCGCAACGTACCTCCCTTCCTGTTCTTGTATTTTGTACTGACTTCATGACCCCTCTTATTTGTCTAGGTCTCGAGGAGGCAACAAGAATAGGGACAATAACAAGGTGAATACAACAGCGACGGGGTGACCATGAGGTGGCCACAACAACCACGGCGATGGGAAGGAGACAAGGAGGGGCCACGACCACAGGGAGATGATGGCGACGACAACATCAGGTTTCATGTGTAATATAGAATTGTTAGGTGTTTGCAGAGACATAGTAGTTATAATTGATAGTGGTACTACAAAGATGTGGCCAGCCGTGGCTTTTAGGCCGAGACTGGCCAAAGACATTGAGGCCCACAAGTAGAGTCCCTGTCCCTGTAAACTCTGGGCCTCAAGCCCCCCTAAGACGAGCCTAATGGCAGGCTTTCAAACTGGGACAGGCCTGCAAACCACTAGTGGCGACGTGGACTTATGCAAACGCAAAAGACACAAATGCAGCCGAGGGTCAGTTAGTAAATGAAATGAGGAATGTTGATAATGTGGACTCACCGTTGTCGTGGGTTGCAGCCTCTTGCTGGCAGGTGCTGGCTCCCCCGGCCCTTCTCGTGTCAAGTTGATGCACTCCACGGCCTTGCGCTTCAGGGGCAAACTGCCGACGTGTGGTGGAGGCCTGGGTGTTACAGTGTTGGGAGAGTGAACATTCTGGTCAAGATTTGAGTGAGCATGGACCGTGGCAGCGTGAAACGGAGGACTCACCATCCTCCCCATGCCATTCTGGGACTGCTCAACCAGTTGTGCCACCTCAGCATTCAGAGGCACGCTACTGCCTTCTGCATGCTCAGCCGTACTCACAATTTGAGAGGACGGGGCATGTTCTGGCACTTAAACCATGGGCACGTTGAACAGAGACGAGTTGATCCCAAATTCGTCCATGACCTGCCCGTGCTCAACCTGCAGGTCCAGATCCAGGTCCGGGTCTTCGTTGGGGCCTGACATGAGGAGACTGAGGTCTTCTGTTCTCGGCGTGGCCTTGACCTCAGAGAAGAGGTCCCTGAAAGTCATCGCACATTCAGAATTGACAAGCCTGAAGGTCTCGTCACTGGAGACTGCTTTCATCTTGGGCAGTGCGAGAAGGCCTGGCGAGCTGCCAGGCTTGCTGAGCCGGAGCCTGTTCCAGAATTTGGCCGTGTAGTTGGCCAGTCGGGTGTGGTGGGACCCAAATGTGGAGGCGTTGAATGAGCTGAAAGGCAACGACTTGTTGTTGGCAGTCGCAATATGAATGTTCCGACAGAGAACGTGGTCGTGGCTGAGTGCGACGAAGACCATGAGTGTCACGTTCTGCCCTTTAGCGCCCTTGCACGTGACCGTGGGAGAAGACATCCTCGGGAAGAAGCGACAACTTACAACCAAAGTTGTCAGCGCCAATCCTCGGCAACCGCCGAGCGCCCGGGATATCAAGTTTGGCCGTCACGTGACCTGGCACGTGACCTGCTCCAGAAGATTCCAGAAGAGTCCGGATGAGCACGTGATCCCGGATTAGCTTGTGATTATGGAACCGGTACGTTGTATTGCCGGTGGACTCTTATGACGTCATGGTCTGGACCCTTGCCTCGTGCATCCTTATCTCTGACTCACACCAAGAGCGCCTTATGCCATTGGTTGCTATTGTTAGCTGTACTAGGGTTCATGACTCGACTCAAGGTTCGGGCTGAGCTTGAAAGCTCCCTGGACGCGTATAAGTAGAGCGATGGATGGTCCCTATGACCCCCATCTTAGAAACATCTTGGATTCCCTCTTCCCTCCTTACTCCTACCTCTTCATGTAGCTGCTGGCCTTTGCCCTTCGTTGCATTGGTTCCTAGTTTATACTACCTCTGAATGTGGAGTCGATGTTATCCCCCTCTATGATCCTCAGTGCGCCCTCGGAGTCTGTCCCGCCACTGCGACCTTTCCCTTTCCGCTATGGGTTGTGCTGTATAGCCAACTCCTGTCTGTCATTACGACTTGTTGTACGCCTTCCAACGCCTACAACCCTCGGCGCGATCAGTGTTCGACGACCGCGACCTACGGGTCAACCCAACGGGCCGGAAGAACCGTTACAATGAGACCGCTAGGCTGCGCACATTGGAGGGAATTCCATCCCTTGTGTGACCCTTTGATGCAACTGCCATCAGAACGAATGTCTTCCTGTTTGCGCACTAGACAGCCCTTCTGGACATGATTCATCTGGTCTGTGTACACCTTGTTGGCATGTAAGTTTCCTGAGTCAACAATCCTAGGCCCGGGCTTTTTGGCCCAGCTGTGAAGCATCAGGAAAACATATGTTTTTCTTATTTATACTTTCTGTTCTTTTATTGCTTTCAGCAAGGGAATAAAGGACCCTTTCAGAAAAGAACCAACTACTTGCAAAAAGAAATCCCCTCTTCTTTTTCTGTACTTTTTATACTTTTTAGGCATATTTCTGGGAAAAAATTGGATTTTGGTCCGATTTTTTGAAATTTTGGTCCGATTTATTACCATATATGGTAATTTTCGGACCAAAAAATAAGGTTTGGTCCGATATTTCCATTTTTGGTCATTTTATTTTGTCCATTTTTGGTCATTTGGTACTCTACTTATCCTGTACTTTTTTTGGCAGTTCAGCAAGTAAAAAAAAAAGAAAGATGGATTTCTTTTTCTTACTTTTTCTAATTTTTTTCTGAAAAGAACAGAAAAGTACAGAAAAGTGTGGATAAGTAAAACATATGTTTTCCTGATGAAACATGCACTTGAGAAGCTGCTGCGGACCACACCCCGCTTTTCTGTGACCACTTTTCGAACCTGCTCTTCTTTGGTCCAGTATTTGGTGCCCTTCCTGTTTGCAGCACGTTTCTTCAGTATAGCATCTGTGATGTCTTTGGCAACTTCAGCACGGTGAGGGTTTTTGGTCCCATTGATAATGACAGCCAGGAATCTAGTGAGGTGAACTGTGAGTGCCATAATGGATATTGAGAACATGTAGTGTTTGAAAGTTCAGTTCAGTTCAGTTGTCACGTTCTGCCCTTTAGCGCCCTTGCACGTGACCGTGGGAGAAGATGTCCTCGGGAAGAAGCGACAACTTACAACCAAAGTTGTCAGCGCCAATCCTCGGCAACCGCTGAGCGCCCGGGATATCAAGTTTGGCCGTCACGTGACCTGGCACGTGACCTGCTCTAGAATGTTCCAGAAGAGTCCGGATGAGCACATGCCCGGATTAGCTTGTGATTATGGGACCGGTATGTGATATTGCCGGTGGACTCTTATCTATGACGTCATGGTCTGGACCCTGGCCTCGTGCCCTCTTATCTCTGACTCACACCAAGAGCGCCTTATGCCATTGGTTGTTCTTATCAGCTGTATTAGGGTTCATGACTCGACTCAAGGTTCAGGCTGAGCTTGAAAGCTCCCTGGACGCGTATAAGTAGAGCGATGGATGGTCCCTATGACCCCCATCTTAGAAACATCTTGGATTCCCTCTTCCCTCCTTACTCCTACCTCTTCATGTAGCTGCTGGCCTTTGCCCTTCGTTGCATTGGTTTCTAGTTTATACTACCTCTGAATGTGGAGTCGATGTTATCCCCCTCTATGATCCTCAGTGCGCCCTCGGAGTCTGTCCCGCCACTGCGACCTTTCCCTTTCCGCTATGGGTTGTGCTGTGAAGCCAACTCCTGTCTGTCATTACGACCAATCGTACGCCTTCCAACGCCTACGATCCTCGGCGCGATCAGTGTTCGACGACCGCGACCTACGGGTCAACCCAACGGGCCGGAAGAACCGTTACATCAGTTCAGTTATTTGGGTAATCTTGAGTGAACTAGAACTGTGACTGGTTCTAAAAATTGCTAGATGTCAAAAAAACTGGACTGAACTGACCATAACTGGTCCATATTATCTTGGCAGCAGCCACAAAACCAGTCTGCACCAGTTCAAACAGTGACTGGTCTCAACCAGTCACTTGACCAGTGGAGACCAGTTATTATGGGCAGGTTCAGCCCCTCTGCATGGATTCTGACACCTGGTTTTACCATAGTATAATAACTAGCTACTAGACAAGTACACTAAGTAACTACAAAGCCTGCTGCAGTGTCACCAATGTGTTGATAAGTGACCTGTGCGCACTTAGTGGCTCAATGGACACGCAGATAACGGACTGCTTTAGATTAGATATACAGGACTTGTAGATTAGATTATTTTGATCTTTACAATCTCAGACTTCTTGTATTCTCTTATCTATGACATCACACATGTACATGACATCATGGACCACTCTGGATTGCCCTTGTACTACGTCTATGTACTTTCCTTTGTTCTTATCTTTATTGTGATGTCACTATGATATCATAGTCTGGACTCTTCTTGTTCTTTACACTTTGTTCTCTTTGTATCCACTCCTTTGTCCGTGTACAGAACAATGCGTCTTGTATTTACTGTGACTTGCTGTTACCAGCGTCACCCTCTGTAGGAGTATAAGTAGAGTACCCTGTACGCTCTGGCACCACACCAGTTCTCATCTGTTGTGTGCCAGGTATGTCTTATCCTCTTGTATAAACACCAGTTCTCATCTGTTGTGTGCCAGACACCATCTGCTTCACTTGCTAGATCATCTCTGTTGCTGCTTCAAGTACCACCCTCATATCTCACCACAGTCTACTTTGTCACTGTGAGTATGTCCCATATGTGTACTGTTCATCACAATGCTGCAGCAGCTGCATCGCAGTATCACTGCCCCCAACCATTGTCGCATCCCACACCATCGTCGTGCCATCGTCTTAGCCATTGTTGTTGTTCATTGTGCCATTGTTGTTGTTGTTGTGCCGTTGTTGTTGTTCATTGTCATGCCATTGTTGTTGTTCATTGTCATGCCATTGTCATTGTTTGTGGTCATGCTGTTACGATTTTCACCTGCTGACTTGGATGTACGATTACGATCCGATCCGATGCCTCGCATCTCATGACTCTTATCTCGCACTTTGCGCCTCGGCGATAGGATTGGTCGATTTACACTTCTTTTCGTCCGCTGACTATTTCTGAGGCGCGCGTGACCCCGCGAGATTCCCTTGTACTACTTATGACTATTCTCCTTGTTTACGCTTCGAGACTTTCGACTCATACTCGCGCCATATGTTTACTCGTCGCAAACATCCTGTAACAGTATATAAGTCATGCCCTACCTAGCTTGTACGGTAGACTTGACTTCTTGTGTAATACCACATCGTCTTTGCCTCACGAACGATCCTCGACTCGCCTTTGCGCTTGAGTTCACACCTTCGCTCGCTGTTGCGCTTGAGCCCTGCCTTTCCTCTATTATCCTCGGTTCCAGGGAAGCCGAGCGATACTTGTGCATCATCAGACTGAGTCTTAATCGACTCGCGCTCTTCCGATCCCGTTGACTTAACGTGGTACACGTCGTACCTAACGCCCCTGTGGTGGCGTTACATTAAGTCAAGTCTCTCACAGTGGCGAATCTTCATAGTCGCGCCAGATCCCAGTTTCAGGCAGAATACATCGACAGATACAGTGACGACGAGCTCTCTGATAAAGTCAAAGGAGCCGTCGTTTGGAAGGAACACGAAGGAGTGGAAGGATATTTCCTCTTCCATCCTAACACCCAGAAGTACCGACAGGTCCACTATCTTGAAGAATTACGACAGTGGGCATACATTGACTACTCCGCAAAGAAAGGCCAGTGGTACACTATCAGCATAGTACCACAGGCACTCGGAGTCGGACCCCTCACGACTCACACTACCTCTGGCATTGCCGTCGACGACGATTCCCCATCGCCTAGTGTCTCTGTACCTACAACAAACCTGCCCAACCCAACAACACATTTCCAAACTCACACGATGTCCCAAACCCAGCAAGCTTCGGCCAGTACGACTCTCACCAGCGGTGGCGCTGGAGGAGGAGGAGCACCCAACCCGCCTAGTGGCAGCGCACCCGTACCATCCGGCAGCGGTGGTGGTGGCGGTGGCGGTGGCGGTGGCGGTGGCGGTGGCGCAGCGCCAGGAGGAGCAGCGCCAGCAGCGCCAGCCCCCGGAGGAAACGGACGGCTGGGAGGAAACCCCCCTCCCGAGTTTACTGGAGTCAGAGACGAGAGCAAGGCTTTCTTGCGAGCGTTTCGACTCTACAAGGAAATGAACCCCACCGTTGATCAGCTAGCGATCCCGGCCTCGCGAGCCATGACCTTCCTGTCGTACATCCGAGGCCCATTAGTAAACGACTGGGTTGACGAACAGGCACAATGGTTGGAGGATCAGATTGCGGCAGGGGTCCTCCGACAAAATGAAGTCTTATGGACTACCGTCAGAGACCGGTTCGTACAAGCCTACACCGACACATCCGAACAGACCAACGCACGCAAAGCACTCCAAACCCTCACGATGAAGGGAGGAGATATCGACACCTACGTTGCGACGTTCCAGAACCTCGTCACGAAGGCAGGGTACAACCCTGACAAAGCCACGACACTGGAGTTATTCCAAGACGGATTACCAAACCAGTTAGTAGTCAACGCTGTCCGCTTCCAGCACCCCGTCAATTGGGAGCAGTGGAAGGCGGCCGCCCGATTGCAGCAGGCTGAATACCTTATCCTTAAGGACCGCCTCGGCAAAGGAAAGCCCCAATGAAAGAAGGGCGGCCAAAGCCGAGAGCAGTGGGTGCAAGTCCTCAAAGGAACACGCGACCCCAACGCCATGGACGTTGGACGCGCCAGAGCCTCCGTGGCCCTCACCGATACCGACAAAGCCCGCCTTCAGAAGGAGGGAAGATGTTTTAGATGCCAAGCGCAAGGGCATATCTCGCGTAACTGTCCTCAAAAGGGCATGCGAGTGGCTGCCACCACGTCTGCCATGGCGCCACCCCCATGTCCCCGCGATCACCAGCCCCGACTCCCTCGGGTTCAAGTCTATCAGCTCCCGCCGTCTCTTCTTTCGCCATACAATCTAGTCGCGTACTATCGAACGAAGAGCAGGCGGATCTACAGATTGCAGCGATGAAGGCACAGACCCAGGAGGTGCGAGACCTCATGGTAGAAAAGTTATTCGGACGGGAGGATTTTCTCGACGCTTGAACCCGGCGGCCTGGGCTAGAGCATTAAACCTAAACGTGTACACTAGCAGATACCGATCCATGTGAATCCCAGTATTATTCAAATCTGCACACGCAACGGCCGAACGACAAGTTCTCATCGACTCAGGAGCCACCGACAATTTTATATGCTCCTCACTTCTAAAAAGACTCCAAATCGGAACACGGGAAGTAACCCACCCTATCCGCATTTGGAATGTAGACGGCACCCATAATCAGGACGGTGCGATCACGCAATACACGGATCTTACCGTGCGAACAGGAAAGGAAGAAAGGACGCTTCGCTTCTTGGTTACAAACCTGGGAAGGGACGAAGTTATCCTGGGATACCCTTGGTTTACGGCCTTTGAGCCCGCAATCAAGTGGGGAGACGCGACGCTGAACGAAGAGTTCCAGCCGGTCGTGGTCTCGAGTCTTCACTTGTCAGACGAAGCCACGCCCATGGAAGCCTCCATTCGGGCGTTGGAGACGTATGAACTTGACGAGGAAGCGTGGGAGCAGCTCATGGATGACGAGCGGGAGCCCCAGATCGCATTTTTGAGGAAAACTACCACGGCTTCTGAGCTGGCGCAGCAGGAAGCAGCGAAAAAGAAGGAGCGGACGTTTGAGGAGATGATCCCGGAGGAGTACCGACGCCATCGAAAAATCTTCGACGAAGAGGCGTCACATCGATTCCCCCCTTCTCGCCCCTGGGACCATGCCATAGACCTTCTCCCAAACGCCCCTGCCTCACTAGACTGTAAGGTCTACCCACTCGCACAGAACGAACAAGAGGCCCTGACCACATTCCTCAACGAACAACTCGCAAAGGGATATATCCGTTCGTCTAAATCGCCTTATGCATCTCCCTTTTTCTTCATCAAGAAAAAGGACGGCAAGCTCCGCCCCGTCCAAGACTATAGACGACTGAACGAACTCACGGTTCGCAACCACTACCCGCTCCCTTTGATCCCAGAACTCGTCGACCGGATACGTGATGCGCGCCTATATACGAAGCTCGACGTCAAGTGGGGATATAATAATGTGCGAATTAAGTTGGGAGATGAGTGGAAAGCCGCTTTCAAAACCAATCAGGGGTTGTACGAACCCCTCGTTATGTATTTCGGACTCACCAACTCCCCCTCTACATTCCAAGCGATGATGGACGACACGTTCCGACCTCTTACTCTTACAAACGAAGTAATCGTTTACATGGACGACATCCTCATCGCCACACCTCTTGATTACCCCCATCATCGCACCATAGTACACGAGGTTCTCCGCTTATGCGAAGAACACGACCTCTATATCAAACCAGAGAAGTGCGAATTCGAGGTACTCGAAGTCGAATACCTCGGATTAATCATAGGCCATGGGAACTTACGGATGGACCCCGTTAAAGTGCGGGGTATCCGAGAATGGCTGGCCCCGAGAAGTCTTCGCGAAGTACGGGCATTTCTTGGATTCTGTAACTTTTACAGACGATTCATTCGAGGCTTCTCCACACTCGCACGACCGCTACACGACTTAACCCGTAAGGACACCCCGTGGCACTGGGAACAGCGAGAACAGGACGCATTCGACAATGTCAAGCGTAGCATACAGCGCGAACCCACACTATTATTTCCCGACCTCACAAAGCCATTTGAATTGGAGGTCGACACGTCCAATGTCGCCATCGGAGCCATACTTAATCAGCTCGGCCCGGATCAAAAGCTACATCCCGTCACGTTCCATTCCGAGTCCTTCAGTCAAGCGGAGCGCAACTACGACATCTACGACAGAGAATTATTGGCAGTGGTTAAGGCCCTCCAAGCATGGCGTACCTATCTCGTCGGCTCCCCCCATAAAATCATCATCCACACCGACCACGCCAATCTCCAATATTGGAAAGAACCAAGAAAGATCAGTAGACGAGTCGCGCGCGAATTCCTGGAACTCTCAGAGTACGACTTCCTCCTAAAGCACGTCTCCGGAGTCAGGAACAGTCGCGCGGATGCCTTGTCGCGAAGAGCGGACTATGCAACACACAAGGAGGACAACAATGACATTATTGTCCTCCCTGCGGAACGCTTCCTTCGAGCGACGGAGATGTCTATGCATGATATGGACATCTGGACCCAGATATCGCAAAACCTTGACGAAAAGGACGTACTGCGATGGGTCGAGCCCCACAACCTGAAAAAGGTGGGGGGGGCTGTGGTGGAAGAACGACGCGCTAGTTGTTGTGGGCGACAACGACCTTAAACGGGGGTAATTACCTTTTTCCACGATACACCTGCCATGGGACACCCAGGAATCGCGAATACTTACGAGTTACTACGACGCGACTACTGGTGGCCCAACATGCGCAAAGACGTAGAGGACTATGTCAAAGGATGCGCGATATGCCAGGCGAACAAAATCAACCCTCACCATCAAAAACCACACCTATTCCCCATCACCACGGACCCAAACGCAGAACCATTTGAGGTCATCGCCATGGACTTCATCACCAAACTCCCCCCATCAGACGGATACGACTCCATACTCACCATCACGGACCACGATTGTTCGAAGGCCTCAATCTTTATCCCGTGCAACGAGTCGATTACAGCAGAAGGAGTGGCACGCCTCTACCTCCATCACGTATACCCTCACTATGGCATCCCCCGGAAGATCATCACGGACCGAGACCCTCGCTTCACCTCCGCCTTTATGACCAACCTCTGTAAAGTTCTGGGCATCCGTCAGAACATATCCTCCGCCTACCACCCTCAAACCGATGGACAGTCAGAACGAACAAACCAGTGGTTGGAGCAGTACCTTCGACACTGGAGCGACGTGCAGCAGGACAATTGGGCGGAAGCTCTACCAGTCGCCCAATTTGCGCATAACGCATGGCCAAACGCAACTACAAAAGAATCACCCTTCTCGCTCATCATGGGATGGGAACCGCGTACCATGTGGACGCCAAAACCCACATCATCTCCATCCGTCGAACAGCACCTGGAAGATATGGTCATCAGACGACAACACGCGCAGGACTGTATCAAACACGCGCAAGAACTGATGGCAAAAAGGGGCAAGACACGCTTCATTCCTTATCAAGAAGGCGCGATGGTCTGGTTAGAAGGTACAAATCTTCAAACCTTCTACCCCACCGCAAAGCTCGCCCCAAAACGCCATGGCCCGTTCCGAGTGAAACGGGTCCTCTCCGATGTTTCGTACGAACTCGAGCTCCCGAACACGTGGAAGATACACCCAGTCTTCCATGCGAATCTCCTTACACCATATAAGGAGACGGAGCTACACGGCGCAAACTTCACGCGCCCACCCCCAGATTTGATTGACGGAGAGGAAGAGTTCGAAGTAGAACGCATTCTTCAGTCCCGATCACATGGACGAGGGCGCAAACTCCAATTCCTCATCCAATGGAAGGGCTTCCCGATAAGCGATAGCACATGGGAACCCCTTGAAAATGTCCAACACGCGCTTGACCTTATCGCCGACTTCTACCGTTTAAATCCTACCGCCGAAGGGGCTGGACGAAAGATATAAAACACGCCCCTTCGATTACACCAACGCTCCATCCCCGCTACCCTTTGCTCAACCATGACGACTACTCCCATTGTCTCTACTATCCAAACCCGCCGTCCCGTCGAGATTATTCTCGAAAATCTGACCGTACCCTCACAGGACTTGGGTGTCCCCTCCGAACCAGAGGGTCGTACGCCGTACTCTGTAATCCCTGATTCTCCCCCATTCCCTGTCCTGGCTCTCGCCACCAGCGCTCTCGCTAAATTGACTGAGAAAGCTGAACCGCCCGTCAGCCCTCCTGAACCCCCTGCACCGTCATCACCACCACCCACTGTCGCCCCCTACTCCGTTGACACGCCAGTCACCGTCCATGTTCCTGCTACACCCGCGTACCCACCTGAGCTCACCATCCCTCTCTCTCCTCCACCACCACTGTCGCCTCCTGCGATCCTCGCTGCTCACATCCCCATGCCACCATTCCCCGCCGGGATGGACCACACGTTCACACCCATCCCTCAGACCCGCGTCGTCGAGCCCAACCCCACCCTTGCCCTCCTAGATGATGAGGAGGACAAGGAGAATGAGAACCCCGGCATCCCCTTCTTCCGCAACGACCCATCACTCCCCACGTTCTTCCCCCTCCTAGTCGGAGAGACGGGAACTACTAAACAGACCGCACGATATATCTACTACCGCCATAATTACCAGGAGGTCGTCGGGACGATGGGGAAAGGCCATCCTTGTTACGCGTCCCAGGTCTTCCTCAATGAAGTATATACTGGTCAGCTCGCGCAACACATCACCGACAACCAGATTAATATGTTCCACCCTCATGACCCCCGCGCCATTGTCCTCAACGAAGTACTAATCGAACTTCGTCAACCCCATCTTCACGCCGAGGTGTCCCGTCTCTGCGAATGCCTTACGCATCGAGACGCCATCCGTACTCGCCAGGCGGACATTCGGTGCCTTGAGACGGAACTGACACGGGACCAGTTCCATCTCGACATGGACTTCTCCTCGGTCCGGAAGCGTCTCCAGTACGCTCGGGCCATTCCTCTCATCGCCGACAAATACGCCGAGCTTCACGTGAAGCCCATGCGCCCCCGGGGCTCGCCAGAGTACACCCCTCTCGCCCCACGTGATGCTGGACCCAGCGAGATGCCCCGCCTTCATGGGGAGGGCGGCGGGCGTAAGCGCAAGTGCTTCCAGTGCAAGTCCACGGAACACCTGGTGGCCCAGTGCCCAGAGCGACGAGCGAGGGAGCCGTGTCAATGGTGTGGGAGTCGAGCGCATAGACTTGATGTCTGTCTCATCCGTTGACTCTCTCCCATGACGCCCGCTCACGTAGACCCGGACACGCGCCCCCGATGGTGTGGGAAGTGTCTGCGGTACGACGCCACTCACGAGGAGATCAAATGCCCTATGTACGAGATGTGTTGGGACTGTGGAGAAAGAGGACGCTTCATGTTCCTGCGTCGGCACACCTGCCCCCATACCCCTTCCCCTATCCCTGCGAACATCCCTGCCGAGGAGGACTATGCTTACACGAGTGACTAGTTGAAGTCGAGGCGACTTCAATTCTGACGGGGGGGGTAATGTTACGATTTTCACCTGCTGACTTGGATGTACGATTACGATACGATCCGATGCCTCGCGTCTCATGACTCTTATCTCGCACTTTGCGCCTCGGCGATAGGATTGGTCGATTTATGCTTCTTTTCGTCCGCTGACTATTTCTGAGGCGCGCGTGACCCCGCGAGATTCCCTTGTACTACTTATGACTATTCCCCTTGTTTACGCTTCGAGACTTTCGACTCATACTCGCACCATATGTTTACTCGTCGCAAACATCCTGTAACAGTATATAAGTCACGCCCTACCTAGCTTGTACGGTAGACTTGACTTCTTGTGTAATACCACATCGTCTTTGCCTCACGAACGATCCTCGACTCGCCTTTGCGCTTGAGTTCACACCTTCACTCGCCATTGCGCTTGAGCCCTGCCTTTCCTCTATTATCCTCGGTTCCAGGGAAGCCGAGCGATACTTGTGCATCATCAGACTGAGTCTTAATCGACTCGCGCTCTTCCGATCCCGTTGACTTAACGTGGTACACGTCGTACCTAACGCCCCTGTGGTGGCGTTACACATGCCATCATGGTTGTTTGTTGTTATCTTGGTCATCGTACTGTCATTGTTGTTTGTCGTTGTTCGGTGTTGTGGTGCAGTGGCACTGGTGCCATTGTTGTCTTCTGATTGTGTTGCAATGCCATTGTCTTGACTTGTTGATGCAATGTCACTGTCGTGGTCAAGTTGGACACTGCATCGGTGTGGGTGCTGGTGTTGTTGGAATGCCACCAGCATCGTCTGGTCCAAAACTAAGTAAGTCACATGTCACGGTTGATGAACAGTACACATGTAGGACATACTCACAGTGACAAAGGAGACTGTGGTGAGATATGTGGGTGGTACTTGAAGCAGCAACAGAGTAAGATCTAGCAAGTGAAGCAGATGGTGGTCTGGCACACAACAGATGAGGAACTGGTGTGGTGCCAGAGCATACATGGTACTCTACTTATACTGTACAGAGGAGTGACACTAATACAACACATGTAACATAGAGTCACAGAATACAAGGAGCGTTGTTCTACAGAGGGACACAAAGGAGTGTGTGAATGGAGAACAAAGGCGTAAAGAACAAGGAAAGGCTAGACTATGATATCATAGTGACATCACAATAAAGATAGAACAAAGGGAATGGGTACAAGGACGAAATACAATAGGAGTCCAGAGGGGTCCATGATGTCATTGTACAGTGATGTCATAGATAAGAAAGTCCGAGATTGTAAAGATCATAATGATCTAATCTACATAAGTCCTGTATATCTAATCTAAAGCAGTCTGTTATCTGCGTGTCCATTGAGCCGCTAAGTGTGCACAGGTCACTTATCAACAATGGTTACCTAAAGCATGGGAAGTAACATTTCCCAACATGCCCGGCCTGGGGTGATTGCCCATTTTGTTTACTTTTACTCCTATGCCCTTGAGTCACAATGGTGGTGCCACAACAGCGATGATGGCAGGGTGATCACAACAACAACAACAATGGCAACAAGGCAACAAGACAGCAAGACAATGACAACGACAGAAGATGACAACTCAACTTGACTCAACAACAACATGACACAATAACTTGACTCGACAATGACACACAGCTTGACAACAACACAGCCCAACAATGACACATCTTGACAACAACACAACACAACAATAACAATGACACAACACAACAATGACACAACATGATGAAGACATGACACAATGAAGACATGACGTGACGACGATGCAATGCGATGTGACAATGATGTGACTCAGACTCGACAACTCAGATGAAAACACTGCAGTCATGTGTAACTAGCTAGTGTACTTTGTGTTTTTGTAATTGTACCTTATAAAACTTGTGTGAACCTGTAACACCGCAACAAAACCAGTGTGAATGGCAGAATGGGCGGTTTGAACCAGTCATAACTGGTTTTTCTGCAGTTTGAGCCATTGCCCAGAATGGTTGAACTGGCAACTGACAAATTCACAAACTGGTAAGAACTATAACCAACAGTCTGGTTTGTATCGGTTACAGTCCGGTCTGGTTTCCAGTTTTTTTTTGGTCCATAGGACTGAACTCTCAAACACTAAGAACACAACTCAAAATCCTCACCTCATGAGAAAGTGGTAGACATCCAGGACAGTGTCTGCATTGGGGAGCACCTTGATGACAGTGTTCCGGATTTGACAGCAGTTGTTGGCTGCCACCAGGACTGGGACTTCAATCCTGAGCTGCTGGCAGTGTTGGTGGATGCCCTTGAGTGACTCTTGGATTTCAGCAGCTGCATTGGTCTGGCAAAGTCTCTGCGCATGGCCACAGAACAGAAGCAAGTCACGGTGAGGATCAATGACTTGGAGTGTGGCCATTTTTGTACCCAGCTCATTATCAGATCCTTCTTGTTCAGCATGCTCAGCAAACCGCCTCTCCATGGCTTTGAACATTGGCATTCATCTGTAATATTGGGAGGTGGTCAAGACAGTCTGAGACTGTTTGGTGACCACTAACCACTTTGACCACCTAGCCTGTCTGAGACCGTTTGAGGACAGTTGTCAAATGCCCTGATTTGGGTACGCCTGTCAGCCCAACCCATATTTGGCAACAGGCACTGACACTACTGTAATTTTCAATACCTCCATGTAATTTTTTTTTCTATTTGAATTTAGATTCACTGTCATAAAAAATAAGGAAATCCATTTATTGAAACAACAGCTATCTAGATATTCTACTTGTACCAAAAGCACAGGGGCTGCAGCGGCTCCGTTTATCCTCTTCATCTCTGTCACTGGCATTGTCGTTGGGGCACGCGCAATTCGGGTCATATGGGCTGCGATTTGCGCCACTTTGTCCTGGTCAAGATTGTCTCAACCAGGTATCGTTCAGGTATAGCCAGGACCAATGCCCTCAGCTCGCAAAGAGCACTCTCCACTATAGATGTCCACATCAGAGACAACATTCGATTGATATCAGGCTGCTCACCATGATGACTAAGTGGGAGCATCTCAATTACCTGCCAGGTGACCCTAGGCCACCCACTGTGTTCCTCAAGCCTGCCAAGGACCAACTCTTTTGGCACCATCGGCACGCTCTGCGACGCAAGGACCCAATCACAGCCATCCATCATGAGTGGGGACCAGCTCCATAGGTCATCGCTTGACTCAGCCGGCATGAGGCACACAACGCTCTTGGGCTGCTCCAGGTTGATGAGGATGATCTCCAGTCTGGAATGCTGGCTTGTCTGTGTGAGTAGGTGTGTGCGACCGCCTGTGCAGATGAATGGGCGCGCCAGCAGGCTGTCCATGTATAGCCCTGCAAAGCCATTAATGAAGCCATCCCGCATCTTGTCGACTACAGGAATGAGGTGGGTGGTTCCAACACCATCACAGCCCGTGTCATTGTCGTTGTCGGGGTGGGTGTGGCAAGGGACCATTGCTGTTGATGTCACCATTGTCATTGACGATTTGCACGGGACTGGGGGGTTGACTGTGAGTGGAAAAAAGGAATGCACCAATAATGCTCAAACTTGGCATGGATAGCGCAAGTGCAGGCATGCCAGAGGTCATAGCAAACAATTCAATTGCACTCATTTTCAAGAACACACGACTTGATGTAGCTCAGCAAGGCAAGGACTGGGTCTGTTGGCAGTGGCCAGCACACATGGCTTGGGGTGGTGGTGGACGTCGTGTAGATGGAAGTGGGCATAGTGGTAGCCCTGCAGGTTGATGTCAGTGTTATAAGATCACATGTACTCATGGAAAAAAAAAAGCCTTCATGGCTTGAGGTAGGATGTGGAAGATTGACTTAGACAAAAAGAAAAGGTGTGAGCGAAAATATTTCTTCCCATGCCTCAAGCAGACAACAGAATACAACTCGTCCAGCAAGGCGTAGTTCAAGACCTCCAGCAAGACTATCATGATGTCCACACCTGTTCTGATGCACTCAGACCCAGTCCATTTCCCTTCATCATCTCCATACACATCACTGAGGGCTACCACTACTGTAACGCCACCACAGGGGCATTAGGTACGACGTGTACCGCACAAGTCAATGGGATCGGAGTAGCACAAGTCGGTTAAGACTCAGTTCGGTGATGCACAAGTATCACTTGGTCTCCCAGGGACTCAAGAATAGTAGCAGGAAGACGAGGCTCAAGCGAAAGTGCAAGCAAAGACAAGGACTCAAGCGCAACGGCGAGTCAAAGGTCGTTTGTGAGACAAAGTCAATGTGGTATTACACAAGAAGTCAAGTCTACTGTACAAGCTAGGTAGGGCGTGACTTATATACTAGTACAGGGTGTTTGCACTGTGCAAACACATGGCGCAATTGTGAGTCATCAGTCCTAGAGCATGAACAAAGGGAAAAGTCAAGTATAGTACAAGGGAATTCCATGGGGCAACGTGTGCCTCAGAAATGGTCAGCGGGTGCAAAGAAGCGTAAAACTGCCCATTGTATTGCCGAGGCGCAAGGCGCAAGATAGAAGCTGAGAAGCGCATGAGACCGGATCGTATTGTAATCATACAGTGAATATGTGAAGGGGAACATGGTGGAGCATGAGAAGACAAACGGAGGGAAAAGTCATAACATTACCCCCCCGTCAGAATCAAAGTCACCACGACTTCAACTAATTACTGGTGTAGCTGTAATCCTCCTCAATGGGAATGTTAGGTGGTACAGGGGATGGGGTATGCGGGCATGTGTGTCGTCACAAGAACATGAATCGCCCCCTTTCCCCGGAGTCCTGACACTGCTCATACATGGGGCACTTAATCTCCTCGTGAGTGGCATCGTACCTCAAACATTTGCCACACCATCAAGGGCAACTGTCTGGATCTACATACACGGGTGTCATAGGGGAGAGGCGGTGGATGAGACAAATGTCGAGCCTATGAGCTCGGCTTCTGCACCACTGGCACAGCTCCCTTGCCTGTTGCTCTGGACATTGAGCCACCAGGTGCTCCATCAACTTGCACTGGAAACACTTGCGTTTACGCACACTGCCTTCCCCTTGAAGGTGGGGCATCTTGCTAGGTCCAGCGTCGCGAGGTGCGAGGGGGATGGGCTCCGGTGAGCCTTGCAGACGTACCGGCCTTGTGTGAAGCTTGGCATACTTGTCTGTGATGAGAGGGATGGCCCGAGCGTACTGGAGACGCTTCCGGATGGACAAGAAGTCCATATTGAGATGGAACTGGTCTTGCATCAGCTCCATCTCCAGCCAACGGATGTCCGACTGGTGAGTACGAATTGCATCCCGACGCATGAGGCATTCTTGGAGATGGGAGATATCCGCATGTAGGCAAGGTTGGCGAAGTTCGACTAAGACTTCGTTCAACACCATAGCATGGGGGTCATGGGGTGTCATGGACGCATATTATTTTCCTTATTTTTGCATGTTTTTACGCATTCATCTAGTGAAGACATAAAGGGCCAAAATACTGATACAAGTTAGTCACACGGGCTGCCACCCATGTGCACGTGATCGTGGGACAAGAGTCCCTTATACACTCAATTAGTTCTGATTGGATGGAAGGAGATGGAAGACTCTAGAAGGATCTAGAATGTACATACGTCATGATTAGTAGTATACGCTTACTCGCTGTATTAGGTTTTACTCAGCAAGTGGAGCCACTCGTAAAGCGCAATGACATGTGCATCAGTCAGCACAATAAGACGCGCTATTAATAGACATGACGTGTCAGCTCCTGAGTCAAGGAGTCTTACTGTACACTTAGTAATAGTGTTCAGACTCAGTTCAAGCTCAGCTGTAGTAGTGTATATAAACCCTCCTGTAGCATCCTGAGTGGAACCAACTTGTCCTCTTGGTTCTCCACTCAGGTGCGTATTCCTCTGTACTTCCCATACTCCATCAATCTGAACTTGTCCTCTTGGTTCTCCACTCAGTGTGCTGCCATGTGATCCTCAGTAAAAAAGGAAGTCACTGAAAAGTCAGCTAAAAGTCAGCTAAAAGTCATTGACTTTCACTTGACCGACGTCCTATTTTTTCGACTTTGAAAGTCACCCAAAAGTCACTCAAAAGTCAGCTAAAAGTCATTGTTGACTGACATCCTATTTTAGTGACTTTCAAAGTCACTTAAAAGTCACTCAAAAGTCACTCAAAGTCACTTAAAAGTCAGCTAAAAGTCATTGACTTTCATTTGACTGATGTCCTATTTTATTGACTTTGAAAGTCAGGCAAAAGTCACAAAAAAGTCAATGAGAAGTCAATGTAAGCCATTGACTTTGTTGTTGACTGAGGTCCTATTTTTTTGACTTTGAATTGACTACAAAAGTCAAGTGCCAGTCATCAAAAAGTCAATGAAAAGTTAATTGACTTTTCATTGACTTCCAACTGACTATAGAAGTCAAGAATTAGTCAGGTCACAGTCACACCAGATTTGTCACAAATAATATTAATATTAATAATATTAGCATTTATTAAATACAGATTTATTAAATACAGGGGGGGCTAGTACTTGTTGTGGGTGTAGCCACTGAGCTCAGGGGCAGCTGTGGTTGGGGCGGCGACGGCTGGGGCGGTGGCGCGGTTGGGGTTGCATGGTTGGGGTGGCGCGGTCGGGGTGGCGCAGCGGGGGTCGGGGGTAATGCGGTCGAGGTGGCGGCGTTGAGGCGAGAAGGACGCGGTTGGGGTGGCGAGGTGGGGAAGGCGCGGTGACGTGGCGACGAGGTTAGGACGGCGGGTGGGGTGGTCTGCGATGAAATAAGAAAAATAAAGAAAAATAAAAAAAGAGGAAAATATCTTAAGCTCAGTCCGGCGACGGCTGGGGCAACGATGATGGGCTTGGCGGCTTGCGGGGTGGCCTGCGTCGAGGTGGGACAGGTGGGTGAGAGGTGCCAGCGTCAATGGTGGGGGCGTGTCGAGATGGTGCATTGTTGAGAGGGGCGGCGCTGATGGCGACGTCGTAGCGAGGTCGAGGTGGTGGTGGTAGCCGGGTTGGTACAGACGGGAGATGTCGCGGCGATATCGAGGTGGCGGGGTCAGGGTCGACGGGGCGTATGGGGTGGTGCAGGTGCTAAGGTTGCGGCGAAGTCGTTATGCCCGTGGGAGCGGGAGATCCTGCCCAATCAATCGAAAACGAGTAAGACAAAGCAAGTGTGAAAAACAAAGAAAACTTACCTCAAGCCCAGTGCGACGGGGTTGGGACAGCGGTGATGGCTGGCGGCTCGCGGGCTGACCAGCGTCGAGGTGGGACTGGTGGGGGATGCCGGCGTCGACATGGCGGTGGGAGCCTTTTTGCCGGTGTAGTGGGGTCGGCGCTGGTGGCAGCGTCATAGTGGTGTCGACGTGGCGGTGGTGGCTTGACGGGGTCGAGATGGTAGTGGTAGCCGGGTCGGTGCGGTCGGGGGCGGCCATATCGAGGTCGCAGCGAAGTCGTTACGCTCACTGGAGCGGGAGGTCCTGCCCAGTCGGAATGAGTAAGAAAAAGTAAAAAAAAACAAAAAGAAAAACTCAACTTAAGGGTCGCGTGACGGCGACAGCGGGATGGCACGCGTGAGCGGTAGGTTGAGGGGTGGCAACGGCAGTGAGACGGGTCGGGTACTCGCATGTCGCGAGGTGTGAAGGGGAGGAGGTGAAGGGGAGGAGGCCTTTGCGAAGAGGCTGCCCCTATCCTGCGGCCTGCACCAGTTAGAGACGAACGGGAAAAAAAAAATAAGAAAAATGTAGCTCGTATGTTTGAGTCTTTGAAATTTGCGTGAAGGGGAAGGGACAGGGTGGAGGAATAGGGTGGAAGAATGGAAAGGAGGGTCGGAGGAAAGGGTGGAGGAAAGGGAAAGGAGGGAAGGAAAGTGGGGTATTGTTTCAAACATCGAACATCGAACACGCGCGGCCAAGTGGCGCCTTTCCCCGCCACAAATTAAATTTCCGCCCGGGAGTTGCCCAGATAAACATTTTCTGTCTAAGTCGTGCAAGACCTGCTGATGTTTTTCTATCTTTTTAAAATAAAATTCGGAAAATTATCAAAATTTGCAGGGGTATATCATCTCAAAAGCCAAGAGTCATCTGCCAACTTTAAGCATTTTAACCAGCTGTTCCTAATTTATTTGACCAGCTCTGAAATCCTTCAGCTTGAGGGTTTCAGCTTGGGTCAAATAAATCAGGAACTACTGATTGGATTGCTTAGAGTTGGCAGAGTACCCCTGAGCTTCTGAGAAGATCTACCTCTGCAAATATTTTCATAACTTTCTGAATTTTATTTCAAAAGATAGAAAATGCCAGTGCTGGTGTAAGTGTAACCAAGGGGTGTGTGGGATTTTTAGCACCCATATGGACCTGGGGAGGAGGGTGGGTCCAAAGGGGCCTTAGCAGACTTTTGTGGACCAGCACTAATAGGGCACTAAGGCAGCATCAGCCTTCTTGGGACATGCTTTCCTGCACCACTCTTGTTACGATCACCTGGATCATTTCATGAGACATACAGGGGGTCATTTACAGTCCAAGGGACTTTCCCGCAAGTGTTGACTTGGGGAGACAGGTTGCCACGCTGGGTCACTTAGCTAAGTGAAAAAGTGTTGAGCTTCAAGGAGACAAGAGGGCTATATCCTTCAAAGACCAAGCCATCATCATCAAGGTCTTTGTCTTCATCATTTGGTCTAGGTTGTCCATCTCCACAGCCATCATACAGTCAAATAGTCCCAGAATTCTGCTCTAAGCTAACGTGTCATGAGTATTCCATGGTGATAATACCAGCAAAGGGCACATACATGGTGATACACTGCAAGGATGCCCTGTGCTTTGCCTCTCCAATGTACCCAGCAGCAAGCTTTTGGTGTGAATCAAGCAAGTTGATCATGTCTTTCAAGTGCTGTGGGGGTTTAGAGAATGTGGTTGAGTGCATGACAAGCACATGCACTGAAATTGACGACATCGAAAACTTTTGCACTTCCATCTTCTGCCACGCTCACAAACAGCACCCATCTGTGCTTGCAGAAATGTCAAGTATGGGCAACATGTGCACATGACAGTGCTTGATGGACTTTATGCCTGTTCCCTATTTTTTCCACAGCTTCAAATGACCATCAACAGACATTGTGGTGATGAAGTCCATGCTGTCGCATTGGTTTTTTGGTGGTGTGAGCCTATGTTTGTGTGGTGTAGAATGGGATGCACCATGTAAAACCGCAAAGTTGATCATGCTGCAATCATGATAGATGACCCTCTTGTGGTTTCTATCTGTGCTCGGAAGATGGTCCAGAATGATTCATTCTATGGGAGGACTATACAAAAGGTGAAAACCATACTCAGGAATGTTTGATGAGCAATGCATCTCCATGCACCTTTTCATGTGCTTGCATTGACTGTGGGCACCTTCTGGCATGGGCATGGGCCCAATGTCATCATTCCTCTCTTCATCTTCCTGTGCAGAAATAAAATGCTGTGGAGTGTAGTGCAGGGTGGTGGATGTGAGGCAGTGGGTGAATAACAACTTGGTACTGTACTGTAAGTTATGGAAGGTTTGGTTTATTGATTACTGTATCAGAATGAGAAAAACAATTCCCACAATCAGCCCATCAACGTGCATCAACATTAGACTCGTAACCAGCCGTTCGAATGAGGATTTTTGAGGATGTCGCAAAGCGACTGGAGGATCCTCGATTCTCCGACTGGTCTAGCTGGGTTTGAAATGGGGGGGTAGCGCTATGATCGGGGGGCTGTCGCTACCTGTCAGCCGTATATAGTAGGGTACCCCAAATACAGTAACTGATCTTGATTATCTGCCCGATTATCTATATCTGAGATAATACGTCTCTTTGACGCGCCGCCCTGCTCTGGTGCTTGTTCTAAGATGTCTATGCACGCGTTTGACACTGTATTGGGCCTCCATGAACACCTCCAATACCTTCGGACTTGCCCTCAGGCTTGTGATGGTCTCAGACAACTTATCTTGAACCTTGAGCTGTGTAATCGTCTACCAGTGTTGTTCTTGGAAGCGCTTGATGAAGACAATAGGACCATCTGCTATCGCACTGCACTTATCTGCTATAGTGCCACTAGTGCTACTCAAGTACCTCGTGAAATGCAATTCAAGGTTGTTCTAGCTAGCTGGCACGGTGAAGACTGTCTCGTTTCTGCTGGTACTGGAAGCGGCAATCCAGAGATGGGGTTTTGCTGCCTCCATTTCGACATGAACCTTTTCGCGGACCAGACGAAGTGCATGCGGGGACATCCACTTTTCAACAATTGCCTTACCCTTGTCGTCTTGAATCAATCGATCCAAGAGACCGACGAGTGAGGCGCGATTCTTCGGCGAGAACAGAGCATTGCGAAAGCCTTCAAACTCCCCATTACCATCGATAATGGCCACGAGGAGATCGACCGCAGTGAGCCTAAGTCCTTGAAGGTCTCGCAGTATTGTCGACAATGAACCTTTGCGCCTGGACTTTGGTCTTCGCTGACACGCTATAGGATCACTGACTGGCATCTCTATGTCATGTGTATCGTCCATCGCACATCCTGATGGGAAAGACAACGACGTAGGAGTGAGTGGAGGGGTCCCAAGTTCATGTCCAATCCCGTAGTTCCGAAACTTTGTTGGTATCCACTTGCAAATGGCGAACACGTTGACAAACCACCACCAGAGGGATTCGAAAGCGACGGCATTGTATTTGAAAGGCCATAAGAGCCACTGTCTACAATATCGGGTGTCATAGGAGGGGTGAACTGTATGGTATGCAACAAGGGAAAGACATCACGTCTAGAAGATAAAAGCGTGTAAAAATAACGTACAAGAACAAAACAAATATAAAAAGATCTTACCTGCTCTCGACAGCAGCTGGGAAAACACCTCGAAGAGTGTCTTGAGGCACGGTTCCATACCCCAGGACTGCACGATGACCAACGCCTGCAGGGAGACGTCCTGTTGCCATAGGTGGAAAGGTCGGCTCAGTATCCAGTTGCATGGTATCACCTGGATGAACGAGGACTGGCCCCTGGGCCCCAGACGTAGTCCCAGTCCTCCAGCGCCGATCTAGACCTCGAGCCTCTGCAAAGCTCCCAGAAATTGCGAAACAAGACTGACCCCCACCAAGCTCCAGTGGTTTCGGCTTGGGTTTCGGTTGAGACCCGTGAGAAATAAAAAAACTAGAAGCCGACCCAAGAGGACAGAGATGTGTTCCCGGTGTTTGAGATGCCATGTAAGTGCCACAGATAAACTTGAACACGTCAAAGTGCTACCAGTAGACACAGATGTAACGCGGACGCATCTTACACGTGACACGCAGTTACCGGACAAATGGTAACAGATTTATGATTGACCGTTTTAGGTATACCAGATTGCGATTATCTCAATCTGGAAGGAGCACACTATACATGGACATTCCCCGAATATTCCCTCGATCATAAGCGCTACCCCCCCATTTTAAACCCAGCTGTACCGGTTGCTCTATCGAGCGGTCCTTGCGCAGCCGGCACCCCCATAGAGCGAGCGGTCACCGGTCTACATCAACATCAACAATCAACATATCAACCATGACTTAGTTTTTTTTTTCAGAGTCACTCTATGCAAACTGAGTTGGCATTGTTGCCCTTGTCATCTCCTCACTGTCATGGAGCATGTGGAGATCTCCACCACAAAGAGGGACCATGAAACCCCCCCCCACCCTTTCTTCCTTCTTCCTTCACCAACTCCCCTGTCCTCACCTCATAGTGCTTCTTGTTGTATCTGGCCTCACTTGTGGGTATTTACAGGCCACCTGCTGCATCCGCCTACATAGTACCTTGCCCACCATATCTGCCACTCCTGCATTGCGTGCATGGTGCAACCTCTGCTGTACCCACTTGACCCACAGTTTTTTAGATAAGTTTTTATTTTTTATTCATCTCATCTTGAACTGATGCAGGACAACAGCTACCACAATGCTGCTGCCATCCCCTCCCCTTGCACGCATGCCAGTGCAAGCCATCACCATTTGCCAGCCACCAACCCCATTGACCCCATTACCTATGCAACAACCCACCTATCTGGCAACCCCATCTTACCCAACTGCCACTGCCCCACTGCCACACCTAGTCATTGTGGCAGTTGCCCCAGTCACCACCATCTTGACACCATGATACCAGCAGCCATGCCAATGCAACCATGACTGCAACTTGGATGACCATGACAAAGTGATGATGATGCAACCATGACTGCGACCATGACAATTTCAAGGCAACAACTGTGAACCTGAGGATGAGACAACTGTGACAACAAAGTGTGCAACAAGGATGACTGCAGCCACAATCACCATGGTGATGATGATGACTGTGTGGCAGCGGCAATGGAGGTAACGATGATGAGTCAATGATGGTGTAGATTTGTTGATATAGTACAGATTGTCATGCACAGGACTGCAATCTAATATATCACTCTTTATTTAATGTATTGTAAAACCTGAGCTTGAGAAAAGAGGAAGAGTGTCAACGACTCAAAGGGGAAGGGGAAGGGGACCTGAGTAATGAACAAACAGAACCTTGCACTCACCTGTTTGTCACACAGAAAAAGAAACAGGAACCTAAGCATTTGTTCTTCCAGACTTCTGTACTAGTAGTGCAACTACTAGATGTGTGGATGGCATTTGAACATGTTCAGGACATCCTAGTTTCTCCTGAATGGGGAACTGGACCAGAGGCAGTGGTGTCAAACTGGAACTGGAACCAGATGTTGCTGTTCAGTTTGGGTGTTTGCATTTGGACTGAAGTTCTGGACCAGACTTTGGCAACACTAATCCTTTATACATGTAAGAGGATGGGGATAAATGTGGAGGACAGAAAGCAACCAATGCAGAGTATGACTAGTGGAGGGGATGCAGCCCTGTTAACACATTGACAAGTCTGGTTGGGTGACAATCTACAAGGAGAAAAAGTCAAGGTGCTTATGTCTTCTCACATTCTCCACTCTTCTTGTACCACAAATGTGCTCCTACATGGGCAATGGCATGAACATCCTTGATTTCTTGTTGTCATGAAGAGTGGTCAGGAAAAAAAGGCAGCTGGAGGCTCTCTGGAGCATAGTGCAGAACCCCATCCTTTAAATGGTGGTCCTCCAGATGAATGTGGAGCATCAGAAGCAGCTGATGCAGAGTATCACTGGTGGAGGTGATACTGGCCCTGTTAATATATTAATGGGTCTGGTGTGTATGACTCTCATTTCTAGGGTAATTACTTAACTACAGAGTTGTAACTAGTGTGCCTAGTTTGGACAGAAGGGAGTACTAGAGGTTCAGAGAACTACAGAAGGACTGCTACATGTTCAGGAAGGAGGAGGAGAAAGGGAAGGGAAGTACTGAAGCAGGGGAAGAAGAAAGTCCAATGTGAGGATGCTACATGATCATAGCACTTGTTATTGTGATTCCATTCTTCTGCTCCTTGCACTTGTGTGTGTTCTAGACTGGTGTTCGCTTTCTGTGCTCTGAAATCAAATAAGGTGTACACTAGTGGCTGACCTGTCAAGAGGACCTCGAAAGATGATTTAGCAATATCATCTTCCCATCCACATTCATACCCACATGCAGATGCCCCTCCCCATCTACTGCATACATATACACATATTCCCCTTCCTGACCCCCCCCCCCCCCACACCCACACCCAAGCACACATTTCCCCTTCCTATGACCACACACTCATGCACACATTCTCATCCCAACTCTCCCATATCCATACACCCATCCCCCTTCCCCATCCTCTTAACAACCACACCCATGTGCAGTCCGATTCACAATCTCACCCACCCACTTTCATCCCCATCCCACCCACATCCATGCTACATTCCCCACACTCACACCCATGCACACGTTCCTATCCCCATCTCCATCCCCATCAGGCCCATCCCACTCACACCAACACCAAGCACCAACATTCCCCACCCTCACCCCCATCTCCATCCTACCCACCCATCCCCATGTTCCCTATCCTCATCCTACCCACACTAACACCAAGCACCAACATTCCCCACCCCCACCCCCATGTTCCCCATCCCCATCCCACCATTCCCCATTCCACCTATACCTATCCCCATCCTGCCCACACCCACACCCATATTCCCCATCCCCATCCCCCCCACCCCCACCCCCATGTTCTCCACCCCCATTCCACCTATGCCCACCCCCATGTTCCCCATCCCATCCCACCTATGCCCACCTCCATATTCCCCATCCCCATCCCCATCCCCCCCCACACCCGCCCCCATGTTCCCCATCCCCATCCCACCTATGCCCACCCCCATATTCCCATCCCCATCCCCCCCACACCCACCCCCATGTTCCCCATCCTCATCCCACCTATGCCCACCCCCATGTTCCCCATCCCCATCCCACCTATGCCCACCCCCATGTTCCCCATCCCCATCCCACCTATGCCCACCCCCATGTTCCCCATCCCCATCCCCCCCACACCCGCCCCCATGTTACCCATCCTCATCCCACCTATGCCCACCCCCATGTTCCCCATCCCCATCCCACCCATAGCCCACCCCCGTGTTCCCCATCCCCATCCCCCCCCACACCCACCCCCATATTCCCCATCCCCATCCCCCCCCACACCCACCCCCATATTCCCCATCCCCCATCCCCCCCACACCCACCCCCATATTCCCCATCCCCATCCCCCCCACACCCACCCACTATACCTATCCCCATCCTGCCCACACCCACACCCATATTCCCCATCCCCATCCCCATCCCCCCACACCCACCCCCATGTTCTCCATCCCCATCCCACCTATGCCCACCCCCATGTTCCCCATCCCCATCCCACCTATGCCCACCCCCATATTCCCCATCCCCCCCACACCCACCCCCATGTTCCCCATCCCCATCCCATCCCCCCATGCCCACCCCCATATTCCCCATCCCCCCCACACCCACCCCCATGTTCCCCATCCCCATCCCACCCATTGCCCACCCCCATGTTCCCCATGCCCACCCCCATGTTCCCCATCCCCATCCCCCCCACCCCCACCCCCACCCCCATATTCCCCATCCCCATCCCACCAACACCCACCCCCATGTTCCTCACCCCCATGTTCCCCATCCCCATCCCCCCCACACCCACCCCCATGTTCCCAATTTCAATCTGACCCCATCCAACCCACACCCACCCTGATGCCCCTGTTTTTCCATCATTTAATCCCTAAGTTTAGTTGATCTGGCATTGACTTTGACTGACTAAGTCATGCCCTCAGATGATATCCTGGTCAAAGTTTTTTTTTTGTGATTTTTTCTCCAAGTTTGAATTGACTTTGGTTGACTTGAGCTTGACTTTGCCTGACTTAGTGCAAAAATATTGACTAACAGTTGACTATGGATTGACCGACGTCCTATTTTTTCGACTTTTGCTTGACTTCCTTTTTTACTGAGGATGACGAGCGAGAACCTCAGATTGCGTTTTTTACGCAAAACTACAACCGCCTCTGAGTTAGCGCAGCAAGAAGCGGCGAAGAAAAAGGAGCGAACATTCGAAGAAATGATCCCCAAGGAGTACAGATGTCACCGCAAAATCTTTGACGAAGAGGCTTCTCACCGCTTCCCTCCATCTCGCCCCTGGGATCATGCCATAGACCTCCTTCCCAACGCTCCTGCCTCATTGGACTGCAAGGTTTACCCACTCGCGCAGAATGAGCAGGAAGCTCTGACCGCCTTCCTGAACGAGCAGTTGGCAAAAGGGTACATTCGCTCGTCCAAGTCGCCGTACGCATCCCCTTTCTTCTTTATCAAGAAGAAGGACGGCAAATTATGCCCCGTCCAAGACTACAGGCGATTAAACGAACTCACGATCCGAAACCACTACCCGCTCCCCCTAATCCTGGAACTCATAGATCGGATACGCGATGCGCGCCTCTACACGAAACTCGACGTCAAGTGGGGGTACAACAATGTACGAATCAAACTAGGAGATGAGTGGAAAGCCGCCTTAAGACCAACCAGGGGTTGTACGAACCCCTCGTTATGTACTTCGGGCTCACCAACTCCCCCTCCACATTCCAAGCGATGATGGACGATGCTTTTCCGACCACTCACCCTGACGAACGAGGTGATCGTCTACATGGACGATATCTTGATAGCCACACCCCTCGACTATCCCCACCATCGTGCCATAGTACACGAAGTTCTCCGCTTGTGCGAAGAACACGATCTCTACATCAAACCTGAGAAGTGCGAATTCGAAGTACTGGAGGTTGAATACCTTGGACTAATTATAGGCCATGGCAATCTCCGGATGGACCCCGTTAAGGTACGGGGTATCCGAGAATGGCCCGCTCCAAGGAATCTCCATGAAGTACGCGCCTTCCTCGGATTTTGTAACTTCTATCGGCGATTCATCCGCGGTTTCTCCGCACTAGCATGACCCCTACACGACCTCACCCGTAAAGACACCCCATGGCACTGGGGACAGCGGGAGCAAGACGCGTTCAATAACGTTAAACGTAGCATTGAACGCGAACCTACACTTTTATTCCCCGACCTCACGAAACCATTCGAACTAGAAGTCGATGCGTCTAACGTCGCCATCGGAGCCGTGCTTAATCAGCTCGGCCCGGATAAAAAACTGCACCCCGTCGCGTTCCACTCCGAATCCTTCAGTCAGATGGAACGCAACTATGATATTTATGACAGAGAGCTACTGGCAGTCGTCAAAGCCCTACGAGCGTGGCGCACATATCTAGTTGGCTCCCCCCATAAAATTATCATCCACACCGACCACGCCAACCTCCAGTATTGGAAGGAGCCCAGGAAAATCAGCAGACGGGTCGCACGCGAATTCCTAGAACTCTCAGAGTATGACTTCCTCCTGAAACATATCTCCGGAGTTAAGAACAGTCGCGCGGATGCCCTGTCGCGAAGAGCAGACTATGCGACGCATGATGAGGACAACAATGACATTATTGTCCTCCCCGCGAACCGCTTTCTTCGAGCGACGGAAATATCCATGCACGACATGGATATTTGGACCCAGATATCGCAGAATCTCGATGAGAAGGATGTACTGCGGTGGGTTGAACCCCACAACCTACGGAAAGTAGGAGGACTGTGGTGGAAGAATGACGCACTAGTTGTCGTGGGCGACAACGACCTTAAACGGGGGGTAATCACCTTTTTCCACGATACACCGGCCATGGGACACCCAGGAATCGCGAATACTTACGAACTGCTACGACGCGACTACTGGTGGCCCAACATGCGCAAGGACGTAGAAGACTACATCAAAGGATGCGCGACATGCCAGGCGAACAAGATCAACCCTCACCGTCAAAAACCACACCTCTTTCCCATCACCACAGACCCGAACGCCGAACCATTTGAGGTCATCGCTATGGACTTCATCACCAAACTCCCTCCATCAGACGGATACGACTCTATACTCACAATTACGGACCACGATTGCTCAAAAGCCTCGATCTTCATCCCGTGTAACGAGTCAATCACAGCAGAAGGAGTAGCGCGGCTGTACCTTCATCACGTATACCCACATTACGGCATACCCCGAAAGATTATCACGGACCGAGACCCCCGATTCACCTCTGCATTCATGACCAACCTCTGCAAGGTCCTTGGAATCCGCCAGAATATATCATCCGCCTACCACCCCCAAACCGATGGGCAGTCGGAACGGACGAACCAGTGGTTGGAACAGTACCTCCGACACTGGAGCAACGTGCAGCAGGACAACTGGGCGGAAGCCTTACCGGTTGCCCAATTCGCGCACAACGCCTGGCCCAACGCAACCACAAAGGAATCACCGTTCTCACTCATAATGGGGTGGGAACCACGTACCGTATGGACGCCGAAACCCACATCATCCCCATCTGTCGAACAACGCTTAGAAGACATGGTCATCAGACGACAGCACGCGCAAGACTGCATCAAACATGCGCAAGAGTTGATGGCAAAAAGGGGCAAGACGCGCTTCATTCCTTATCAAGAAGGTGCAATGGTTTGGTTGGAAGGTACAAATCTCCGAACCTTCTACCCTACCGCAAAACTCGCTCCTAAACGCCACGGACCGTTCCGAGTAAAGCGAGTCCTTTCAGATGTCTCATACGAGTTAGAACTCCCGAACACGTGGAAGATACACCCGGTCTTCCATGCGAACCTCCTGACGCCATATAAGGAGACGGAACTGCATGGCGCAAACTTCACGCGCCCACCCCCAGATCTAATCGACGGAGAGGAAGAGTTTGAAGTGGAGCGCATCCTTCAGTCCCGATCACATGGACGAGGGCGCAAACTTCAATTCCTTGTCCAATGGAAGGGCTTCCCGATAAGTGACAGCACATGGGAACCTCTTGAGAATGTTCGACATGCCCCAGATCTCATCACCGACTTCTATCGCCTAAATCCTACCGCCGAAGGGGCTGGACGAGAGATATAAAGCACGCCCTCTCGATGACACTATCGCTCTACCCCACTACCCTCTACTCCAACATGACGACCACTCCCATCATCTCTACTATCCAAACCCACCGTCCCGTCGAGATTATTCTCGAAAATCTGACCGTTCCCTCACAGGATTTGGGTGTCCCCTCCGAACCAGAGGGTCGTACGCCGTACTCTGTAATCCCTGACTCACCCCCACTTCCCGTACTCGCACTCGCTACCTCAGCCCTTGCTTCGGTAGCGGAGGAATCTAAGACAACTACTGAACCGTCTGAACCCCCTCGACCCATCATAATCCCCTTCTCCGTTGATACTCCTGTCACCGTCCATGTCCCCGCTACACCCACGTACCCACCCGAAACCACTGTCGCCCTCACCCCACCACCACCACTGTCGCCACCTGCTGTGCTTGCTGCCCACATCCCGATCCCACCATTCCCTGCCGGAATGGACCACTCGTTTACGCCAATCCCTCAGACACAGGTGGTCGAGCCCGACCCCGCCCTCGCCCTCCTCGACGATGAGGAGGACAAGGAGAACGAAAACCCCGGTATTCCCTTCTTCCTCAACGACCCCACTTCCCCCACCTTCTTCCCACTCCTAGTCGGGGAGACGGGTACCGTCAAACAAACAGCACGGTATATTTACTACCGCCACAATTATCAGGAGGTCATCGGGACGATGGGGAAGGGTCATCCCTGTTACGCGTCCCAAGTCTTCCTTAATGAGGTCTACACTGGTCAACTAGCTCAGCATATCACCGACAACCAGTTGAATATGTTCCACCCCCATGACCCCCGCACTATCATGTTAAACGAGGTGCTCGTCGAACTGCGCCAGCCTCGTCTCCACACTGACATCTCCCGTCTGCGTGAAATGCCTCACGCGGCGGGACGCCATCCGTGTTCGCCAATCAGATATCCGACGACTGGAGACCGAGCTGATGCGCGACCAGTTCTGTTTGGACATGGACTTCTCATCGGTCCGGAAGCGTCTTCAGTACGCTCGGGCCATTCCCCTCATCGCCGATAAATACGCCGAGCTTCATGCGAAGCCCGTGCGCCCCCGAGGTTCGCCGGAGCCTACCCCCCTCGTCCCCCGTGATGCTGGACCCAGCGAGATGCCCCGCCTTCAAGGGGAAGGTGGCAAGCGTCGGCGCAAGTGTTTCCAGTGCAAGTCGGAAGATCACCTAGTGGCGCAGTGCCCTGAGCGACGGGCCCGGGAGCCGTGCCAGTGGTGTGGGAGTCGAGCTCATCGGCTCGACGTCTGCCTCATCCGACGTCTCTCCCCTATGACGCCGGCGCATAAGGACCCGGACTCTCGTCCTAGGTGGTGCGGGAAGTGCCTGCGGTACGACGCTACACATGAGGAAATCAAGTGTCCCATGTACGAGATGTGTTGGGACTGTGGGGAGAGAGGACGATTTTTGTTTTTACGCCGACACACCTGCCCCCGCACTCCATCTCCTGTACCCGCTAATATCCCCGCAGAAGAGGATTACGCCTATACCAGCGACTAGTCGAAGTCGTGGCGACTTCGATTCTGATGGGGGGGTAATGTTACGATTTCTGACCCTTGCTTTGGCTGTACGATTACGATACGATCCGGTGACTCGCGCCCCTTGATTCTCGTCTTGCACCCTGCGCCTCGGCGATAGGGTAGGTCGTGGTACGCTTCCCCTGGTCCGCTGACCATTCCTAAAGCCCGCATGACTCCGCGGAATTCCCTCATACTACATATGGTTTTTCCCTTTGTTTACGTTCTAGGACTCTTGACTCGCAATCGCGCCATATGTTTGTTGCTCACAAACATCCTGTACTAGTATATAAGTCGCGCCCTACCTAGCTTGTATGGTAGACTTGACTTCTTGTGTAATACCACATTGTCTTTGCCTCACGAACGACCTTTGACTCGCCTTTGCGCTTGAGTCTATACTTTCGCTCGCCGTTGCGCTTGAGCCTTGCCTTCCCCTATTATCCTCGGTTCCAGGGAAACCGAGTGATACTTGTGCATCATTGAACTGAGCCTTAGCCAGCTCGCGCTCTTCCGATCCCGTTGACTTAGCGCGGTACACGTCGTACCTAACGCCCCTGTGGTGGCATTACAGTCATCTATGTAAACCCGGATGGTGGTGCCTAGTGCTTCGTGTTTGAGGATGGTGGGGCCGCAGGCATAGTCCATCATTGCTTGGAAAGTGGCGGGTGCGTTGGTTAGTCCGAATGGCATAACTAGTGGTTCGAAGAATCCATAGCGTGTCTTGAAGGCGGCCTTTTCTTCGTCACCCTCCTTAATGCGTACGTTGTTGTATCCCCAGCGGATGTTGAGTTTAGTGTAGATGTCCGCGTTACCCAGGTCCGTGATGAGGTCTTGTATGAGCGGTAGGGGGTACTGGTTATGCACGGTGAACGAGTTAAGCTTTCGGTAGTCTTGGACCGGTCGGAGCTTTCCGTCTTTCTTCTTGACGAAGAAGAATGAAGAAGCGTACAAGGACTTTGATGGGCGAATGTACCCCTTTTGTAGCTGTTCGTCTAGGAATTTCCGTAGTGCCTCGTCTTTGTCTCGGGACATGGGGTAGATTTTGCACTCCAAGACGGATGGGGCGTCCTTTGTGAGATCGATGGCGTGGTCCCAGGGTCGCGAAGGGGGGAATCGGTGTGATTCCTTCTCGCTGAATACTTCGGTGAAGTCGGCGTATTCTGCAGGGATCTCCGTGTTGCTGGTATACTGTTGTGCTTGTATGGCTAGATCGGTGGCCAAGGTACGGGCCTTGACCTCCTTCCAGTCTTTGGAGAGTTCGTAGATTGCCTGTTGCTTTTCTTCGTTGGTAAACTCCGTCAGTTCGGTGGGTGCGAACGCAATGGTCACTTCCCTGTTTACGGGGTGTACGGTTCGGAGTACTACGGGGTATGCGTCTTCCTTGATGACCGCGTGCTGCCAGCTGATTTGTGGCTCGTAGGCTGCAAGCCAGGGGTATCCGAGTACTATGTCCTCGTCTCCGGTGTCCGTGATCAGGAAGCGCATAGTCTTGTGTGTTCCTTTGGTTTGTACGTCGAGATCTACGCAGTGTGTGATCAGTCCCGCTTTATTTTCAGATTTGTCGATGTTCCATATCTTTTTTTGGGGTGTCTAGTTCTTTTAGACCAATCCCCATTCGTTTTGCGAATGTAGGTTTGATGAAGCTGTCCGTGGCTCCGGAGTCCACTAGTGCTTTTACTTCGGCCATGTTGTAACTTGTTCGAACGGAAACTGGGATTCGTAACGATCGGTAGCGTGTGATTATTACAGAGTTACAACGAAGTGCCCTCACCCAGGCCGACGGGTTCAGGCGTTTGGAAAATCCTCTCTTCCCCACAGTTCTTGAAGGACCAGATCTTTTACTTCATCCGGCGCTCCTGCTACTCCTTGCAACCAGTCCTTGGCTTGTTGTTGTGGGGTGGCTGCGACGCATGCTTCCACCCTCGGTTCGTGAGCGTAGTAGTTGGTTTCGGACCGTCTATTGCTACTTCCTTGTGTGTTGTAGCGATGCTGTGGGCAGTCCCGACTGAAGTGTCCCTTCTGGTTACAGGTATAGCAAATGACTTCCCTTGCGTCTTGGGGCGGGCCTCTTCCTCTTCCGCGTCCCCTTGGTCCCCCGCGCGGCGGGAAGGGGGCTCTCTGCCTGTCGAGTGTGTACTCTGCTCCTGCGAGTCTTGCCTGAGGTTCGTCCGCTTGTGCCCCCCGGGCCTGAACTCGGTCTGCGGAGGTGTCCATTGCGTTCGGGTCGCAGTGTTGCGGGAGATTCCTGGGTGCCCAGCCGCTTTGGGGAGTCCCCCATAGGCTAGGGCGTGGGGCAGTCTTTGTAGTGGGTGTTTTGAGCGAATTGAGGCGTGCCTGTAGGTGCATATACTGTTGCTGCTTCTTCATGGCTGCCTGTTTCCATGCCTCGAAAGTGGCAGGTTCGTACTGTTCGTACACCTTGGTAAAAAGAGCCCTGGGTAGCCCTGCGGTGAACAGGTCTAGCGTTTGAGGGGCATCGAGGTGGTAGTCAGCCTGGCGAGCTAATCTTTCGAAGGTTGCTACGTAGCTGTCAATATCTCCATCCTTCATGTGTACACCCTTGCGTAGTTCCATCTGTGCTTGCTCCTTCTCCATTGTATTGGCAAACCGCCTAGTGAAGGCCCAAAGAGTCTCTTCCCAAAGGCATCTGGTGTGTTCAGGGAAACCGGAGTCTACTTGGCGTATGAGCCAGTTGGTCATGTACATCACCCATTCGTTGACTTGTTCCCCTTGAATATATCCGAGGAATAGGAGCGATCGTCGGTAGTAGTTGCGCATGATGTCGCTGGTGCTGTTGATCCCCTGGTAGAGGTTCCACTGCGCTCGGAATTGTAGGGCCTTGGTGCGGTTGCCGTCGAAGATTTGGGGGGGGTTTCCCTGTAGTCTGTCCAAAGGTCGAGGCTGGTTACCTGCGGGGACTGCCCCGGGGAATCCCCCTCCTCCGGGTGGTCCTCCTCCGCCTGGTGGCCCTCCTCCTCCATGTCCTCTACCATTCCCACGAGGGTATCCTCCTCCGGCACCTCCTCCTCCTGGGGGGTCTGGTTCGTCAGGTCCGACAGCTCTCATGAGGGCTGCGTCGTCAGCCGTCATTCGGTGTCCTGTGCTGGGGTCGATGGGCAGCAGGTCTTCCGGGACTCCGTCTTGAGGTTGTTGTATTGGGTCCAATTGGAGTGTGTATGTGGGTTCTAGTTGGGTGGTTGTCATTTCGTTAGGTGGGTGAACGATAATTTGCTCAGCTGGTGGTTGTTCGCTCAACATGATCCCTCCTGCTAGGTTGGCTAGTTCCTCTTCTTCTTCTGCATTTACTTGCAAGAGGTGATCTTCTCCGGTACCTTCGCTGTTCTGCTCCGATTCGGAGTCTTCTTCTTCAGTAGTACTGGTGTTGATCGCACCGTCGATTGGTCCAGCTTGTGCCTGGGGAACCACTTCGCTTTCTAGGATGTCGCACCGGTATTCTCTTGTGGTTAGTCTTACTACGGTTCGCGTTCCTGCGTTGTTCGTCGCGAGTATGCACCAACACGTATGTTCGAAGTTGAACTCAACTGGGTAGTACCGACTGGGTCGGGTCGGAAAGTCCACGAAATATCCTGTCTCTCCTCGATGTGTTCTCCACCTTGCAGCCTTTAGATAGCGCGTAGGTACGTTCCGTTCTCCTCGATCTGTGATGGTGTAGGATTGGACTTGGTTCCAGCCCCACCGGTCTGCTGTAGTAGGCGCCACTGTGTAGTCCTGAGGTTGAGCTTGGTCTTAATGTTGCGTTAGGCCCGTCCTAACGTGCTCGACTTGAGCGTATACACAGTGGTAGACCTGACTTTGGGCGACTTAACAGAAGTAGATACACGTCCGTAGTGGGAACGCGATCGTCCACAGCACTGGGGCGAAGTCCACCAGGCGTATACGTTGTCCTGCAATCTGCCTAACAAAGGCCAGACGCACGAGTAGACTGATAGAGAGGGCGAGGCAAGCGAGTAAGAGGATAGCGAGAATTCTGGCTGGTGATTCAAGAAGACCAAGCTGAGGAGCTCGGTCTTCGCACAACCTGGTAGATATACAATTGACGAGGAGCTTTGAAGCTCCTCCTAAACACAAGTCATCCAGTAGCGATAGTAGCTCGAACCCTACTACGACTATCCTAGGTGTGAGTCAAGTCCGAGGCATGTGATACTCCTACGACACTGACTGATACGATTGTCCCTGACTAATACTAGGGTAGTCAGAACCCCACGAGCCCGCAGTCCGTACCGATGAGTCCGATCGCAACACCAACCCAGTGTACACCCCTCTTCCCTCTGGCGCTGAGGCACACTTGATCAAATCTGAAGATCAGGCCTCTACTTCTGAAATAAAGAAGTATCAACAGATAATTGGGTCTCTGCTCTATGCGCAGATTGGAAGCAGACCTGATATTTCCTTCGCTGTTGCACGCCTTAGCCAATTCGCTTCCAATCCCTCACCTCAGCATTTACGCCTAGCGAAATACGTCATAGCATACCTAAACACTACAAAGGACTATGCGTTGCGCTATGCTGGAGGGAATGGTGGAGAAGGCCTTCACGGCTACTGTGACTCTTCCTGGGGAGATCAGGAAGAAAAACACTCCACCTCTGGCTACGTCTTCCTGCTTGCCAATGGAGCCATTTCTTGGTGTACCAGAAAGCAGAAGACCATTGCGCAGTCTACCACGGAAGCCGAGTACATGAGCCTCTCTGAGGCCTCGAACCAAGCTCAGTGGTACACTACCTTCCTAGGCGAATTAGGGTATGAGGTTAACTCCCCTATTCCCCTACACTGTGACAACAAAGGGGCTGTAGACCTAGCACTAAACCCTGTCACTGGAAGATGGTCCAAACACATCCTGATCAAACACCATGTAGTCAGGGAATACGTAGAAAACAAGGTCATAGACCTAATACGTACACCCACAGGTGAAATGGTTGCAGATGGACTCACCAAGTCCCTGCCCAGAGACACCTTTGAAAAAATGGTCAATGATCTAGGAATGGTGTAAATGGAGCCTCAGGAACATTGTGCTGATAACCAGTCAATGGTCGTCAATCCTTGGTTTAACACCAAAGCACACCATGTTCTCTGATCTGAAGAGCTAAGAAAAACCCTTCTTAGACCCTGAAGAAGTTGGACCTTTCCAACAATAGTCTACAGAATCTAAGCCTTCAAAAAGTAGTCCTGTATCAAGGATCTCATGAAGCGCTTATGATAAAAGTCTCGGATGGAGCATCATCAGCTCCAGATAAGATAGTCCTGTATCATGGACCAATCTTTCAATCTTAATCCAGAACTTCTGTACGACGCTTCAGCTCTTCAAAAGAGTATCATCTCCACCCTCCTACATCATCATGGACTGTCCCAATCATGGAGGGATGTTGAGATGCAACTGCATAAGTCACATGTCTCGTGGGATCTGATTGTGTCAGCCCACATACTAAATACGGTATCTGTCCCTTATGGACTGATTTGGACTATGGCCGGACTTGTACGGACCGCTTTTGTTTATCTTTATTGACAGAGTCATATATGGCTCTTATTGTTCTCTATTGTTAAGATACCGGTATTGTCTGCTTTAGGCAGCTATTGTTCTCTGCCCTCCAATGGCATTTCTCCCTCTGGCGCACAGACCACGTCTATTGTGTTTGAATCACCTGTGTGCACAGACCATTCTTACTTAAGCATCCTGTATATAAGGACTGCTGTTTACGCCTTCACACTTCAGAGTTCCCTTCTCCTCTGAAGTGTAAGTTCCCTTCCTCTTTACCTCTCTAATACCTTTACTCATAAGACGTTCCTTTATAGTAACTTGTCTTCACTAGGTATGCAGTTGTAATAGAGTTCCCTTCTCCTCTGAAGTTAACTTGTCTTCACTAGCTCTTGCTATTAACTCTTTGCTTGTTAGTTCTGCGCTCAACATGAAGTTACGACCGGTACTTGTCGCAGGAGCATTGCCCGCTCAATGACCACCTCACATATGGGACTCACCTCACCACTACTCATGACGAAACCCCACCGCTATGCACCACCGACGGGGAACCTATCACTCTTCCGCCGCCGCAGCAACCCGAGAAACACCGCTACCATCCGGAAGAACACAGTCCAGTTTCCAGATGTCGGGTGGAAACTCCGCCACCACACGGATTCCATCACAACAGGGGAGTCCATTTCATCCCCTTTCAGATTCACGACACTCAGGGCAGGCTGCACCCAGCTCAGTATATGCAGCTCGTCTTTATGGCGGACCCCTTCGTCCTCGCCTACCGACGAGGCAGCGACCAGCAGTCCAGCAAGTCAGTGCATGCCGAACCCAACTACAACCGACCCACGCCAACCTACACCAATGACAACCTGGTCTTTCTAGACCAGAACAGCAGCTACCGCAAGTCGGTCAACCTGGCCTGTATGGCCATGAACGACCTGACAGTCACGGCGGAGGTCCATCGCTACCGCTGCCTCCAAGCGGGTCACGTCGCCAAGGAGGAGGAGCTGAAGAAGAAGATCGACGAGTTGGACAAGCTCGGTCGTATGCGTCGGGAGTGTGTACTGCGCCTCCAACGGGCCGACGCCATCAAGCGCATCGAAGATGAGCAGGACTCTTATCGCCCCGGAGTCGAGGAAGGGCAATGGATTGCGCGTCTTTGCGAGGAGATCTGCCGTGGTCGGTCTGGTGCCCGATCCTGAAAAGGGGGTGATGTTACGTTCAGCCCGGAAGTGGACACTGACACTCGGGGATGACACCACGTCAGCAGTATATCATCATGGACTTATTGGATCAGTCAGCCAGGTAAGCTCCAGCACATGTGATTGTGTACGATAACAGATCGGATCATGACTTGATATGACTCATCTCTAGGATAGCCGTATTAGGGTTCATGCTACTTACGCTATTGGCTAGGATAGTTTGAAGCGGCGCTTGAAAGCCCGCGTGTACTTGTATAAATAGTTGACGTGGAAGACCAGGATCGCCATCTTGGTCTTCTTCAATACCACCACCTTCTCAGTCTTATCATCTCTTTAGGGCTCTCCTCCCTTTGAAGTGAGTCCCCTCCGGCATATCCCCTTAGACCAGGGATCCCCGTGAGCTTATCCCGAGTTCCCCTCTGTGGGCAGTGGACACGTATCCTGCTGGATCGATTTATCACTGCGTATTTCTCTATCACAACGAACAAGTCGCCAAGCCTTACAGCTACATCTATATCGTCGATCATCCTACGTGGAGGACTATTGTTCCTGTTGAAGACCCTCCTGTCAACGTCCCCCAAGCCGAAGACCTACACGCTTTCATCGCATTGAACAGGGATCTATCCCCTCATCCAGCTGAGTACCCCGACGCTATCACCAATCGCTCGTTCTATCGTCCATTTAGGATTGCTGCATCCAACGAAGCCTAAGTCAGGCAAACGTCCGTGGTAGACGTTACAGCTTTGAACATGGACACAGCCTCGTTGAAGTGAATATGTGACTGAGACAACATTCTGGCTGTTGTTACTTGCGCACTCAGTTTAACAGAATGGACCTCTTACTGGAGACATTGGATGGAAAGGACCATCTTCGGGTCCAAGTTCTCTTGATTCCTACTGTTTGGAAATCCAAGTCCTCGAGGAATTCTACTGCAGCAGTCTCGAGTCACTTGACTAGAGGCGAAGCAACATTTGGGCCAACTCACCAAGAAGTGCAATTAGTTAGTGGGGATGGGGATGGGGATGGGGATGGGGATGGGGATGGGAAGCCTCTCGAGCAGTCTCTGAAAATCAGGTGTCCTGATGCCCATCACCTATGGAGCCCAGTGTCAACATCGGAAATCAGGAAACATGAGCCTGGAGAGACGCACAGGATCCCATCCAGGGACAGTGGAGAATCCATCAGTGCCACAGCCCAGATTCGAGCCAGATGTGATGTCGTTGAAGCCCTGGCTGGCGGTGCCGTATAGCCAGGGGTTGAGAAAGCTAAGCACTGGCCTGTTCTTTGAAAGCTGATAGTCATTCACTGGCAACAGAGAGATTATGCCTGCCACGACCTGTAAGTTAGCTCGAGGAAAGACAATGCAGAGAGATGAGGGGGAGAGATGTAATGGAGCCAAACAGCTCGTGCCATCCACGAGGAATAGCTCATCGTCGACGATGATCACGAAGTCTATCGCCTGGGTAGAAACGTCAGGGAAGCCGCAGCTCGAAGTGCTGCACAATTAGGTCAGGTTCGGTCACGTAGGCGAGCGCACTTGTAAAGGCCCGAATACTGACTTCCGAGTTGCTCAAAAAAACCGAGCACGGTGTTGGTCTGGTAATCCAGGCATTTAAAAACATTTGAGAAGCCCCCAGTGGAGAGAGGAGCTGCAACTTCAGGGCATTCATTGTTCTGCCAACGCTGGTGACCCAAGGACCTGCAAAATGTGTGTTGGAGTGGTGAGCAACTGGTATCGTAAGCGGGGAAAAGCCAAATGTACATGTCGCAGGGAAGATGGGCTGAAATTAGACAATGCCGGAGCTGTCATTTTTCTTGCAGTTCCTGGTGCCAACACCCCAGTTACCACTCGAGAAGATTATGCTGACACCATGGGCGCCGAGCTGACTGAAAAGTTCGCATATGCTGAACATGCTCGAAAGCGCGTGCGTGAGTATACGTGGGCAGAGGGTGGTTAAAGAGAGAAGAGGGGTTAGGAAGAAAGCAGCCAGGAAAGAGGGAAAGAGATAGTGGTGTTGCGCAGCAATGCACGCAGCTAACAGGAATGGTGTTCTCACCTTTGAGTAGGTTGAGAGACTACAAGAGTGGAGAGGGTGCACAAGTGAGAAAGAGAGTGAATGTCTATTCGCCTCCCTCCCCATAGGAGGGTTTTTATACTCTATGGTCCTACCCTGACCATTTGTGTAAAAGTGATGAGTACAGGCGTCCACAATATCGCGTTTTTACACACGCCTGATGTAAACTTCCACTTCGAGATAGGCATAGGGCTTCTCTCACTTGGAGGGCGTATTGCGCCCGTTGTAGTACGTATCCCAACTACTGTAATAGGCAAACATACTACTGTAATGTCGTAACTGCTATAGATAAGGTCCTTACGTACTTATCACGTTCCAACACTCCCCCTTGCTTAGTGCAGCTATGAAAGTGCTTCTAAGCAATTGATAGCGTCCTCACGAGCCTAGGCGTCGAGTGAGGGTTGTGTAAGAGTCGATTAGTAGTGTCGTGTCCAATCCGAGTCTCTAACACGTCTCATCAAGTTGTGAATGTCAATTATAAACGACATTTTCCAACTGGGCGTGTCATATGTCATCTCGATTAGGGACAGGACATGCGAGCTCCCCTCTGGTAGCTCATGAAAGGCTTGGAGCCAGTTGTCAGCTGGTTAAAGCGACATTACACCATAACTTGAAGAGAATTAGGTGACTCTGTCCCGTTTTAAGGAGACAATCACTCGTGATGTACTCCTCTGAAGAAGAAACGGTGGACGCTGTTGAACATAGAGAAATATATGTTCAGCTTCAGAAGGTGTGGTGGCAGTGGAGGGACAAAAGTTCCTTCACGCTTTCCCCTCACGAGTCACCATCATCAGATATGGTGTGTGTGCGCGGTAGCGCACCAAACTCTAGCCCTAGCTGTTCCCTGAATTTAAGGAACTTAATGCAACCCAGATTCTTAGTAAAAAGATCTGTGGGATTTTCGGCTCCTTCAATGAAGAATAATTCTATCTTCTTTTCACGGATCACATCATGAATGTAATGGTGACGTAGATCAATGTGTTTGATCCGTTTCTCCTGAACAGGATTAGAAGATAAGAATATGGAGCCTTGGTTATCTCCACATAATGGAATAGGTCCGAGATTTATTCCGAGCTCACTAAACAGCGAGCGAATCCAGACCAATTGTCTGCTTGTATCACACAGCGACATGTATTCTGCTTCAGTAGATGAGAGCGCAATTGACTTCTGCGCTCTCGAGTTCCAGCAGAACACTCCATTTGCCATTTTTACTAAGTAGCCCGTAGTGGACTTTCTGGTAGTTGGGTCAGAAGCCCAATCAGAATCTGCATATGCTATTATACCACCATCGCTTTTGCCATCAAAGACAAGCGCATAGTTAGAGGTACCAAGTAAATAGCGGCAAATATAAAGTGCACGCTTCATATGGTCCTCAGATGGGTTGGCAGCAAACTGCGCCATTTTGGTAACAGCATAGGCAATATCCGGTCGCGTTCCAATCATTATGTATAGGAGAGATCCTATTACTTGTTGATATGACGCGCGGATCTCTGGGGTTTGCAGTTCCCTTATTAGGGATCGGATGGTACCCTTCCGGTAGTGGGGTAGGTACTGATTTGGCGTTAATCAGATTAAAACGCTGCAGCACTTTCTGAAGGTAATCCTGTTGATCTATCAGGATTCTACCCTTAGAACGTAGTATGCGCATGCGTAGAAATTCTTTGGTATCACCCAAATCTCTGCATTCCCAAATTTCCATGAAGCGTTTCTTCAGGGATGCTATGTCCTTTTTATTTCTTCCAAGGAAGAGGACATCATCGACATAGACGATGACTACAATAGTTCTATCGTCATTTACAAACAGACCTGAGTCTGATTGAAGTCTTATGCAGCTAAGAGTACTCATGGACTTATCCAGCGCTCTCCACCAAGCGAGTGCTGCTTGTTTAAGTCCGTATATTGCTTTCCTCAAGCGCATGACTTTATTTAGTTGGCTAGGGTCTTTAAACCCTTCAGGTTGTTCCATGTAGAGCTCCTCATCGAGGTCTCCATATAGGAAGGCAGTTTTGACGTCAAGTCCAGAGATGTGCCAATCCTTCAGTGCAGTAAGCGCGAGCATCATCCGGACTGTCTCAAACCGTACCACTGGCGAGAATATTTCGTCATAATCAATGCCTTCAACCTGAGAAAAGCCTTTGGCAACTAGCCTGGCTTTCTTACGGCCATCTGACTTTAAGTCAAATACCCATCTATTCTTGATTACCCTTCTGCCTTTTGGCGGGTTAACAAGATCATAGACTCTGCGTTTGCGAAGAGAGTCAAGCTCTTCTTCACACGCATTACGCCACTCCCCCTGAGATTCACTTGGCATTTTAAGAATATCCTTATAGGTCCATTCACATATATTAGAGGTATCAGGTGACTCTAGATCCACTGGTGAAACTGCTTTGGCAAGCAGAAGATCTAGAAATTTGACTCCCCCTTCCTGAGCTAGGCAGATCAGAAGTTGCTGATCAACTTCATCTGAATCATGCGGATCATCACTCTTCGCACTGGAAGAATCAGAATCGGCTGGGTCAGGATTAACACCTGAGACCGTCTGATCTTGACGCAAACGCGGCTGGGAGCTACCTGGCTGCGGTGCAGTCAACTGTCGCCATGTGCGAGTCCGCGCAATGTCACGAATAATCGTAGTAGAAGGCCTATCTCCATAGACATTTTCAGGACGAGTTACTGGTTTCCGTATACGCCCTGATCTCCTAGGTTCACTAGGACCAGGTACTGGAACAGGGGGTAAAGGCGGAGGTAGCTGCGATCCAGATCCTCCAGTAGAAGTACTAGGAGGAGGTCCAGTGGCTGGCTGGGGAGCGCTTCTCCCTTTGGTATTAGGAGGCTCAGGTGGTAGGTCGTCATCATCACCGGGAGTGGTATCGTCATTTGACAGCTCATCTGAAGCTGTATCATCTAACTGAGTTACACCATGGGGCATACTCCTAGAATTATCCTTAGGACATCTAGGAAACAACGCTTCATCAAAGAGTGCCTTGTCCGAATAGAACAAGGTATTTGGTGTGCGCATGAAGACATCAGCCTTCATTCCAGCTCCTCTTCCGAGGTAGATCATTAGCTTGCTCTTGGGAGAAAGTTTATTCACCCAGCGAGCTTCTGGAATATGCACGTAGGTGCCACAACCAAATACTCTGAGATGCGATATGTCAGGGACATCATTGTATAATAGTTTGTAAGGAGTCTGCCATTTGAGGCGACTTATGGGGGTTCTATTGTAACAATGTGCAGCATGTTGTACTGCAAATTCCCACCAACTCTGTGGTAAACAAGCATCAAGGCGCATGGCCTGAGCTTTGTCCATTATGGTATGCATAAAGCGCTCAGCGTGCCCATTTTGCTGTGGCGTATGTGGCGCAGACTGTAGCACTGTTATGCCAGCATCCTTAAGCTGCTTTAGGAAAGCATCCGATTTATATTCACCACCGGCATCAGACATCCATTCTTTTATGGCAGCGTTAAATTGATTTTTTATTAACGCAAGCCACTGCTTTAGTGCCGTAATAGCAGAGGCTTTATCCCGTAAAAGAGTGATCCATGCAAACGAAGTATAATCGTCAAAGAAGATGATAAAATACTTGTATTTATGGTATGACGGTATAGGGAAGCTTTTCAAATCAGAATGAATTCGATTGAAAGAGGCTTTAGCCCTTGTATCGGACGGAGGATGTGAGGCAGCAGGCATTTTGCCTTGTGCGCACCCAGGACATATTACATCAGAGGTGGGAATTATTATCCCTTCTGGAAAGCCCTTAGTGTGTTCCTTAGCTCGTCTTAGAACCTCTTTGGATGGGTGTCCGAGGCGACGATGCATAAGGTCATAGTCTACATTAATTAACGCAGACTGGTTCGCAATATGCGACTCAGTTAGAGTGGATATAGAGGCATCTAGCCAATATAGGGATTGTCCGTGAAGAAGGGGTTTACATTGGACAATCTTTTTGTTTTTACGTAGCAAGTTAATATGCCGCGAATTCCCCAAAACGCGCAAACCTTGCTGTAGAAAAACTCCCATAGATAGAAGACGCGTGCTCATAGAAGGTATGTATAGAACCGGATATACCCGAGTAGTAACGGGTTTGTCTGCGACGTAATGTTCTAGCAAGACTGTTCTGGTTCCCTCAACATACAACATTTGAGCTGCTGTCTTTACAGGAATTCGTTCAGACTTAGCAATTTGCTTGTAATCGATGAAGTCACTAAGTTTATTAGTGAAGTGTGCTGATTGTTACGTTTTCGCCTTCACCTGACCCTCGAACACCCCTCGCAAAGACCCCGGACACCGTTGGACGACACATGCAAGTACGATTTGGCAAAGACGGGAAAACTACCACCAAGATTATGCATTACATTCCCACTGCTAAGTCACATGACTCTGGTCACGTGATCATCCAAGCTAACAAAACCTACGAAGTGCGCACATGATCTTAGCGCCCGCCCGTCACGTGACCCTGGCACGTGACCTGGCTAGACCTGCACCAGAAGGGCCCAGATGAGCTTGTGCCTGGACCGGCCTCGACTGCCTCATGTTTGATGACTCGTACGCTCCCATCGATTGTGCCTTGATTCTGATACGATAGCGCGTTCCCATTGGCTCTCTCATCCTGACTGTATGCCTCGTTCCCTTATCTCTGACTCATACCTTTGCGCCTTACTGCCATTGGTCAGCTGCTTATCTCTGACTCGTTGTGACTCATTCCTAGGATCCCCTTACTAGAGTTTGCTGACTTCCAAGCTGGGGTTCAAACCTCCTTGGACTTGTATAAGTAGATGGGCTTATGGTCGCTGAAGACCTAAGCTTGACTTCTTGGACTATACCACCCATTGTACCTGCCTTTACTTGGCTGTCTGCCAATAAAGTGCTGTTTGTGCCTTTGGTGCCTATCATCCTTGTCTGTCCTTAGCTGGTCTGTGCTGCCTGCCAGGCGTCCTCTCCCTTCTCCTCTCATCTCTCCTGTCGACGTGTGCTGTTAGCCACCAAGACTTGTACCATCTCCCTTGCGCTGAGCTGTCTGCCGACGCCTTCCTTCAATACATTGCTTTCCTCTTTGCTCATATCCTCTGGGCAACCTTATTACACATTACTTGCGAGCTGATCGCCGCCCGAGTACGTAACTTCGACATCTCTCGTGATCGTTAGGTCGTCTCTCGTCCCTAGCAGCCTCCCTACAAGACGCTACTAGAAGAATGTCCGGTGGAACGTTACATGATGCTCCTGAATCAAGGAGCCACATGTTTTGAGTGCGCTTTAAACACTCTGCGCATTGACTGAAGTACTCATTGTGCTCACACTCAAGTAGATCGAGGAGAGCGCTGCTAATATTGTACATATTGAGTGACTTCGGTACTATTACATGCGATTCCCGTAGATATACGTAACCGTTACAACTGCCATCCCTTAGACTTTTTGGGGGCAGGGCTAATACTGTAACGTTATCAGCATGTGGTGCGCAAAGTGAAGAGAAGACGTACTCTTCTTCATCAGATCCCCAATCAAGGGAGATCTCGTCATCCGGTCCAGTTAGAAAAGACTCCGGAGTCAGTGAACGGCCAGTAGAGGCCGGTGTCGGGATAAGAGGGTCGAAACGGGGGTCCGTTGGACGACCATTATCATACAGGAACTGCTGGTTACTGTGCCAAATTGCTTCAATTTGGTCGTTAGAGTGTGATCCACCAAGGGTGTGCTTTTCTTCGTGAATAGCCATCTTGACTGTTGCTTCAACAATTGAAGCAGGATTGACGTAAGGAGGCGTGGGGGCACGGTTTTCTTTATCAGAATCCCCATTGCTTATCGTCAGTCCCGATAAGTCAAGTTGGAGAGCGTTAGAACGCTCACCAAATATTTCCATGTCATCTAGTCCATCGATGTTCATAATCGGTTGTGCGCTGCCCGAAGGCTGCTGCAACATATCGATATCTAGATCAGAGTCATACTCCTCATCCATGAACTTTTCGATACGGGGATGCATCTGTGCATCAATATCGGCAAAGCGCTGCTCAAGCGTCTTTACGGTCTGGACTGTAGCGGGTACATCCAGCCGTTCAGCGAGCATCAATGCCTTATTGACGGAAGGGAAGAAGCCGGGGGTCCTCTGAGGTGAGGAGGATTCGACTTCGATCCGCGTAGAGACACCAGATGACCCAATATGAGTCACCTTGTGGGAAGTAGGAGGGGCTAATGCGGCGACAGAAGCAATATGCGAGTGCTGTTGAGCACAAGCAGGTGCCTTGCCTTTCCCTTTGCCTTTGCCTCTTCCGGATCCACGTCCTCCACGCTGCCTAAAAGGCTGCTGCTGATTGGACGGGCCGGGAGCGCTAGGCTGCTGCGACGTACTCTGCTTCAAAAAGCGAGGGTCGGTGCACTTCCGTTTAACGGCAGAAAGCTTCTGCGCGTTATGAACGGCCTTATGCTGTCCTCGATTGGTCTCAGTCTCATACTGGCTTTCAACACAAGCCGAGACTGTATCAAGCTTAAGATCTGCAATAGGGAGATTATTGCACATGACAGGAATGAGGTGCTCCCATTTCTGGGGCAAAGCGGACATGGCGATAAGAGCCTGCAGCTGAGGCTTGATGGCAAGTGTGGTGGCGGCAGCACCAGTTCCGATAGTAACAGAACCAAGACGAGAGAAGGCAGCAGCCATCTTCTCAAATTGGGGAGCAGGGTGCTGATTCGAGTTGAAGCGAATAGAAATCGCTTCCTTGAAGTCTTTGTAGATGCGGGGCATAGATACCGCACCGTACCGGTCTTTTACGGAGTCCCAGAGCGCTTGGGAAGTATTCCCAGTGACAGCCTGCTGAATGGCAGGCGAAAGGCGGAGGGTTAGATTACCCCTAGCCATCTCATCGCTTCGATCCCAGGCTGGCTGTTCAGCAGCAGCAGCGGGACGAGCGATGGTACCAGCGACAAAGCCCCAGATCCCTTGGGACATGAAAAAGGCAGTCATCTGCTGAGACCAAGTGGCCCAATTAGAGCCATCGAAGACGGGGACAAGCTGAGTGAGTTGAGAGGACATAGTTTTGATAGATCTGTTGGCTTTGAGAACGTCAGCATTGCGTTATTATAATAACAATACTGAGTGAATCAAAAAGAATTGTCATTGCTAGAGCATGGCTAATAGCAATACAATGCGTGACAATAGCCCAATATTAGGCTGTTTCCAACAGAATGGGCAGCGCCCATTTTGACATTTGGATCACAAATGCCATGCGTCGGACTATCCTGCTCGACGTCACCCCAAGGTTGAGCTATTCGACACTCCAAAGTTAATTGGAGCCGTAATAGAGCCTTGTTTAGTTAGGCGATAGGCCAAGTCTGTGTACTCCTCAAGAGCACAATACTGAGCTCACTATTAACCAGGGAGCCTCCTTGAGTCTAGTGCCTACAACCGCACGAGTACCTCTTTGCAAAGGTAACAACGTGGTGGGCGATGACCACAAGGTGCAACTCTGTCAAAGAGTGTGACAGCAAACCCTGTAGCAGGGCCCATAACCTGTTGCGCAGCAATGCACGCAGCTAACAGGAATGGTGTTCTCACCTTTGAGTAGGTTGAGAGACTACAAGAGTGGAGAGGGTGCACAAGTGAGAAAGAGAGTGAATGTCTATTCGCCTCCCTCCCCATAGGAGGGTTTTTATACTCTATGGTCCTACCCTGACCATTTGCGTAAAAGTGATGAGTACAGGCGTCCACAATATCGCGTTTTACACACGCCTGATGTAAACTTCCACTTCGAGATAGGCATAGGGCTTCTCTCACTTGGAGGGTGTATTGCGCCCGTTGTACTAGTAGTACGTATCCCAACTACCGTAATAGGCAAACATACTACCGTAATGTCGTAACTGCTATAGATAAGGTCCTTACGTACTTATCACGTTCCAACAAGTGGGAAATGTCCTTCGAGTGCCCGCGTTTGGGCCTGATTTCTGGGATATTCCCACTAACAGAGAGGGGCAAAGGGTGACCAGGCACTGTGATTCTCTGGTTCACTAGAGCCTAAGAGTGCAAGTTTTTATACAGGAAGGGTAGCTCTGGAGCTAATGTAAAAGTGGAAAGGAAAAAGGGTAACCATAAAAGGCGTAGACAAAGGCAGCGTGGTCAAGGTGATCGAGTACGGGTGCTTAGTAATCGAACAAGTAATGTACCGTTCCGAGCCCAGCAAGGACGTAGTCCTTACACTGGTAGGCTCCCTAAATGGCCTCGGAAGGCGCAGCGGTCGGGGTAGCGGTAGCCCCCTGACGAGAACTTTCGCAGGTTCGAAACCGCTACTGACTGCCTGGCCTTTCCCACTTCTGGGCATACTGTACTGACCCTTATCCTCGGAGACGGGTGGCAGACGGATGTACCATGTCGGCCTTGATGTCGGCTCTGACAGCCCGAGCGCCCCTCTGCACAAAGTCATTGCAATTTGCCCTAGCAGGCAGAGGCCGCGCAAATCGATGCTCCTCCTCAGGGATATCGAAATCACATTCCTCCATGAGGGCATCTCCGACTTATCCAAACTTTACGAATTCATCGATCGTATAGAAACGCAGAAGTTACATCGTCGAGTAGATATCACGCTTGCAGCCGTCCGTCACGGCGCGAATCTGCGGTCGCTTTTCTTCTTTCCTATTTCGTGTGCAGGATCTATGCATTCCATGTGTCGGCCCAAAGTGGCGGTGCGATAGCAACGCGGGAAAACTGCGAACCGTACGATTTTGCATCCATCGGGCTCCTGATATTCGTAGACTCATCACATGCATGTCGCAAGGAGTATGCGACATGCTGGACGAGGTTCATCGGAAGCGTAGATGTCCGATAAACATATGCGGAGACGAGTCACAACATTGTATTGAACCCAACCGCGATCTATGGCCAGACGAGTAGATAAAGAATAAATATGTAGCCCGCCTACGCTTTGAACCCGGACACGACCTCATTGTATATGCGACTCGCCGAGACGACATTTCGGCTGTTGTTACTTGCGCACTCAGGATGGATTTCCTACTGGAGACGTTGGACATTCCAGTTCGGGTCCAGGTTCTCTTGATTCACATTGTTTGGAAGCCCGAGTCCTTCTACCGCACCAGTCTCGAGTCACTTGACTAGAGGCGGAACAACCTTTCGGTCAACTTACTCAGCAACGTATTCAGTTACTAGTAGTGGGGATGGGAGCGGGTATGGGGATGGGAAGCCTCTCGAGCAGTCTCTGAAAATCAGGCGTTCCGAGGCCCGTCACCTATGGGGCCCAGTGTCAACGTCGGAAATCAGGAAACATGAGCCTGGAGAGACACACAGGATCCCATCCAGGGACAGCGGAGAATCCTTCAGTGCCGCAGCCCGGATTCGAGCCAGATGTGATGTCGTTGAAGCCCTGGCTGGCGGTGCCGTATAGCCAGGGGTTGAGAAAGCCGAGAACTGGCCTGTTCCTTGAAAGCTGATAGTCATTTAACAGAGATATTATGCCCGCCACGACCTGTAAGTTAGCGACTAGCTGAGTACTCGAAGATGCAGAGAGATGGGAGGGGGAGAGACGTACTGGCGCCGAACAGCTTGTGCCCGATGATCGCGCTAACCCATCGTTAAGGATGATCGCGAAGCGTACCGCCTGCGCAGCAACGTCAGGGGAGCCGCGGCTCGAAGCGCTGCACAAATTGCAAGTAAGAATAAATCAGGTTCGGTCACGTGGGAGAGCGCACTTGTAAAGGCCCGAATACTGATTTCCGAGTTGCTGGAAGAAACCGAGCACGGCGTCGGTCTGGTAATCCGGGCGCTTAAAAACATTCGAGAAGCCCCCGGTGGAGAAAGGCGCCGCAACCTCGGGGCGTCCCATCGTTCCGCCAACGCTGGTGACCCAAGGACCTGCAAATGTGTGGCGGGGTGATGAGTAACTGGTATATGAGCCTGTGTACTGCTTGTGAGCGGGGAAAACTTGCAGCCAAACGTACATGTTGCAGGGAAGAGGGGCTGGAATTGGACAACACCGGAGCCGTCATTTTTCGTGCAGTCCCCGCCGCCAACACCTGAGTCACCACTCGCGAAGAGCACGCTGATGCCGCGGACGCCGAGCTGGCCGAAAAGATCGCACACGCTCGTCGCATAGTCACGCGGGAAAGTCTGCTCGTCGCCACCGTAAGAGGTGCTGATCGTCTGCGGAATATCTTCTAGTCTGATCATTGTGTCCAGCCATCCGAGGAATGGCTCGTTGTTGTTCACCGGTTGGAAACTGTCAGGGATGAATTCTTCGGCTAGACCGCCAATGCTGTAGAAGACATGAGGGGTGGGCCAAGCTATTCCCTGCGTGTATTGCATGTCCAGGTTTGCTTCCGAGCCGGGTTTGTTCGGGTCATATCCACTGTCGTTGATATCGATGACCAGGAAAGTCGGGTCGTGAGCGTCGGAGCGGAATAGTCTCATGAACTTATCTAGGTCTTCGTCGCTTGCGTACTCCCCTTGGAAGCCCGTAACCCCGATCGTATTCTGATGCGTTGCTGCGGGCTGGTAGGTTACCGAGTTGTATAGCGAGCGAAGGAACGACGGAGTGACGAGACCATCACGGGTCGACAGCGCCGCGACCGCCCTACCACGGTGTCCACGTGGTCTTTCCCGTGGCCTGAGCAGCGAGCCGAAATACGTCGTCGGCGCGACCGTCTGCACGTGCGCGTGCAACGCAGCGGGGAGAGCGTAGCCGACCGTGCGGAGAATAGTCTCATTCGTCCCAGTGCGTCGGTAGAGCTGGTACGATGCGCCGAGAAGCTCGTTGGCTGTCGATACGGGCACCCTTGTCACCGTTAGCCAGTTTCCGCCGTGTGAGGTTGAGACATTGGAGGGAGACACGCCATGGTGTCCAAGCCAGGTCTCGACGAGCTTGAGCGTATATGGGTGCGGAGCGACAAGGTTGGCGACCTGCTCCTTGGAGAGATATGCGCCATATCTACAGCGTAACAGCGTCATGTGTGTTGGCGGAAGAATGAAACAGAGAACTTACTTTGGATGTTTCGGGTTGCTGACCTCGTGGATGGCGTCTGCGAGGGCGTGGTCGCGGTGAGGCTTCAGCGCGATGGAGAGGTCGATTGTGGTGCCAACGGGTGGTTGGCCGATGCTCTCCCATTTTCCGGGTATAACATCCCATCTGTGTTTTGTGTGCATGTCGTTCCAATTTGGTGGGAAAGCGGCGCTATCGAGGGGCGTCGTGATGACGGTGAGGGCACAGAGCACAGAGAGCCGGATGTAATGCATAGTTAAAAGAGGCCACCGAGACGGTGGTATGAGAGGGTTCAGCGAGTTTGTGCGGCACTTGGGACGTGATGTGGTATGAGTCGTGTGACAGTGTTGCTGTGGGAGTCGAGCTAGTTATAATAAGAGCGGCAATTCCTAGGGGATTCGATGTGTCTGCCGATAACAGTCCGCCGCGGGATGCCAGTGTACATACACCCAAAGACCTGCTTGGCATCAGATGATAGCTCCGATACTGATGCACTGATGATCCATCCCAAGTGGCCGTTCGCTGCCGGCGCGACGAAGGAGCACCGGCAAAGAGCGTACGTAGGTAGTCTGGTGAACGTAGTCTGGTGAAGAACGGAGGAGGCGGCACGTGCTCATTCCTCGGCTACCTAGCCTACCTTCCGTCCTCCCAACCGCCTCGCGTTGCACCTTCGCCCTCCCCGCTAATCCTGCTAACTGCTACTCACCTGCTACCATTATGATGTAATTCTGCTACCCACGCGCCTTGCGCGTCCGGCCCTTTGGCCTTTCGCTGCTTCTATGCTATTTTCACGAACTGCCGTTTACCGTTCGCGACCCTAGCGACTACCCCAGCAATGCCATGGCCAGCCTTATCACTTGCCTTGCACCGCTAGCGACACCGTCGCTTTCCATGCCGCATGATGGCCGCCCGGTGATCGCGCCGTCCAACGCCCACCCTCTGCATGTATCGTTCCGAGCCCAGCGAGGACGTAGTCCCTTGCGTAGTCCTCAAATACACTGATTCCGATGAGAGGCACGGGAAATCCACATATAGTATCTCTGCAGGACAAGTAAATGAAACCAAGTGCAACCGCCAGTGCCCAAATGTGTGTCTCTGTCGCTTCAACGAATCTTCTTGAGGGATGGAAGGGTCCCGCGGCGATTAGTTTCGCCGCAGGTACCACATGGAGCTGGAGAAGCGCAGCTAGCCCCCCGAATGTGGGTCGTGTCGCCAGGAGCGCCTGTGGGAGCGTGCCAGCTGGGTATCAGGCTGAGCGCGTCAGGGAAAACCTCCCGAGGTCATTGGCGATAACTGTGATAATTAATACGATAATTGTGAGACCAAAGATAACACGATAACGTTCTGATAATCCTAATAAGAATAATCACAATGATGTAATAACTACCCCTAACTCGTCCGTTTTACATTCCGCTTCTCTGCACGCCCTCACTAGGCTAATCGAGCAGGTCTTACCAGACACAGACTTGGCTCCGTACGACGGCATGTAGGCGAGGAGCGCGAGACTGCGAAGGGAGATATGCTGGGGGTAATGAAGGGGTAAGGGAAGCGAGAAGGGCTGGAGGAGGACTGTACCAGCGAGCGGTAGTTCTTTCTGAAGGCCCCTGTCGTCTCTCAGGTAGACACACTAAGCTTCAAGTTCACTGAAGCTGAGGACGACATTCGCGAAGATTTCAGGCGGCTCGTTCCTGGCTGAGCCAGCCTGAATATCAAAGATAGTATTTTTTCCTTATTTTCCTAACTCACGAGCCGACCTAATGTGGGTTCGTAAGCGGAGAGAATTCTGTAGGGATTAGAGATGAGGTTATAGATGAGGGAGTTCAGGGCGAGAAGTAAGCCTGTGAACCGAGAACGCTAAAATCGCGTGATAACGAGTTAGGGAGAGTCGACAGATAGAGACGATACGGGCGAGAGGAGGGGAAGTGAGAGCGTCGAAACGCGAGATAGGTAGGAATAGTGACGGCTAAGACGGCGCAGACGATGTCCGTCGTTCTGCGGCAATGTTGGCGAAAGGCTAGGCGGGGATGCTCCCAAGTTCGGCGGTCGGATGGGTAAGGCACGAGAGTGTCCGAGGTTGGCGGCTCGTGGCGAGGCTTCGGAAGCGGACGACGTCGAGGACAGCGGCTCGAACCGTCGCAGACAGGACCGAGGACGGGACGGTTGGCCAGGGCGATGGCGGGGACTTATTCTTAGGCTGGGTTCCATAGCGGCGCGATACGAGGACTCGAAACCTAGGAGCGGACAGGTGAGAAGAGCGGTGAACATTCTCGAGTCAAGATGGACGGTTTATATACATGCGAGCCTATGATAACGCGTTCCGAGACTAAGTCGAACGTATAGTGAGGGGGGCAGGGGAACGTACGAAGCAGTCCGAGTGGGGTGCAGGACAGCAGACATGAGAGAAAGGGATAGGGCGCGAACACGAGTCACGCAAACAACGAGTGTAAAAGTAAAAGGAAGCGATGGAAAGAGGCCATATGAACAAAAGAAAACGAGATACGATGACGCACGATAATACCATCCTCTCCTGAGTCCGATGACGGGCGCGACGGTCCGCGCATTCTCCAAGAGTGTCTTGAAGGTGGCTAAGGGGAGCCGACAAGGTGGTTTGACACAAGACAAGGACTGGTAAGGCGAAATAGGAAGGAGCTTCGTTGGTCGACACTAAGACGGGCGATGCGATGAAAGCCAGGGCGGGCCCGGGGCGAGACCATCGGGTGACATCGAGAAGGTGTCCGGGGTCGAGATGGTGGGTGATACGAGAGAGAGACGATGGCGTGGAAGAGAACGACGGCAGAGACGAGACAGAAGGCGACAAGGCAGAATCGTTGGATAGATAACTGTAGCAGTTGGCGGAGTTTCTGAGTTCGAAAACCGAGCCTTAGAGGACTTTGGTGGCTCCTCCGGGATATCGAAATCACATTCCTCCAAGGGCATCTCCGACTTATCCAAACTTTGCGAATTCACCGATCGTATAGAAACGCAGAAGTTACATCGTCGAGCAGATATCACGCTTGCAGCCGTCCGTCATGCGCGTCATGGCGCGAATCTGCGGTCGCTTTTCTTCTTTCCTATTTCGTGTGGAGGACCTATGCATTCCATGTGTCGGCCCAAAATTGCGGTGCAATAGCAACGCGGGAAAACTGCGAACCGTACGATTTTGCATCCATCGGGCTCCTGATATTCGTAGACTCACCACATGCATGTCGCAAGGAGTATGCGACATGCTGGACGAGGTTCATCGGAAGCGTTTTTCCGATAAACATATACGGAGACGAGTCACAAAATTGTATTTAACCCAACCGCGATCTATGACCGGACGAGTAGATAAAGAATAAATATGTAGCCCGCCTACGCTTTGAACCCGGACACGACCTCATTGTGGCGTATATGCGGCGAGCCGAGACGACATTTCGGCTGTTGTTACTTGCGCACTCAGGATGGATTTCCTACTGGAGACGTTGGACAGAAAAGGTCCAGTTCGGGTCCATGTTCTCTTTATTCACATTGTTTGGAAGCCCGAGTCCTTCTACCGCACCAGTCTCGAGTCACTTGACTAGAGGCGGAACAATTTTTCGGTCAACTTACTCAGCAACGTATTCAATTACTAGTAGGGGGGATGGGAGCGGGTATGGGGATGGGAAGCCTCTCGAGTAGTCTCTGAAAATCAGGCGTTCCGAGGCCCGTCACCTATGGGGCCCAGTGTCAACGTCAAAAATCAGGAAACATGAGCCTGGAAAGACGCACAGGATCCCATCCAGGGACAGCGGAGAATCCTTCAGTGCCGCAGCCCGGATTCGAGCCAGATGTGATGTCGTTGAAGCCCTGGCTAGCGGCGCCGTATAGCCAGGGGTTGAGAAATCCGAGCACTGGCCTGTTCTGTGAAAGTTGATAGTCATTCAGCAGAGATACTATGCCCGCCACGACCTGTAAGTTAGCGGCTGGCTGAGTACTCGAGGAAAGGCGATGCAGAGAGATGGAGGGAGGAAAGACATACTGGCGCCGAACAGCTCGTGCCCTCCATGTACTCAATATCATCGTTGAGGACGATCACGAAGCCCAACGCCTGGGCAGAAACGTCAGGGAAGCCGCGGCTCGAAGCGCTGCAGCACAAATAGTAAGTAAGAATTAATCAGGTTCGGTCAGTAGGCAAGCGCACTTGTAAAGGCCCGAATACTGATTTCCGAGTTGCTGGAAGAAACCGAGCACGGCGTCGGTCTGATAATCCGGGCGTTTAAAAACATTCGAGAAGCCCCCGGAGGAGAGGGGCACTGCAACCTCGGGGCGTTTCATCGTTCCGCCAACGCTGGTGACCCAAGGACCTGCAAATCGTGTCGCGGAGTGGTGAGCGACTGGTATCCGAGCCTGTGAACTGCTTGCGATTGGGGAAAGGCTTAACGTACATGTTGCAGGGAAGATGGGCTGGAATTCGACAACCCCGGACCCGTCATTCTTCTTGCATTCCCCGTAGCCAACACCTCCGTCACCACTCGCGAAGAGTATGCTGACACCGCGCGCGCCGAGCTGGCCGAAAAGATCGCACACGCTTGTCGCATAGTCACGCGGGAAGGTCTGCTCGTCGCCACCGTAAGATGCGACGATCGTCTGCGGAACGTCTTCCAATGCGATAATTGCCTCAAGCCATCCAAGGAATGGCTCGTTACCGTTCACCGGTTGGAAGCTGTCAGGAATGAATTCTTCGGCTAGACCGCCAATGCTATAGAAGACATGAGGAGTGGGCCACGCCATTCCCTGCGTATATTGCATGTCGAGGTTTGCCTCCGCGCCGGGACTCTGAGGGTTGTATCCACTGTTGTTGATATCAATGACCAGGAAAGTCGGATCGTTCGCGTCGGAGCGGAATAGTCTCATGAACTCATCTAGGTCATCATCGCCTACGTACTCCCCGTGGAAGCCCGCAACCCCGATCATATTCTGTTGCATTGCTACGGGTTGGTAGGTTACCGAGTTGTACAGCGAGCGAAGGAGCGCCGGAGTGACGGGAACATCACGGGTAGACAGCGCGGCCGCTGCCCTACCACGGTGTCCTCGTAAACCTTTCCGCGGCGTCAGCGCCGGCAAACCGAAATACGTCGTCGGCGCGACCGTCTGCACGTGCACGTGCAATGCAGCGGGGAGAGCGTATCCGACCGTGCGGAGAATAGTCTCATTCGTCCCGGCGTATCGGTAGAGCTGGTACGATGCGCCGAGAAGCTCGTTGGCTGTCGACACGGGCACCCCGGTCACCGTCAGCCAGTTGCCGCCGTGTGACGTTGAGACATTGAAGGAGGATACGCCGTAATGCAGAAGCCAGGTCTCGACAAGCTTGAGTGTATATGGGTGTGGAGCGACAAGGTTGGCAACCTGCTCCTTGGAGAGATATGAGCCATATCTGCAACGTAGCAGAGTCACGTGTTGGCGGAGGAATTAAAAGAAAACGTACTTTGGGTGTTTCGGATTGCTGACCTCATGGATGGCGTCTGCGAGGGCGTGCTCGCGCTGGGGCCTTAGCGCGATGGAGAGGTCGATTGTGGTGCCAACGGGTGGTTTGCCGATGCTCTCCCATTTTCCAGGTATAGTATTCCATCTGTGTTTTGTATGCATGTCGTTCCAATTTGGTGGGAAGGGCGTAGCGGCGCTATCGAGGGGCGTCGTGACGACGGTGAGGGCACAGAGCACAGAGAGCCGGATGAAATGCATAGTTAAAAGAGGCCACCAAGACGGTGGTATGAGAGGGTTCAGCGAGTTTGTGCGGCACCTGGGACGTGGTGTGGTATGAGTCGTGTGACAGTGTTGCTGTGGGAGTGGGAGGTGTGTGTCGAGCTAGTTAAGAGCGGCAATTCCGGGTGGATCGATGCTTCTACCGATGATCGTCCGCCGCGGGGTGCCAGTGTACGTACACCTGATGACTTGCTTGGCATATCAGATGATAAGGCTCTGATACCGATGCCCGATCTGCCCGGGGAGTCCACATGTATCTCTGCAGGACAAGTAAACGAAGCCAAGTGCAACCACCAGTGACACTGCACTCCTTCAGTGCCAAAATGTGTATCTTTGCTTCGACGAATCTTCTTAAGGGATGGCAGAAGGGTCCCGGTCCCGCGGCGATTGGCTTCGCCACTGGGAGCACATGGAGCCGGAGAAGCGTAGCTAGCCCCCGAAAGTGGATTGTGCCGCCAGGAGCACCTGTGGGAGGCTGAGCGCATTAGCGAAAACCTCCCGAGATAATTGGGCGACAATTGAGCGATAATTGTGAGAGCAGAGAACGTTTTGATGAATAATTGCAAGTACCTGCCTCATGTGGTAACTTGAACTACCTATTTGGGTGAGATCGGCTAGTGACCAGAACTGGCTCCTCACGCGGCCTCACGCAGGCCTCACGCGCCACGAGGCAAGAGGCTCTGACCAGATTACAGTAGGTCGGCTTGTGAGTTCTGGCAAACAAGGAAAATATACTACCCGGTGGTCGGACAGCACCTAATATTCATTGTCGGATAGTCCTCGAATTTCTCACTCACTTCCTGTCAGATCCCTACCATTTTTATCGTGCTCCAGGTTTTTCTGAGATGAATATCCTGTTGTGTCGCGAAGAACAAGAATTAGATGTTTGTCACGCTTGCCGACTGATGGATGCCATAGTGTTTGATTAAGCCGTTCCTTCCAAAAGTGGCGTTGGATTTGACTTTGCACTGAGCCGAACATGATCTCATCGATGGAACAAAGGCCAAGGAGTTAGGAGTGTGAGTCACAGAAAATAAAGGCCTGCTTTTCAGAGTTCCACAGGGAGGAGATTTGGAGGGGGCAGGAAGACGAACATGCCACCGTGGAGAATGACAAAAAAAGGATGCCAAGAACACAGAACCGAGATTTTACAGGACGGATTGCAGGATACAATCAAAAGATTTGAGAGCCCTTGCAATTGTACGATAAGGGTATAAACCTTAGTACAAACACTGAAATCTTGGTCTGGATAGAGGATCACTCTGAGCAGCATCCCGAGTTGAAGTGTAACTTGAGGTTTTCAGGTAGGTCCAAAAAATCTATTTGTGCTGCTCACCGAAAAGCCCTGCGATGCCTAACAATGAAGGACGATGAGTAAGACGAGAAGGAGAAAGCGCATCTAACAATGTCTCCCCACCTAGTCCTAGCCACCCTAAACATCATCCTGATTCATCCATCCACGGTTGCTTCCTCCCGCTCCCATTCCATCCCACCGAACTGCCACGATCAATACCCATCAGGTAACATTGATCCTTCTCAAATTTTGGTCCCAATAATATCTATTATTACTGCAATACATTCCAACAGTAGTCTGTCGCGCGTCGAATGTCCCCAGTGACAGGCCGGTTTATGATTGAGTGAGGTCTCAATGGGGGGAGTGACAATCCGTGACTGTCCGACAACCAGGTGCTGTCTGAACCAATGGCCCGAACACCGAGTGAAGGACAGTATTTTTGGTATTCAGGCTGGCTCAGCCAGGAATGAGCCGCCTGAACTCTTACTCGAATCTCGCCCTCAGCTTCAGCTCGAACTTCAAGCTTCGGGCCTCAAGCTTAGTGTGTCTACCTGAGAGACGACTGGGACTTTCAGAAAGAACTACCACTCGTTGATACACTCATCTGAGTTCTCCTCCAGCCCGTCTCGCTTCCCTCACCCCTTCATCATCCCCGCTACATCTCCCCTCGCGGCCTCGCGCTCCTCGTCCATACGCCGGTGTACGGAGCAAAGTCCGTGTGAGTTCGTAAGCGGGGAGGATTCCGCGGCGGTTAGAGATGGAATCATAGAGATGAGGGAATTAGGGGCGAGAAGTAAGCCTGTGAACCGAGAACGCTAAAATCGCGTGGTAACGAGTTAGGGAGAGTCGACGGATAGAGACGATACGAGCGAGAAGAGAGCGTCGAAACGCGAGATGGGTAGGAATCAGAGTGGCGATGGATAAGACGGCGCGGACGATGTCCGTCGTTCTGCAGCTATGTTGGCGAAAGGTTAGGCAGGGATGCCCCCAAGGTCGGCGGTTCGGATGGGTAAGGCGCGAAAGTGTCCGAGGTCGGCGGCTCGTGGGAGGCTTCAGAAGCGGACGATGTCGAAGATAGCGGGTCGAACGTCGCAGAGAGGACGAGGACAGCGGGTCGGTTGGCTAGTGCGATGGCGGGGACTTATTCTTAGGCTGGGTTCCGTGGCGGCGCGATACAAGGACTCAAAACTTAGGAGCGGACAGGTGAGACGAGGGATAACCACGGTGAACACTCTCGAGTCAAGATGGACATACATGCGAACCCGTAATTAACGCGTTCCGAGACTAAGTATAGTGATGAGGGTAGGGGAACGTACGAAGCAGTCCGAGTGGGGTACGATGAGTAAGGGGACAACAGACGGGCGCGAACAGTCACACAAAAAACGAACAAGGAAGGGATGGAAAGAGGCCATAAGAAAGAAAACGAAATACGATGACGCACGATAATTCCATCCTCTCCTGAGTCCGACGACAGGCGCGACGGTCCGCACATTCTCCAACGGCATCTCAAAGGTAGCTAAGGGGAGCCGACAAGTGATTTGACGCAAGACAAGGACTGGTAAGGTGAAATAGGAAGGGATAAAGGGATCGACGATAGGATGGGGCACGGAGGCGAGGGAGGCGAGGCGTCGAGAAGGTGTCCGGGGGTCGAGACGGCGACGATTGCGGAGCTTCTGGGTTCGAAAACCGTTATCCTTAGTGGAATTTTGTGGAATCGGCGCGTAGTACAGTATTTTTACGAGACATCACGCTTGCAGCCGTCCGTCATGGCGCAAATCTACGGTCACTTTTCTTCTTTCCTATTTCGTGTGGAGGATCTATGCATCAATAGGACGCGACCCTCAAGACGACAGCAACCCTGGACATTGGCCGATGCTTATCCGCCAGGCTCAAACCTCCGTAAACTTCACTTAACTTGGATCGTCTTCCCCACACTCTTGCGAGGTATTTCTTCTTCCAGAGAGCTAGTCAATATTCAACTTCACCTTCACAAAATCTCTCGTACGGGTTTGTCATCCGAGGCATTCGTAGACAAGGTTCGTAGATGCTTTGTCTGGGATCCCCCGGCTCCAATCGCTCTCACTCCATTTCCCTTCTAGCCCAATTTCCACCGCCGTCCTACCGTCCAGGGACCGAATTATTCTCGCTGTTCTCACCCGCCTTAGTTTTCGACGAATCTACGCGTATTTCGGAGAATGCCTGGTCTCAGGGATATCGAAATCACATTCCTCGATGAGCGTATTTTCGACTTACCCAAATTTCGCGAATTCATAGATCGGTTACTAGAAGTGCAGAAGAATATCGTCAAGCAAATACTCTATCCTTTGAGCGTGCTATCTCCCTCTCCATGACCTAGCTAGGAGCTTCCACGTGCCTCAAATTGAAAGGTCATTAAGCGGGCAGGTGTGCTCCGTAGATCAATTGTGTAGTCAGTTGTTTTTTTTGTCGTGTGAATCTACGCATCTGTAAGACGCGACGATCAAGTGGACAAGACGCCAACAACCGTGAACATTGGCTGAGGCTTGTCCGCCGATTCAGTGATTCTATGTAGCTGGCGACCACTCGACAAACGTCGTGCGTGCTTTGCAAGTATTAGACGAGCGGCGCGACACCGTGCTACCTACTCTGCACAGACTCTGCCTGCGGGAGCCTGAGCCGCGTTGTGCGCCTTTGTGGGAGGCCGTAGTTCCATTCATCAACTCATGCAGGCTCTCCAGTCGTTTCATAGCGGTTGAATATGAACGACCTTCTTATCGTAACGATTGAGATGCTAACATCCTTCTGAACATATTTGTTCTGGATAGCTCTTCACAGAATTGGCCAACTCGCACGTGTCCCAAAGATGGCGACATATCATATTTACCTCACCACTGGCAGTGGGTCCAGCCTACACTTTGAACACGGACACGGCCTCATTGTTGCTTATATGCGACTCGGGGAGACGACATTCAGGGCTGATGTTACTTGCGCACTCATATTAATCGGGATGGACTACTAGAGACGTTAGACAGAAAATAATCATCTTCGGGCCCGAGTTCTCTTGATGAGTACTATTTGGAAGCCCGAGCCCGGAATTTTACTGGGGCAGTCTCGAGTCGCTTGACTAGAGGCGGAGCAACTTTCTATCAACTTACTCAGCAGCGTAATCAGTTAGTGGGGAAGGGAGGGGGGATGGGATTGGGAAGCCTTTCCAGCAGTCTCTGAAAATCAGGCGTCCCGAGGCCCGTCACCTATGGAGCCCAGTGTAAACGTCAGAAATCAGGAGCCTGGAGAGACGCACAGGATCCCATCCAGAGACAGCGGAGAATCCATCAGTGCCGCAGCCCGGATTCGAGCCAGATGTGATGTCGTTGAAGCCCTGGCTGGCGGCGCCGTATAGCCAGGGGTTGAGAAAGCCGAGCACTGGTCTGTTCTGTGAAAGCTGATAGTCATTCAGCAGAGAGATTATGCCCGCTACAACCTGTGAGTTAGCGGCTGGCTGAGTACTCGAGGGAAGACGATGCAGAGAGATGGGAAAGGGAAAGACATACTGGCGCCGAACAGCTCGTGCCATCCAGGAGCTTAAGCTCACCGTCGAGGAAGATCACGAAGTCTATCGCCTGCGCAGCAACGTCGGGGAAGCCGCGGCTCGAAGCGCTGCACAGATTGCAATAAGAATAGATCAGGTTCGGTCACGTAGGCAAGCGCACTTGTAAAGGCCGGAATGCTGGTTTCCGAGTTTCTCGAAGAAACCGAGCACGGCGTCGGTCTGATAATCCGGGCGTTTAAAAACATTCGAGAAGCCCCCGGAAGAGAGAGGCGCCGCAACCTCGGGGCGTTCCATTGTTCCGCCAACGCTGGTGACCCAAGGACCTGCAAAATGTGTGGCGGAGTGGTGAGCGACTGGTATCAGAGCCTGTGAACTGCTTGCGAGTAGGGAAAGGCCAAACGTACATGTCGCAGGGAAGATGGGCTGAAATTGGATAACCCCGGACCCGTCATTTTTCTTGCAGTCCCCGCCGCCAACACCTTCGTCACCACTCGCGAAGAGTATGCTGACACCGCGTGCGCCTAGTTGGCCGAAGAGTTCGCACACGCTCGTCGCATAGTCACGCGGGAAAGTCTGCTCGTCGCCACCGTAAGATGTGCTGATTGTCTGCGGAACGTCTTCCGATCTGATCATTGTGTCGAGCCACCCGAGGTATGGCTCGTTGGTGTTCACCGGTGTGAAGCTGTCAGGGATGAATTCTTCGCCTAAACCACCAATGCTATAGAAGACATGAGGAGTGGGCCACGCTATTCCCTGTGTGTATTGCATGTCGAGGTTTGCCTCCGCGCCGGGCTTGTTCGGGTCGTATCCACTGTCGTTGATATCAATGACCAAGAAATTCGCATCGTTCGCGTCGGAGCGGAAATGTCTCATGAACTTCTCTAGGTCTTCATCGCCTACGTACTCCCCGTGGAAGCCCGTAACACCGATCCTATTTTGTTCCGTTGCTGCGGGCTGGTAGGTTACCGAGTTGTATAGCGAACGAAGGAACTCCGGAGTGACGAGACCATCACGGGTAGACAGCGCGGCCGCTGCCTTACCACGGTGTCCACGTGAACGTTTCCGCGGCGTCAGCGGCGACCCGAAATATGTCGTCGGCGCGACCGTCTGCACGTGCGCGTGCAATGCAGCGGGGAGAGCGTATCCGACCGTGCGGAGAATAGTCTCATTTGTCCCGGCGTATCGGTAGAGCTGGTACGATGCGCCGAGAAGTTCGTTGGCTGTCGACACGGGCACCCTTGTCACGGTCAGCCAGTTGCCGCCGTGTGACGTTGAGACATTGGAGGGGGACACGCCGTGGTGCCGAAGCCAGGTCTCGACAAGCTTGAGCGTATATGGGTGTGGAGCGACGAGCTTGGCGACCTGCTCCTTGGAGAGATACGCACCATATCTTCAGCGTAACAGCGTCACGTGTGTTGGCGGAGGAATGAAACAGAGAACGTACTTTGGATGATTCGGATTGCTGACCTCATGGATGGCGTCTGCGAGGGCGTGCTCGCGCTGGGGCTTTAGCGCGATGGAGAGGTCAATTGTGGTGCCAACGGGCGGTTTGCCGATTCTCTCCCATTTTCCAGGTATAGCATTCCATCTGTGTTTTGTGTGCATGTCGTTCCAATTTGGTGGGAAGAGCGTCGCGGCGCTATCGAGGGGCGTCGTGACGACGGCGAGGGCGCAGAACACAGCCCTAGAGAGCCGGAGGTAATGCATAGTTGTCAGAGGCCACCAAGACGGCGGTATGAGAGGGCTCAGCGAGTTTGTGCGGCACCTTGGACGTGGTGTGGCGTGAGCGTGGTCAGGCAGTGTTGCAGTGGGAGTGGGAGTCGAGCCAGTTAAGAGCGGCAATTCCTGGCGGATCGATGATGTTTCCACCGATGATAATCCGCCGCGGGTTGCTACATACGCGCAAAGACCTGCTTGGCACTAGATGATCTCATACCGATGCCCGAGACGCACGGAGAGTCCACATATATCTTTGCAGGACAAGTGAACAGGACAGGTGACCGAAGTCAAGTGCAACCACCAATGTATAGGTCGCTTCAGCAAATCCTCTTAAGGAGGGTCCTGCGATGATTGGTTTCGTCGTGGGGACAATATGGAGCCGGAGAAGCGCGGCTAGCCGAAAGGGGATTTTGCTGCCAGGAGCACCTGTGGGAGCGTGCCAGCTGGCCATGAGGCTGAGCGGGAAGCCCTCCCACCTCCCCACTCATGCTTTCCCAGCCAGTCCGAGTTTTCTCGAGACTGGCAGGCTCTTTACCTGCGGTATATTGTACTGAGCCCTATCCTCGGACACGGTCCATTGTGCCGTCGAGCGTAGCCCGTCCAACCTTCTGACAAGAGGGTGAAGAGTCCCGCAGCCCCGGGGGATCGATATGGAGTCCGAGCGATCTCACGTGTCATACGTACACTCGCCTATGTTTTGTAAATAAAATAAAATAATTCCCAGCTTCGCGCGGCCTCTGCCTGTTAGGGCAAAGGGCAATGATTTTGTGCAGAGGGGCGCTCGGGCTGTCAGAACTGACCTGGTACATCCGTCTGCCACCCGTCTCCGAGGATAAGGGTCAGTACAGTATGCTCAGAGGTGGGCAAGGCCAGGCAGTCAGTAGCGGTTTCGAACCTGCGAAAGTTCTCGTCAGGGGGCTACCGCCACCCCGACCACTGCGCCTTCCGAGACCACTTACGGAACCTACCAGTCTTACGACCTACCAGGGGAGTTGGCTGGCATAGCACGGCGCGGCGCGACCCCTGGTAGACTGGTTGCAAGTGGGGTGAGTGTGAGTGGGGAGGAGGGAGGGCTTCCTTATAGTATCGCCAGCCAGCCAGCACCGTGACGGCATTGGCACTGCGCTCCCACACACTCCGGGCAGCCAAAACGGGTAACCCCTTGCTGCTCTTTTTCGACCCCATGTCTTGCCCCATGTGATCCCCATCAGCGAGGTCATATCGCTGTGCGACTCCTCTGCCATCCGAAGATCCGATAGCGGCAAAGTGTGCTGCACAGGATGTCATTTTAGGTTCTCTCAGCTCTCGTCATGCTCAGCCCAGATGCTCTGCATCCAATGCAAAGGCAACGCTGGCTGTGTCTTGAGGTCCTCTATCGTGTCCTTGCCTGAAATATGCCTCTTCGCCAGATCCAGAGTCCATGAGCACCTTGCTCAACATGCGAGGCGCGCGGTTTTCACAGTTGGCCACTGGCCAGTGCTTGCACCTTGGCTTACATACAGAAATGCTGCGACATGCTCACCATGACAACACGGCACGTGACCATATTGTTTACCATATATAGATAAAGGGCAATAAAATCCTTGATAATACAATCTCAACAGATGCATAGCACTCCCTTTCGGGGCAAATTCGAACTTGACGTTGCCGTACTTATTGTCTGAACGACGACAGCCTTCTTCGTATTACGACCTTAAGTTACTGATTACTCCTTCTGTTCACTGTGCTAGTCTACCCTCAAGTCACAGCCTGAGCTGGCGGTGCATACATTACTAGCCTTGTTACTAGCCCGCTCGGCAATTTAATGTACACAGCAGTCCGTCGCTTGGTCCGTCCGTCCCACTGTCACCGGCAGTATAATGGCAAATGAGCCCGTTCATCATCCTCAGACCTTGATTGGCTAGTGTAATGACTTCAAGTATGCTCATGTTCTATATAAGGACTCAGATACGCTGGAAATAGCTGCCGGCCAGTGCCTCATTGATTTCCCTCTTATGGACCCTCCAAAGTAAGTGATCTGGCGTCTTTATTTTTCTGTCGCGGATGACAGTGTATATCATGGATCTCCCAATAGATGTGCCCGTACCCGCCACTTATCGCTCCCTCAACCCGTTGCCACAGGAAGCGAATGCCCTGGGAAATGCAATGGAAAAGGTATGTCTTTCGCACGGCGGCTGCGCCGCCGCTCGCTAACTTGATCCCTTTCTCGACAAGTGACGATCGAGAAGCTTTCCGACAACACGCTTTTGAAGATATTTCGTTATTACCTGGATGCTTCTCCACACCTTTGGCCTAGGCTTGTGAAAACATGTCACAAGTGGCGACGTATTGTATATGCGTCTCAGCAGGTTCTAAATCTCCGACTGTTCTGTACGCATAGAACGCCAGTCTCGAAGACTCTAGATTACTGGCCCACCCTGCCTATCGTCGTGAACTTCGGAGGATCTCCAGCGCTCGGTCCCCCGGCTCCCGAGGATGAGGACCATATCATGGCCGCACTAAAGCAGTTGGATCGTGTTTGCTCTATCAGCCTCACCGTCACCAGCTCGCTACTGGAAAAGTTTTCTGTCATCGAGGGGCCATTTTCAAAAGTGGAAGATGTCGTCCTTCTGTCCCGAGATAGCGTGCAGGCGACTCTTCCCAACACCTTCCGGTGGGGCCCACGCCTCCGTAGTCTCCACTTGACCAGCATCGCCTTTCCCGCACTCCCGCTGCTTCTTTGTTCTTCCAGGAACCTTGTAGATCTTCGACTTCACGAAGTTCTCAATATTTGGCATGTTTCGCCATCAATACTCGCGACTGCCTTGTCCGGGATGGCCCAGCTTCAATCACTTTCGCTCCATTTCCTTCCTGTCGCCGATCACATTACCTTTCCCTTCCCATCTGGTAAACGCATTATTCTCCCTGCTCTCACCCGTCTTGATCTTCGAGGAACCAACGCGTATTTAGAAAGCCTTGTGGCTGGAATTGATGCTCCTGGTCTCATGGATATCTCAATCACGTTCTTCGATATGTACATCTTCGACATATCCAAACTCCGCGACTTCATCGACCAGATAAAAATACATAAATCACATCGTCGGGCAGATATTCTATCCTCTGAGCGTGCCATTTCTATTTCCTTAACCCAGCCAGGAGCTCCTACGCGCCTTGAACTGCAAGTACTTTGCAATACACTACGCTCGCAGTCTCTCTTCATCAGTCTAATCTGTCGTCATTTTTCGGCTTTTCTTTGTTGTGCGGAGGACCTACGCATCAGCACGGCGCGAACATCAAGTGGGCAGGACGACGGCAACCGTGAACAATGGCTGGGGCTTATCCGCCGATTCAGAGGTGCAAAATGGTTCCATGTAACTGGCGATGACTCGACAAATGTCGTGGGTGCTTTGCAACTATCAGACGAGCGGCACGAAACTGTGCTACCTGCCCTGCACAAGCTTTGCATACGGGAGCCTGAGCTGCGTTATGCGCCTTTGCGAGAGGCTGTAATACCGTTCATGCACTCTTGCAGGCTCTCCGGTCGTTTCATAGCGGTGGAATTTGAACGTCCATGTATCAACGAAGTTCGTGGAACAGGTACGACGTGTGCATAGTGCCAGTACCCACGCTAACTTGCTTTATGCAGGATCTTTTTCTCACCGAGCAACGATTGACGTGCTCTTCGACGACATCCTTCTGAACATGTTTCTTCACTTTCTGGATGGTTCTTCGCAAGATTGGCCAACGCTCGTACACGTGTCCCAAAAATGGCGACAGACCATATTTACCTCACCAGTGGGTCTGGATCTTCGACTCCATTGTACGTACGGAACGTCGGTCTTGAAAACTATAGACTGCTGGCCATCCTTCCCTCTCGTCGTGAACTATGCAGGATCTCCCATACTCGATCCCCCTGCTCCCGGGGATGAGGAAATTGTCAATATCATGGCCGCACTGAAGCAGTCTGATCGTGTTAGCTCTATCAGCCTCACCGTCTCTAGCTCGCTCCTGGAACAACTTTCCACAATCCCTGAGCCGTTTTCGAAACTAGAGAAACTCAACCTTCTTTCCGGAGACAACATGCAGCTGACCCTGCCCAGCACCTTTCGATGGGGCCCTCGTCTTCGTAGTCTTCACTCCACCGGGGTTACCTTTCCCTCGTTCCTGCAGCTTCTTTCACTCTCACAGGACATCGTGGACCTTCATCTCCACGAAATTCCTAGGGTGGGTTATTTTTCCCCAGAAGCGTTCGCAAATGCCTTGTCCAGGATGACCCAACTCCGAAAACTATCACTCCATTCCTTTCCCTCCCCCCCCGTCGTAACTTCCTCAGCCTACCTCCATCATCAGGGGAACGCGTTGTTCTCCCTGCTCTCACCTGCCTCAAATATCGAGGAACTAGCAAGTACTTGGACAGTCTCGTAGCGAGAATCGATGCCCCTGGTCTTGGGGATATTGATATCACATTCTTCAGCCAACCTACCATGGACGCTTTGCAACTTGGCCGATTCATCGACCGGATAGAAATCCAGAAGCCAAATCGTCGAGCAAGGATTCGAATCTCCAATCGTGCCATTTCCATCTGCTTTACTCAGCCAGGAGCCCCTACACGGGTCGAGTTGCGAATTTCGTGCGAACAGTTAGACTGGCAACTGTCCTCTATGGCCCAAATTTGTGACCAATTTTCCGCTTTCGTATTACGTGTAGAAGATCTAGACATCGAAACGACAAAACCGGCCACTGGGGAGGATATCATGGATGGTGGACAATGGCTAGTGCTCGTCCGCTCGTTCGGCGGCGCAAAAGACTTTCGTGTGGTTGGCGAACTTGCGACAGCTATTTTGCGTGCTTTGTGTCAAGTTGACGGGGGGCACACAATTATGCTCCCCGCCCTTCGCGATCTTTGTGTACCGGACCTTGGGCCGGCCTATGGGCCTTTGTGGGAAGCCGCATCGTCATTCATTGCCTCGCGATGGCCCTCCGGCAGTTCCGTACATGTTTCTCTGCCATCAACGATCCTCCCTGCCCTCTCTCGGGATAGTGGGACGCTACTAGGTGCTGCACCACGACAATACTTCTGCACCTTCTGCAGTTCCAAATTCGCAGAGCGGCAAAGCCTTAGCCTGCACAACGAGAACAACCACATGCCCGTTTCAGATCGTGTCAAGGGTGAATCCCAAACTGAGGGCGGGAAAGGGCCGGAAACTGGACGAAAAGTTATTTCTAATATAGACGTGATTCGCCTCGGCGTGAACCATGCAGACCTCCTCACTAGCAAATGGTCTCCGACACGTTGGGGGATATGATCAGTTCAAGTGTACGAATACCAGCTTGTTGTTTCCACACTGTCAACTTGTCCGCCACCTGAGATGTTCGAATCGAATCAAGCAAAATGAGGACTTCAGTACACGATTTCGCGCAGTCCCTCTGCGCTGTGTGATATTTCGTGGACATTTCTCTCGAATAGCTAAGGACGCGGTGCAGTACGATTGGTAACGTGGATGACGAGGGCGCAAGAAGTCACGCGGGCCTTCGCATGGCCCTTAACCTCGCAGGAATATCTGTATCTGTTTGCGGATGCAACACACCTATATGGTTAATGCCGCGAGCGAGGTGTGCATGCAGAGGAACGTAACTGAAAATAGTGGCCGGTGTGCACCCATACTAGGGTTAGGGTCTACCGCCTCTTCTGGCTCTTATTAGGCGCTAATCCTCCGCAAGAAGACGACGACCTTCGTATATGCGCACATGCGAAAAAACGCCATTGGACTGGACCTTCGCGTCGTTGTTTCGCGTTTTCGACTATACTCGACCGTTTCTTTCGCGTGCAAGCCCAAAATTCGCCACGTCTGAACCCCAAGGACCGAGAATTAACGCCTGACGAGCAGGAAGAAAAGGATGCAGAATTTCGGAAACGGAAAACTGAGTGGAACGGAGGCAAGGGGTGAGTCATGCCTAGATTTGCACAGGGCAACACGCAATCTGACTGGCAGGGCGAAACCTTTCTCGACCATCTCATAATGCACGTGCGCGCAGGTATGTGGTGTATACGCCATTCTACCCACCGTATGATACTTACTCGCCCTCAGGGCGAGGGGGCGATGGCTGTGTTGCCTTCCACAGAGAGAAGTTCAAGCCACACGGTCCTCCCTCTGGCGGCAACGGCGGGCGCGGCGGCGACGTCTACATCATCCCAGACCCACACCTCACGACACTCTCATCTGTCCCATCTCATGTGCGAGGAAACGCCGGCTGCCAAGGTATGGGCACATGGCAGCACGGGAGAGCTGGTGCGCCAGTCGTCCTACGTGTTCCGCTCGGCACAGTCGTGCGCGAGCTCACACGCGGCGATCCGCGGCGCAGACAGGAGATGTGGGAGGCAGAGGAAGAGGCGTACGCGGAGCTCGACAAGGACGAGCGCCGTCAGCGCTGGCGGGAGCGCCGCTGGGTGCACTACCCGACGTACGAGGACGACAACACGGGCCGCTCTGCATTCAAGCAGGCCGAGTGGGACCTCTGGCGCGCCGAGCGCGAGATGCGCGCCACGCGCCGCCAACGCGACGCTGCGCCGCTCGCCCTGGACCTCGATCACCTTCCACCGGACGCTACGCGCGCCCCGGACGCGCCACTCGGTCTGCCGCGCGTGCGGCAGCTCGGCACGCTGGTCGCCTCCGGGTGCGCGCCGGGGTACGGCAATCCGCATTTCCACTCGACGACGAACCCGTCGCCCAAGTTTGCGACTCGCGGATACGAGGGCGAGCGCGTGACGCTCGAGCTCGAGCTGAAGCTACTCGCGGACGTCGGGCTCGTCGGTGCGCCGAAACGCAGGGAAGAGTACTTGTTGCGTGCGCTGACGGGCGGCCGTGCGCGGAGCGCCGTGGCAGAGTATGCGTTTACTACGCTGAACCCTGTCGTTGGCGTGGTACGCGTTGCGGAGGACGGGTCGTTCGTGGGCGAGAAGACGGGGCAGTCTACGACGAGACGAATGTCGAGAGGCAGCGCGAGCGGGAGCTCATGGAGAGCGGCGCGTACGCCGATTCCCTGACCGCGGAATCAGGGATCTCTCACACAAGACTCACAAGAACTCCTCGAGAGACATTCAGGTTTACCATCGCCGGACAACCCTGGGCTCATCGAGGACGCATCGGACAACGTAGGACTCGGGCACTCGTTCTTGCGCTCCATGGAACGTTCCCTTGCACTAGTCTATGTCGTGGACCTATCTGGTCCGGCGCCATGGGATGAACTTCGCATGCTTCAGGAAGAACTGGAGAAGTACAAGCCGGGGATGAGCGCTCGCGCGCGCATGGTCATTGCGAACAAAGCGGATCTACTGGGTAGCGATGGCGATCCGGAAGAGGTTCGGCTGGCTCGCGCAAAGCTCGTGCGGCTTGAGGAGTCCGTGAGGACCGATATGGGCAGCAACGATCGTGCGCTTGACGTTGTGCCGACCTCGGCTAAGTACAGCAAAACTTGCGTAGCATAGTGGATAAATTACAAACATATGTGGAAGAGGCGAGGTTAGCGTCATCGCGGACACAATCCCCGTTCCCTGCGTTTAACATACAGCAACTGTAATCCCATATCTTCTATATCTCCTGCACATAAACAGGCTTTCGTTGACCTTACTGATCGCTTAGCAGCAAGTCTCTCGCACTCAGATACCTCTCGCGCGTCTCTCGGACGATCTCCTCGCTCATTGTCCAGCCCTCCCCGTCTGGGCCGCCTTCAAGGCCCTTCCGGAAACCTTGCGAGGTAAGCCAGTCGCGGAGATATTGCTTGTCGAAGCTCGGCTGGCTGCGCCCTGGCGCGTACCCCTCCAGTGGCCAGTAACGCGATGAATCGGGGGTGAGCGCTTCGTCGATGAGGATGAGCTCTCCGTCGACGAGCCCAAACTCAAATTTGGTGTCTGCGACGATGAGCCCTCGCGTAGCCGCAATGCTCCGCCGCGGCGGTGTAAAGCCGCACGGCCGTGGCAGAGATTTTGTCGTACAGCTCTTGCCCGACGAGTTGCGGCGGCTGTGAGTTGGGGTGAGTGGCGCAACGCAGCGCGGTGAGGAGGCAAAGCGTCACAGCTTTACCTTGTTCGGGGGAGATGTTCTCGTCGTGGGTTCCTTGCTCTGCTTTTGTGGATGGCGTGAAGAGCGGTACGGGGAACTTCTCTGACTCCAGTAGGCCGTCCGGTAGCGGAATCCCATGTACCGTACGGGATTTTCTTGTATTCGGCCCACGCAGAACCTGAAATGATCGGAAATTCTCTCGTAAATCTCGGTGACAGTACAATTCGTTATTTGTTAACAATGCCTACCCGTGATATATCCCCGCACGATCGCCTCGAGGGGTACGACCTCTGCTTTCTTAGCAAGAATGGTGCGACCTTCTAATTGTTCTTTGTGTTGGTGTACTTCCTCGGGCATCTCTTCGATCCGAGACGTCACGACATGGTTCGGGATGATGTCTTTGAGCTTATCGAACCAGAAGAACGAGAGTTCCGTAAGGACTCGACCCTTGTCGGGAATGCCCTTGTGTTACAAGTCGTCAAACAAAATCTCGACATGCAAAGAGACGTAATCACATTTTTCAGAATGACGTCGTACGCGGATATGCGATCGGATGCGACGAAGAGCAGGTGCTCTGGTGAGGATGTCGCGTAGATGTCACGTACCTTACCCTTGGAGAGTAGCTTGAGCTGAGGGACATTGGAATCGATCAGGGTAGAAGCCATGGCTCCGATGTTCGTTTTTTCAGAGTCGGTACGTGTATTGTCACTTTGTCTGAGGATCCGGAACGTCCACCCAGTAGATCGAGTTTGTTATAGACTGAGTCATCAAGCCGTAAACGCAAGCACAACAAAAGCACAAAAGTTTTTTTTTTCAGAGGCCGACTGTGGTCGAGTAAAAGAAGAACGCTTAGGTCCGCAGCCAGCCAAGATAATTCGGGTTCGTAGATAAATGTATCAGGCTATAAAGTATATACTAGTAGTATAGCTGCGACCGAAGCCGCAACACAACACTGCGGCGTAGGCCCATTCGAGTCTCAGCTTGGTCTCAGCGCACTTTCTGCCACCCTCTCCGAGTCGGTCCCTTAGGCTACCTTCTTCAGTAACGTACAGCACGAGAGGCCCCTCGTTCTTGCGTAGGGAGCTGCGTATAGGTCGCTCTTTTGTTCAAAGCCAAACAATAAAGCACAGTAGGACAAAGTTGGGTCCGCAGCTTATTTGTAACTTGCGCTTGTAACTGAGGCCCAAGGTGCTTCCTGTACACTGTTCCCATTCTCCTTACCGCTCTGGATCTAAGGAGATGTCCTGCAACCTCCTCGACCTTTCGACGGAGCTACTAATCCACATTTTTGGTTACCTCCCAGTCACGGATCTGTTCTCTATACAACAGACATGTCGCCGAAACTACGCCATCGTTGCTGAGACCACGTATCTCCAGTACATTATACACACTCAGCTCAACGGCGTCGACGACCTCCTACCTCCGAACTGCCCTTTCTCTGAGCGTCTCGAGCTCTTGCGACAGCATGAAAAGTCGTGGAATGACCTACAATTGAACTTATACACTGAATTCTCCACAAACTTTTATTTCCGCAAGAATATCATACAGGATGGCTACCTGATCTTCAGGTCCAACACAGACTTGACCCGATATGGATATGTGGACCTTTTCGCTTTGTCGCCAAAGGAGGAACCGCATCAGATCCAAATTTCTCTGAACAACTTCCAAATTCCTTATAATCTCGTGTTCTCTGTCGAAAACGACTTAGCTGTGGCCATCAGGTTAGGGGGCCTTCCTATTACTTTAACGATCACTTTGCTCACAAGTCACAGGGAAAAGGGAACCTCCACCCGGCTTGTTCAGCACCAACTTGCTTTCTTCGAGTTCAGGACAGGCGCGCCACACCCCCTTTCAGCCGCGCATACTAAATCTCTCCCCTTGGTTGATTATCTTGGAGTTATTAGGGTCGAGGTGGAGTTCCTTGGCGATCACATCCTCGCTACAGCGGTACATCACCACGGTCGCTCTTCCTTCTACCTCGTCTCATGGAAGACCGGGACTGTGACGTTTGTGGGTGCTTTTACCAAGTCATTTCGGTCTCGCCCACGTTTGGAACTGATTTCCACAGCTTGGTGGACTGCCAGGAACGCCAAAGCTCACGGCCATCGATAGGAGCTTTGTCCTGTTGATAAGAGAGTCCATAAATACTTTGGAGATCCACAAACTCGAACTCACCTCTTCACCCCCCCGCATGAAAACTGTATGCTCCCTCGAGCTACCACCGCTGAAGCCAGACGCTTTAATTTTCTCCTCCATGTTTTCCAAGGAGTGGATCGCTTCCTCTGAGCGTCGTGCGGGGTCTCAATTCTCTCGAAGACGTCTTCCCTTCCGCTCCTCAAGAATAGACACCATGACGCTCCGCCTCAGTTATCGCACACCAGAATCGGGCATTCGGCCACCCGGATATGCTTTCGTTTTCAGTATCACTGCACTTCTCTCTGTGGCCCACTCCGGCGTACGCAAGGTGTCTTGGGAAAACTGGGGTCCTCTCGGGACGCGTATCCTCCCTTGCACCGACATCGTTCCGGCGCCAGCTGGCCCTTTCTGGGTTATATGCGTCTCGCCGTTGATTGTACACGATTACGATCCCCTGCGCGCGGTTCATATTCCGTCGATAGCAGAGAGCCCATCACCGCAGTCGGGACTTCCGATATTCGCTTCGACAAAGGTGGTTGGCAACACTGGAAGTCGCGGGAAGTCGAGACGCGCTTGCCCTATCGCGAGTTTGCGTCGAAGGACACTTTCTTAGATCCTTCTGGTATCGTGGGGGAACGGGAATGGATAGTTGTGATCTCACCCGAGGTCCGTTGGTTCTGCACACCCATATTACTCACAGTCTTCCTGGAAGAGTCTGACCAGGAACCTCGACAGGATGGGGGAACTCATTTCGCCGTGTATCATGTTGGTTAAGAGCGAGCGATTAGGGTTGGGTGCCTGAAAACTTGCGGCGCAGGGGGCTGTCACCATGACCAGTTTCTGGTACTCTTCATTCGCACGATGACCTCTCAAGTTAATTCGAATGCAATTTATGTTACTTCCCTCTCTTAGGTGGTGTGTTCCGAGTGCAGCGCCGCGCAGAAGAAATCAAGAAGATGTGTGAATCTCCCCACGTCGACGGGACTGCGGTGCTGCGGTGCCGGGTCAGAATTTTTCTCATTCTTATCATCTGATCATAAAGTTCGGAGATACAGTGAGGAATCTGCTACGCCGCAGCTACTACGAGAGACAAGGGGGTCGTACACCTGCTATTCCCGTCATCAACGTGACAAATGTCAGTGGTGGCTTCGATACGCCGTTCTATAACAATACTAGTGTCCTCAGGATCACCGCCCTGTGTCACTACGACCTTCCTCTATGTCTGCCAACTCCTCTGGTACCCTCACTGGACTTCCGGCCGAACTACTCATTCGGATTTTTGCTCACCTACCGCTTGATGACCTATTGTCAGTCCAGCACACGTGCCGCAGATTTTGTGATGTCATCTCTGGCAGTGCCTCCCTTCAGTACTACCTACGTACCGAAATCAATCTCCTTGATGACCTCCTCCCTCCCGATTTCTCTCTCCACGACCGTGTTGCACTTCTGAAACATCATGAAACCGCGTGGAACCATCTCCAGCTCAACGAGTTCACTCGGTTTTCGACTGAAGCATCTAAGGCCCGCTATATCCTTCAAGACGGGTACCTAATCTACAACGCGGTCACGAACCCTTCACGGTACGGATATATAGATCTATATTCACTGGCAAGTCCCGCCCAACCAAATGCGGAAGCGCCTTGGACACATATCTCGTTGGCAGCTCTTCGCCCGCTCTCTGACATTGTGTTTACCGTAGACCTTAACCTGGTCGTTGCCATCAGGTTCTGAATGCCAATACTTTAGCGAGTAGAGTGTCTCACTGACTCTGACTTTCCCAGCAAAAGCGGACAGGATGGATTTCCTGAGGCTTCATTCTTAGAGTTCACAACGGGTGCACCTCATCCTCTCTCATTGGCGAAAACGGTTTCTCTCCCCAGAAAGACAGAGGTACAAGTTTTGGGTGATTATATTTTGGTGACCGCGAAATGTGAATCATGTGGGCATGGCAACTTCTTTTCCATCTCGTGGAAAACAGGGAGTGCTACACAAGTGAGTCGCGCTTCCGAGTCGTTTTAGTGTCATCCAGACTTTGACCAGAGTACGGTAGCTCTATCGACTGTTCGGGACGCTGAAGGTTGTAGTCATCGACCCAGACAATAGCCTAATCGCTCTGATAAAGAGCGTGAAGAACGCCACGAATACCATCCGTATTTGCAAGCTCAAGTTCGCATCTGCGGACCCAGGCCTGGACACCCTGTGTTACCTCAGGTTACCGGGAAGCCCTTCGTGCCAATGAGCGGTATGGAGTGGATACCGACTTCGAAGCGTCAAGATCAAACAGGATCCGAAACATCTCGGGGACGACTATTTCCTTTCCGTTCCTACAGAGCTGGCACTATTTGGCTCGTCCTCAGCTACAGAACCCGAGACGGAGGTGTTCGCCAATATTCTATGTTTGTCAGCATCGGAGCGCTCCTCTCTGTTGCCCACTCTGGTGTGCATGACGTGCCTTGGGTTAAATGGGGCCCCGCTTGTACACGCATTCTCCCCCTTAATAGTATTTTTCCCCAGCCGGCGGGCCCTTTCTGGATCACAAGTTACGCGCCTTTGGTGGTCTGCGATTACGACACCCTCCGCGTACGGTACATTAAAAAGAAAAAGAAGTCGACTCGAATGTCGTCGGTCCCCTCCATGCCCTCCCTTGGGCCACCCTCAACTAAACTGTTTGGCGAACACTGGACAAAGGGTGAAGTTAAGACCCACTTGCCATTTCGCAAGTTCGTGGCGAGTGGTGTATCTCTACAACGCGTAGTGCAGGTTGTGGCAGATAGGGAGTGGGTCGTCGTGATCTCATTAATGGTACGTTGTCCCATGCTTCTTAGTGAGGGAAACCGACTATGTGCGCCAATAGGGAAAGGGGGGGAGAACTCCTATTACCGTGTATCATGTGGGTTAGACCGACGTATGCGGGGTTGTGTGCGAGCGTACTATGCTATGTCTTCGGGTCTTGTTTTGTCCCAGTCCAATTCTCGCCGCTCCTTGGGGGCATGTATGATTTATCCCCATTGCCTGTACGTCCTGTATTTTCACAGATTATGCTATTGCGAAGCAAGCCAATTATGTATGCATCTATTTCCTCGAAGTTCAAGCTTTCAGCTTTCAAGTTTCGTGGGCGGGCGCGAGTCAAGCGCGATTATTTGTGGTGTTATTTAGGTGTTTATGTATGCCCGGATCAGATTAAAAATGTATTTACAAACGTTGCACCTCACTTGTACAAGGTTCGCACTTGTACCTGTAAAATCAGTTCGGAATGAAATTTGATACTGTTCGCAAAATTTCTTTCTTTTTCGTTTTGTTGATCCATATTTATTCTGGGATGCGTAACATGGTTACAGACCAATCGTAGCGAGACCCACTACAGTTATGAAACACGATAGTCCATATAGTAAGGGTGCCCCGGCTGGGAGAGCGCGCGAGTCTGATCGAAAAACCTAAAGGAGGCGTTCAGCACCATCCCTCGTGGATAGAAATTTCCGACTGCGTGTTTATGCGTGTCTACGACAAGGTCTACTTGAGCAAATTGCTAAGATTCAAGTTGCTCGCGGTCTAATCCATGCCTTTGACAGTGACCCTGTCGTTTGATACGTGACCTTTACTCGCCCCAGAGTTCTCTAGTGTTAAGCCAAGATTCGTAATGCACAGGACAGAGGGGTGCATTTAATATTCTATGCAGAGAGCGGGGCCCCTTGGCGGGCCCAGGTCAATGTAATCGTATAAACATAACCAAGAGAGATGATGGTCGGCAGCAAGGTCGGCAGGTCCGGGCCCGGCGCGGTTCTCAACAGAGTGTGTTGACACTCTCACAAGCATACCGCGTTCGACACACATCGATGCATACCCGACCAAGACGTCCTAAGTGGTACATTTCGAGAACTGTGGCGCTGCGCAGTACGAAATCGACCAGAACGAAAGAGCAGACGTTAGTCTTCCTACGTCAACGGGACAGGCCCACTGCGGTGCTGCGTTTACTGGGCCATAATCGTTCTCATTCTTATCATCTAACCTAAAAGCTCGAAAGTACAGTTAAAGACAGTGCTACGCCGCAGGCCCGCAGCTATGAAAGACGTGAGCAGTTGTATACTTACCATGCTAGTCGTCAACACGATGGGTGGCGACACTGGTACGCAGTTCTATATCAAAGTCAATGCTGGTGTCCTCAGGATCACACCCCACCGGTCTCACTTAGATCTCTATGTCTACTAACTCTTCTTATACCGTCACTGGACTTCCAACCGAACTACTCATTCGGATTTTTGCCCACCTACAGGTTGATGACCTGTTGTCTGTCCAGCACACATGCCGCAGATTTTGTGATGTCATCTCTGGCAGCGCCTCCCTTCAGTATTTCCTACATACCGAAATCAATCTCCTTGAAAACGTTCTGCCTTCCGATTTCTCTCTCCGCGACCGCGTAGCTCTTCTGAAACATCATGAAACTGCATGGGACAATCTCGAGCTCAACGAGTTCACTCGGTTTCTAACTTGCGAAGAGTCTCATGCCCGTTGTTACATCCTTCAAGATGGGTACTTAATCTACAAAGCAGTGACGAATACTGCACAGTACGGATATTTGGACCTTTATTCAAGTTCCACCCAGCCAAATGCGAAACTACGTTGGGCACACATCCCTTTGGCATCCAGCCGCCCGCTCTCTGACATCGTGTTCGCCGTAGACCATAATTTGGTTGTGACCATCAGGTTTGTAATCTTTCAAATACTTTAGCTAGTTGTGGCTTGCTGACAGACACATCCCCGACAGAAACGGACAGATCGGTCACATGGCACCACCCCTGAGGCTTCTTTCTTAGAGTTCACGACGGGTTTACGTCACCCCCTCGCGTTGGTGCACACAGTTTCTCTCTCCCCGTTTAACCCTCTTTTCCGCTGTAGAAAGCCAGATGTGGAAGTTTTGAGGGATTATATCCTCGTGACCGTGACGCATGATGTGTTTGGCCACAGTACCTTCTCTGTCATCTCGTGGAAAACAGGGAGAGTGACACAAGTGAGCATTACTTTCGAGTCGTCTTAATGTCATCCGAAATTTGAGCGGAATTCCTTAGCTTTATCTTATGTTAGGAGACCTGAGGGTTGTAGTCATCGACCCGGACAACAGTCTAATCGCCCTGATAAAGTGCGCCACGAACAGTATCGAACTTTGCAGGCTCCAGTTCGTATTTGGGCAACCGTGCCTGCACTCCCTGTGTTTCCTCAGGTTACCCATTTTCAAGTACACCAACCCCATTTCTGTGTTCACGAACGGTATAGAGTGGATACCGACTTCGAAGCCTCAGGATCGAACCCGAACATCTCGGGAACGATCATTTCCCTTCCGCCCCTGGTTCCCTTGGGGATAAACATCCCATTGTACCAGTCGTCCTCTGTTGTGGAGTGTGGGAGCGAAAATGGGAGAGCGGGGCGCCATCGGAGGACTTCTTTGACCATCGCCTGTATGTACGGAAGGTTAGGAGCATCCGATGATGTCGGGTGTGCGCGATCGGCCAACGATTGTGTCCAGCTCAATATGTGCACGCTTCTGCACTTCTGGGTGTGCAATCATTGCGAGTGCCCACCAACTCATTGTCGTGGACGTCGTCTCAGCGCCAGCAAGGCTATCAGAAATGGTGGTTCAGCTGTGAGTCTCCAGGATATAAGGGAAGAACACACAACAATGTCCCTGCAAACCAAGCCATTTCTTGACGAGAAAGCTGATTATGGCCAGAACCTTTGAAGAGCGATGCGCATATACTCGGTCGCTCGGAACCCTCAGACTATAATGTACTGATTCAGAAGATATCGACGAATCATCTCCGGATCTGTACTTACCAAAGCACTCAGAACACGATTAAAAAGCGACTCGAACAAGTTATTGAATCGCGTGAAATCTCGGTTTCCTTCATATTTCCACCTAGCGAACCTGAGGCAGGGTCGTACCACTGAGCTAGAGAAACATTGGATCGATATTCAGTTGGGGCAGACCTTTCAGGGATGTGTAACATCCAAGGGAACAATTCGACGAGATATGCTCCTGGAGCACTCGTCGTGGACTGACGTTCGGCGTAAGCTAGAATCTCCTTCAGATTTTCATCATTTTCGGTTTCAAGGGTAGGGTAATCATATAGGATGGTCATAGTTGCAGAAGCGGCGGCGCGTTGAAAGTGTTTCTTCAGAGCGCCAGGATTCGCAAGCAACGCAGAAACAAGAAGTACACCTTCTTTACGAATAACGTTGTGATAACTGCGAACTGCCGCTTTGGAAAGGACCTGGTGAGCTGCGCGCCGCCCATGGCGCCAGTAGCTACGGGCAAGACAGTTAGCACTGATTTGTACGAAGCAACTACAATACTACTCATTACGGGGTTGAGAATGGCAAACGCAAGACCGCCTGAAATGATTTCTTGAGCCATAATGAGGCGAGGGCGACCAGAATAAATGTTTGCGCGGCGATCAAGGAGTTCTGAAGCTGCCTTGAGACTATTCAAGACGAGGATGGGTTGGCCGAGAGCACTTAGGTACATCACATCCTCTAGAACATTGTGAGCTCATGAACACCCTTGTGAACACTGTTCCAATAAAAAAGGAGAGCGGACCGTATTTTTGCTTGCAATCACTCCGAAACAACCAGACATTGTCTCGTAGTTCAAGGACATTTCCGATAAGAGGAAGTTCGCGGGGACCAGGGGGAACTCGGCGCCAGGGGCTCCTCGAATAGCGAACGACTAGAATAAGTGCGATACCCAGCACCACAACCAAACCACCGCGGGTGGTCGCAAGGTCCCAGACACAGTCGGGTGAAAGATGGTAGTACGGAAATGACGACAGCACGGCTGTGTCGCACCCCATAGGATGAACAGAACTGCCAACAGAACGACTCCCTTAGGTGATGTCGTGGACGGTTGCCGGTAGTGATTTCCCGGCCCTGGCTTTCAGGCCAGAAGCCAGCTTAAGCCACACATCAGATCTACATCAGAGGCCAGGCCAAGCTTGAGCTGAGGAGTGGCCCAGGGTGGCTTGTAGCCTCGGCTTTTGGTAAGCCATTCAAGCTTGGACGTCTGGCCCAGGGTGGCTTGTGGCCTCGGCTTTGGATTTGGTAAGCCATTCCCATGGCCTGGGCTTTGGATTTGGTGGGCCGTGCAGTCCGACACGTGACATCAAGCACGTACTACACTCTCAACGATAAAAACATCAGAGAGTTGACACTCGGTGAATCTCTCACAGGCATGCTGCGTCCAACACCTATCGATGCATACCCAACCAAGACGTCCTAGGTGGTATATTCCCAGCGCTGTGGCGCTGCGCAGATGAAATCGACCAGACGAAAGAGCAGTCGTGTGAGTCTTCCCACGTCGACTGGACTGCGGTTTTGTGTTACTGGACCAGGATCGTTCTCATTCTTATCATCTAATCTGAAAGCTTGATAGGAAAGAAAGGACAGTGCTACGCCGCAGGCCCGCAGTTACGAAAGACGTGAGGGGTAGTATACTTGCCATGCTAGTCGTCAACGATGGGTGGCGACTCTGGTACGCAGCTGTATATCAATATCAATGCCGGTGTCCTCAGGAGCACCACTCGGTGTCACTTTGACCTTCCTCTATGTCTACCAACTCCTCCGATTCCCTCCCTGCAAGACCTGAACTCCCAACGGAACTATTCATTCGGATTTTTGCTCACCTACAGGTTGAAGACCTATTGTCAATCCAGCACACATGCCGCAGATTTTGTGATATCATCTCCGGCAGTGCCTCCCTTCAATATTTCCTACGTACTGAAATCAATCTCCTTGATGACCTCCTCCCTGCCGATTTCTCTCTTCACGACCGTGTTGCCCTTCTGAAACATCATGAAACCGCGTGGAACCATCTCCAGCTCAACGAGTTCACTCGCTTTACGACTAGAAAAGTGCATCAAGCCCGCTATATCCTTCAAGATGGGTACCTAATCTACAACGCGGTCACGAACCCTTCACGGTACGGATATATAGATCTATATTCACTGGCAAGTCCCGCCCAACCAAATGCGGAAGCGCCTTGGACACATATCTCGTTGGCAGCTCTTCGCCCGCTCTCTGACATTGTGTTCGCCGTAGACCTTAACCTGGTCGTGGCCATCAGGTTCTGAATGTTTCTGGTTCTTTAGCTGGAAAGTCTTGCTGATTCTGACTTCCACAGCAAAAGCGGACAAGATGGATTTCCTGAGGCTTCATTCTTAGAGTTCACAACGGGTGCACCTCATCCTCTCTCATTGCTGTACACGACTTCTCTCCCCAGAAAGACAGCAGTGGAAATTTTGGGGGATTATATCTTGGCGACCATGGAGTGTGAATCACGTGGCCATAGTACCCTCTTTGCTGTCTCATGGATAACAGGGAGTGCTACACAAGTGAGTGGCGCTTTCGAATCGTTTCAGTGTCATCCAGCTTTTGACCAGAGTCCGGTAGCTTTATCGACTGTTCGGAGTGCTAAGGGTTGTAGTCATCGACCCAGACAATAGCCTGTTCGCCCTGATAAAGAGCACCACGAACAGTATACATATTTGCAGGCTGCAGTTCGAATCTGCGGACCCATCCCTGCACACCCTATGTTTCCTCAGGTTTCCAGGAGACCCCGACGTGTCCCTGAGCGGTATGGAGTGGATCCCGACTTCAAAGCGTCAGGATCGAACGGGATCTCAAAGACGACCATTCCCCTTCCGTTCCCGCAGAGCTAGCACTATTGGTCTCGCCCTCAGTTACAGAACCCGAGACGGAGGTGTTTGCCGGTATTCTATGTTTGCCAGCGTCGGAGCGCTCCTCTCTGTCGCTCACTCTGGCTTTCGTCTCGTGCCTTGGGCTGACTGGGGCCCCGCTTGTACACGCATTCTCCCTCTTGGCGGTATCCTCCCAAAGCCGGCGGGACCTTTCTGGATCACAAGTTACGCGCCTTTGGTAGTTCGCGATTATGACTCTCTCCGTGCACGTCACATCGAAAAGAAAAAGAAATCGACGTCTTCGAACCCCTCCACGCATTCCCTCGGGCCACCCTCGACTCAACTGTTCGGCGAACACTGGGTAGGGGGTAAAGTCAAGACCCACTTGCCATTTCGCGAGTTCGTGGCTGGTGGTCTATGTTTAACCCCCGTAGCGCAGGTTGTAGCAGATAGGGAGTGGATCGTTGAGATCTCACGGACGGTATGTCGTCCCATGGTCCTTCATGCCCGAGAGAACTGACCATGTGCGCCGATAGAGAAAGGGGAGCAGAACTTCTATTACGGTGTACCATGTAGGCTAGATTGAGACCGTGACGGGCGTATTGCCGCCGAGCGGTGGCGGACCACGCTATGTCTCCGGACATGTTTCGTACAAGTCCACAAACCTTTTGTGCACCTCTTCGGGGTATGTATGATATATTGCCTATGCGTTCCACATTTTTCCAGATTATGCGATTGCGACGCGAAACAAGGCAGTGATGTATGCATATATTAGCGCTTTTCTCAAAGTTTTGCGGGCATGACTGTTGTCGTCAAAAGGACGAACTGTAGCCTCAGATCAGAGGCAGCTCGACTATTTGTGATGTATGCCCGCGTCTCCGTAAATGTGATCGCAGATGTTGCCTCCCCGCTTGGTGCTCAGTCCGTAGGACTCCGTACCTGTACCTGTAATCCCGAATGAATTCGACTCTGTTCGCAAATATCCCACTGCGTGTCTAGTACTCTAATACGAGCGAATTGCTATGGCTTGTGTTCTAGTCCGTGCGTAGCATGTGCCCTTCACGACACTCGCCCCAAATCCAGTGCCAATATTCGTACTGTACTACACAAAGGAATATGTTTATAGTTTTTGTGCGGAAAGCAAATGTAATCGTGAAGCAAGTAGTGTTTTTTGTTTTTTTTTTTAGATAAACCTCAGCGCGGATCAGAAGATAGTACAGTCGAAATTGTCATAACGCATAATGAGTTAGGGCCATTTTCATACGTCAAGGGACCCGTCAAATATGAAAATGGTCCTAACTCATTATGCGTTATGACAATTTCGACTGTAACCCTAACCATTGGGCTCCGGAACCGTGAAGCAAGTATTGACTCTCACTGGCAATTATTATTCTATTCTACTCTAAATTCAGAGTTGACACTCTGTGAACCTCTCACAAGTAAGCCATGTCCAACACGTATCGGTACATACCAAACCAAGACGTCCTAGGTGGTACATTTGGAGCGCTGCCACCAGCCACGCGCCGCAGATGAAATCATCCAGACGCAAAGGCAGACTCGGACGTGTGAGTCTTCCCACGTCGACGGGACTGCGGTGCTGCGTTTGCTGACTAGAGTCGTTCTCATGCTTATCATCTAATTTAAAAGCTCGAAAGTATGAGGACTATGCTACGGCACTACGGCGCAGGCCCGCAGCTACGAGAGACGTGAGGGGTCGTATACTTGCCCTGCTAGTTGTCGACACGATGAGTAGCGACTCGAATACGCAGCTATATATCAATGCTGGTGTCCTCAGGATCACCGCCAAGTGTCACTACGACCTTCCTCTATGTCTACCGACTCCTCCGACTCAGATTCCCTCCCTGGACTTCCGACGGAACTACTCATTAGGATTTTTTCTCACCTACAGGTTGAAGACCTGTTGTCAGTCCAACACACATGCCGCAGATTTTGTGATGTCATCTCTGGCAGCGCCTCCCTTCAGTATTTCCTACGTACAAAAATCAATCTACTTGAAGACCTTCTACCTTCCGATTTCTCTCTCCGCGACCGTGTTTCTCTTCTGAAACATCATGAAACTGCATGGGACAATCTCGAGCTCAACGAGTTCACTCGGTTTCTAACTTGCGAAGAGTCTCATGCCCGTTGTTACATCCTTCAAGATGGGTACTTAATCTACAAGGCAGTGACGAATACTGCACAATACGGATATTTAGACCTTTATTCAAGTTCCGCCCAGCCAAATGCGGAACTACGTTGGGCACACATCCCTTTGGCAACCAGCCGCCCGCTTTCTGACATTGTGTTCGCCGTAGACCATAACCTGGTCGTAGCCATGAGGTTTCGTAATCTTTCCAATAATTTAGCGTAGTGGCTTGCTGACCCGGAAGAACCCCCGGCAGATGCGGACAGAACGGCCATGCCACTGAGGCTTCTTTCTTAGAGTTCACGACGGGTTCATGTCATCCCCTTGCATTGGCGCACACAGTTTCTCTCCCCGTTCACCCTGTTTTCGACTGTAGAAAGCCAGAGGTGGAAGTTTTGGGGGATTATATCCTCGTGACCGCAGTGCATGAAGTATTGGGCCACAGTACCTTCTCCGTCATCTCGTGGAAAACAGGGAGAGCTACACAAGTGAGCATTACTTTCGAGTCGTTTCAGTGTCATCCGAATTTTGAGCAGAATTCCTTAGCTTTATCATGTAGTGGGAGCTCTGAGGGTTGTGATCGTCGACCCGGACGATAGCCTAATTGCCCTGATACAGTGCGCCACGAATTGCATAGAACTTTGCAGGCTTCAGTTCGTATATCGGCAACCATGCCTGCATTCCCTGTGTTTCCTCATGTTACCTATTTTCAAGTCCACCAACCCGACTTCCGTGTTCACGAGCGGTGTGGAGTGGATACCGACTTCGAAGCGTCAAGATCGAACGGGGTCCCAAACATCTCGGGGACGGCCATTTCCCTTCCGTTCCCACAGAGCTGGAACCATTAGGCTCGTCTTCAGTTTCCGAACCCGAGACAAAGGCGTTTCCCAGTATGCTATGTTTATCAGCGTCGAAGCGCTCCTTTCTGCTGTCCAGTCTGGTGTCCGTGACGTGCCTTGGGTCGACTGGGGTCCCGCAGGTACACGCATTCTCCCTCTTGGAAATGGCATTCTGCCAGGACCGGCTGGCCCTTTCTGGATCACAAATTACGCACCTTTGGTAGTCCGCGACTATGACCCCATCCGTGCACGCTACGTAAACAAGAAAAATAAGTCAATGTCGTCGATCAAGCCCATGCCTTCCCTTTGCCCACCCTCGACTAAACTGTTTGGCGAACACTGGATTGAAGGCGAAGTCGAGACCCACTTGCCATTTCGCAAGTTCGTGGCAGGTGATCTATCTTTAAAACGCGTGGTGCAGGTTGTGGCAGATAGGGAGTGGGTCGTTGTGACCTCAAGGACGGTACGTTGTTCCATGTTCCTTCACGCTTGACTCGTGAATTGACCACGTGCGTGCGCTGATAGAGACGGGGGAAAAGAACTTCTATTACGGTGTACCATGTTGGTTAGACCGAGACTAGCGGACGTTTTGCCACAAGAAGCGTATGCAGGGGTTGCTAGCGTGCGTACCACGCTATGTCTCCGGACTTGTTTTGTTCGAGTCCACGAATGTTTTTGGCGCCCTTTGGGGGCATGTATCATTTATCCCGACTGCCTGCGCGTTCTATATTACTATGCGATTTCGACCCGAAACAAATCAATGATATGTGCATGTATTTTTAGTTGGTGACCGCGCTTTTCTCGAGGTTTCGCGGGAATAGGACGAACGGTAGCATCAAATCAGAGGCAAGCTCAACTATTTGTGGTGCTATGCCCGAGCACCTTTGTAAAAAAACGACAAATGTTGCCTCCTCACTCGGTAACTTACGAGGTCCTCACTTGTACTTATAAAATCAGTTCCAAATGAATTCGATTCTGTTCTAGAAATATCCCACTGCGTGCCTACGAGCGAATTACTGTCACTCTTGCTCTGATCCGCGCATTTAACAGAGTTGTTTAGAACGTGGCCTTTACTTGTCCCAAAACTCGTCCCAAAGCTCTCTAGTGCCAATCTTATGGCGCCGGGAGGGAGGAGGGCCGGCGCCTGGTACAGCGAATTAAACATTGTTGAAGTGTAGTAGCTCTTGTGCATAGTAATAGGTGGCGGCGAAAAAACCTGAGCTAGCGGACCGCATAGAAACTGGGCAGAAGCCTTGGCAGAAGCGCGATATGCTTCTCGATCTGGGATCAGGGGTTTGCGTACAAGGAGAGGTCACGACGGGTGGGGCCTTCCCGGAGCGAGCTGATGAAGGTCGGAAAACATGGGCCTCCGAGTCATCGCTTCGCTACTTGCCACTCATATCTGGTGAGTCATACATCGGCGGCTCCGCCACTACTGCATAACCCGTGAGGTCAATGTGTCGGGTGATTTACCGGTTTTCTGCAATCGATTTTGAACAGTGTGTAGACGTATGCGCGTAACATTATTCCCTGAAAGATCCTAACGTCCGGGACCCGGGACACAAGCTTCATTGGGAGACTGACCCGAAGGATCTAACCGCAAGTGAGGGTGCAGTACCAAATTGTGTCTCCGACTTACCCTCCTTAGAGTCCGGGGAAATATAAGGCGAGGAGGGTCAAGGTAAAGTATGAGTTAATATGGGTGGGCCTGTTTATAAATAGCTATGTCGCGGTCACCACTCGACGAGTCCTCGTAGGTATGTGCGTTTGTGAGGTGTAGCTACAAAGGAAGGAAGTCCTTCGCCGCCTACAAATATTAGACCGCCGTGTATTCATGGAATGCGAACGTTTTCACCTTGTGCGCATATAAGACACCGTGACCGTGACTCATTATATTGAAAAATACACAATAGCATAGGGCATCAACGTGAGCAGTTAGCCTGTTGCGTTAATGACTGACAGTGACTCCAGCAGTCGCTCAAAGTCGGGCGTCCCGAGGCCCGTGACCTACGGAGTCTGGAGTGAGCAAGCGTCGAAAGTGAAGAAGTAGGGAGTCTTGCGGAACGTACAGGATCCCATCCAGGGATGGCGGGGAATCCACCAGTGTTACAGCCCGGGTTCGAGCCGGACAGGATGTCGTTGAGGCCCGAGAGGCCGCCACCGTACAACCAGGGGTTGAGGAAGCCGAGCGGGGACCTGCCTTGCGAGATCATGTAGTCATTGAGCAGCGAGATGATGCCCGCCACAACCTGTAGATTGACGGTCAGCTAGGTGCTCGAGGATGGACACAGAAAGAGGGAGACGCACGGGTGTCGAGCAGCTTGTTCCGTACTCGAAGAGCACATTACCGTCGAGGATGATCGGAAATTTCAATGCTTGCGCGGCGATGTCGGGGACGCCACGGCCAGAAGGGCTGCACAAATTATGCAGTGACAGTGAGAATAGGTCAGATCGAGCTACGGAAGCGAGCGCACTTGTACATGCCCTGATGCAAATCCCCGAGGTTCTGGAGGTATGATGACACGGCCTGCTGCTGGTAGATCGGACGCGCAAATATGTTCGAGAAGCCGCCGCCGGAGAGGCTCGCCGCAACCTCGGGGACGAAGCCACCCCCCGTTGCTCCCCCGACGCTGGTGACGAAGGGACCTGCGAAAGCGTGGTTAGCAACCTGTACCCGAGCTTGTGGCCATCAGGAAAAACCTCCCGCGCTAGCCAGAGATAATGCCGCGCTAAATTATTAATAATTTGGATGATGTGGATAATTGATAAATAATCGCCAGTAATTGGCACTAATTCACATAATCGCTTATGAGACAATATAATGGAAAGATAATGGGAAATTCAAGGGAGAGTTACGACAAAAGTCTGATGTATGGAAATACTCGGTCACGGACTCTAGTGATATGCTGCCTGGCTTGAGAGGGCCTGGCTTCACAAAGTCATACTAGCTTGCACATTACTGTGGTTAAACACACACTAAGTACACATCTGCAAATGTGGACCCTGTCAAAGCTGTCAGGGACTGGTTGGCGACAGTTGGTGACTGGTCCCTGACTAGTGATGGTAAGGTTCGGTTCTGAACCTCGGTTCGAACCTGAACCGGACCGGTCTGAACCCCAATTTCGGGTTCGGGTTCAGCTGTTGACCTGAACCGAACCAATGGTTTGGTTCAGGGTTCAGCAAATTCCTGAAACTGGAGAACCAGTTCTGAACCGGTTCTGAACCAATGAACCATTGAAAATATGCAAAAGATTTAGGCACTCAAACCAAAATCAAAAGTGTTCTATTTAGTGAATGGCATAGATTTATGTACCTGTGCAGGTTCAGCCCAGGAGTTTGGGCAGGTACAGGTATGACTCAGAGTACTGAATTTGTGACCCTTGTGAAATCCATCCCCAGTGGTCATCGGTCACGGGTTTCACCAGGCACGCAGGTTGCTGGACCAGACGCTGCTGCAACGTGTCAACAGACTGCCATTGTTTTCCGACGCTCACTGGCAGCGCTCGTCAACTGCATTCCTTGGCCCAGGGAACCCTCAATTTAAAGAAGCTAAGTGTTTTTTCCTTTGTCTGACTCTTTTAGCTAACTAACTACAATGTTTTCTAGGTTTCAAACGTGTTCTCGGTGCTGCCTCCACCTCACCTGCCATTGTCATCCGACGCGCTCGTCGACTGCATTCCTTGGCCCAGGGAACCCTCAATTTATAGCTAAATGTTTTTCCTTTGTCTGATCCTTTTAGCTAACTACAATATTTTTATTTCTTTCTAGGTTCCAACCACGTTCTCGGCACTGCCCCCACCTCGCCCCGCACAGGCCTGTATTGCCACCACCACCTTTGGCTTGCAAGTGCCAATTCCACCTTCTTGCAGCACACAAGAGCTGCCATGCCCCACCGTGACACTATGACACCACCACGATGCTACGACAGCGACATGACGCCACAGCGTGATGAAGACCATGACACAGCGCGTGGCGCTACAACAGCGACATAGCGCGCAGTACTACAACAGTGACACGACACCACGGCGTGATGAAGACAGCAACACGGCGCGTGGCGTGACGAAGACATCGACACGGCACGTGGCGCTACGACAGCGACACAGCGCGCAGTGCTACGACAGCGACACGATGCCATGGCGTGACAAAGACAGTGACATGGCACCGTAGCATGGTGAAGACAATGACACAGCGCCGCAGTATGGCGAAGACAGCAACACTGTGCCATGGCATGGCGAATACGGCGACACGGCACCGTGGCCCTTAGTTTACAAGTCTATAGTCACTGTACTAGTAGCATACATGAGTTAATATAATATATTTGGGTATTTTGGGTGCATGGGTCGCAAGGGTGTAGAACCCTTGTGACGCTTGACTGACCCTTACCCCTTGCTGCAGGTAAGGGTTTCGATGGGTACGGGTATGGGTATGAAAAAAAACCCAAGGGTTACCTGGGCCACACACTAGGCTTTGTTCAGGTTCGGTTCAGGTTCAACCCCTCCCCGAACCTGAACCGAACCATTGTGAACCTGAACCAATGGTTCAGTTCAGGGTTCAGCCTAGACCCCTGAACTGAACCAATGGTCCGGTTCGGGGTTCGGGAAAAAAGGTCAAAGAACCGAACCGAACCGAACCTTACCATCACTATCCCTGACAGCTTTGACAGGGTCCATGTTTGCAGATGCATAAACTACAAACGAGCTTGAGGGCATGTAAAAATGAGATGATCCCATCGCTGTCGCCATCCCTATCGTTCCCACTGCCCATCCTAACCGCCACCCGCTGCTGCTGTGATCATGGTTGGGGTTTCTTCGTCATGCCCGCGGTCATCATGATTGGGGTCCTGCTGCTGCTACTGCTGCCAATCCTGTTGTTGCAGTCGCTTCGTCGGGGTCGTCGCTGCCTAGGCACCGCCACTGCTACCATTGTCGTTGTCATTGTCATTGTTGCAGAGCTTCGCACTCTGCCGCTGCCATCATGTTTGTGATGGTCGTGGTTGGGCCGTTCCCGTGCAGCCACCATCATTGGGGTCATTGGGGTCGCTGCCGCCACCACTGCCGTTGTTGAATCACCTCATTGTGGACCTGGTCAATGGTCATCACAGTCAGGGTCATTCAAGGGGTCATTGCCACCCAGCTGCTGTCATCGTGTCACCCTCATCGCACTTGTTGTTACTTGTTGCTGCACGCATCTGTAAATGCAGTAGGTGTTCGGAGCTGTTCGGAGCTGTTCAAGGACACTCTGAACAGCTCTGAACAGCTCTGAACACCTAGTTGCATTTACAGATGACTAATGCACACCCTGCAGTGCCATGTCATTACATAGGGCTCGGATTGGCCCCAGGCTGTGGTTGTGGCTGCTTGGGGTCCACGTGTGATGGTGGGACTGGCGGTGACAATAGTAATGACGAAGGTGATGAGATGGGCGAGCAGGTTCAAAAGAATCTTGGTGACGTGACGTCACTGGGGTGCCGGCATCAGAGGCTAGTGGTTGTGGCAATAGCAGTGGAACTGGGAAGGCCTCAGGCTGGCATTGATGTCAGTACGCACGCAGAAACACGCACTCAGAATCGACTTTGAAAAAAAGTGTTGGGCAGAGGCTTATGTAATATGTGGCGTGGGAAGGTGTGATTGACTAGTCATTGACGTTGACTACAGTATTTGACTCAGACATCTGGACAGCCAGTTTCTTTCACTTTTTCCCTCGTTCTTCTTCGAAACAGACAGCACGAACCGCATGCAGGTGGTGTGTGTTGACTTTACCCTGGAATAATTGCGTGGAGATCTTTGATGTCCTTGGTATTGTTTTTTTTTCTTTGTTTCACATCGTTTTTCACTGGTGTTACAGAGCCACGTCACCACCGCGGCTTGCCCAGTGGCCCCTCCTCCACCCCTCGTCACATGCAAGCCCACCATCGCCACCCCCGCTGTACAAAAGCCCTGCCCACCCCGACGCCAAGCCGTCATGACACGTAGGACCAACACAGCATACAAGTCCCCGCCAACGCCGACGACAGCTGCAATGACGAGGACGATGGCAGCAAGGACGATGGCGACAACACTCGACACCGACGACACCGGCACCGACGATACCAACACCGGTGACACGAGGCCCACAACCACGATGGCCACGAACACACAGCTGACGACGAGCTGGCTTTGGCCCAGTGCATCGAGATAAGTTTTTTTTTTATCTTTTTGTTTTGTTTCACTGACTCGCACCCTGTCTCTCTAGCACATCTCATCCTGTGTCTGCCTCTTCAGACTTCAAGCCTCGTGAGTCCCCGCCTCTGCCACTTCGCCAGTCCACCACTGCTACCCCGCCACGGCGCAAGACCTGCACTGACACCATGCCATGACACGCAAGACCCACTATGACACCCACCTGCGTGTAAGACCCGCAAGCCGTTTCCCGCAACCTCCGCCGTGACCCCATCCAAACACGACGCGCAAGGCCTGGGGCGATATGCGTCGATCAACAAACCGGCTCGGCGTGTATATTCGGTGGGACTGTTACTGAATCCGTGGTGTCGTGACACCTCATGCAGTGGGTTTTGGCCTTGGACGTCCTCTACGTGTGCATTTTCGCCATGATTGAGCAGCAGCTGGGCAATCTCGGACTGCCTGTGTTGTGATGCACAATGTAGTGGGGTCATACCGTCTGTGTCTTGTGCATTCACATCTGCACTGTTCAACACTAATAACCGCGCAAGAATCGTCCACCTGACTTCAGCTTCATTCATCACCCTTGTTGAGCGCAGAACTAATGAGCGAGGAGTGGATAGCAAGAAGCTAGTAAAGACAAGTTAACTTCAGAGGTGAAGGGAACTCTGTTACAGCTGCATACCTAGTAAAGACAAGTTACTATAGAGGAACGTCTTATGAGTAAAGGTATTATGAGAAGTAAAGAGAGACATCTGCAAATGTGGACCCTGTCAAAGCTGTCAGGGACTGGTTGGCGACAGTTGGTGACTGGTCCCTGACAGCTTTGACAGGGTCCATGTTTGCAGATGGAGGGGACTTACACTTCAGAGGTGAAGGGAACTCTGAAGTGTATAGGCGAAAACAGCAGTCCTTATATACAGGACGCTTAGGTAAGAATGGTCTGTGCGCACAGGTGATCCAAACACAATACACATGGTCTGTGCGCCAGAGGGAGAAATGCCATTGGAGGGCAGAGAACAATAGTGTAGCGGTGCAACTGCCGCGCTACGTTAAGCAAGGTGAAGGTTTGAGTGAACTGAACCGGTGACACACCCAACTTAACGCGGAGACAAGTCACGCGCTAGATGTGCAGTCGACGTGGAGTGCGTGGAACGTGTAAGGCCTTATGCAGGGCTTCAACCACAGGGATCACACGGCGGCACACTGAGTGGAGAACCAAGAGGACAAGTTAGATTGATGGAGTATGGAGGGTACAGTGGATACGCACCTGAGTGGAGAACCAAGAGGACAAGTTGGTTCCACTCAGGACGCTACATGAGGGTTTATATACACTACTCCAGCTGAGCTTGAACTGAGTCTAAACACTATTACTAAGTGTACAGTAAGACTTCCTGACTCAGGAGCTGACGCGTCGTGTCTAATAATAGCGCATCCTATTGTGCTTACTGATGCACATGTCATCGCGCTTACGAGCGGCTCCACTTGCTGAGTAAAACTTAGTACAGTGAGTAAGCGTATATTACACATCATGACGTATGTATGTTTCTAGATCCTTCTAGAGTCTTCCATCTCCTTCCATCCAATCAGAACTTAACTAAACGTATAAGGGACTCTTGTCCCATGATTACGTGCACATGGGTGGCATTCCGTGTGACTAACCGGTATCAGTACTTCAGCCCTTTATATCTTTACCAAATAAATGCGTGTAAATACGCAGAAATAAGATAAAAATAATACGCGTCCGTGACATCACCCCCCTTCTTAAGGGTCGACGTCCGCGTTGGCCTCTGTGTACTGATGAGATGCTTGCCAAGGCAAGGACGCGTATATGAGAGCAGCTATTTTTCTAGGTGCACCCGGGTTTAGGGAGTGGAACTCCTGTACTTTTTCCGGGGCGTGCGCTAGATTTTTGGCTGGTTCCCAAGTGTCCTCGCCTTCACTGTAACCCTTCCAGCGAACGAGGTACTTAAGAGTACGACCAAAGAGTTTACTGTCTCTTATGTGGTCGACTTCGTACTCTTCCTCGCCTTCGACTGTGACGGGGTCTGGTGGAGGTGGCAGAAGCCCGTTAACTTCGTTTCCCTTGTAAGGGGAGAGGCGGTCTACATGAAATACATCATGGATCCGTAATGCAGGGGGGAGTGCAAGCTTGTAGTCGACGTCACTTAAGACTTTAGTGACTTCAAATGGGCCTAGTTGCTTAGGGCCCAATTTGGACGACTGCTGATGAATCTTTATTTGCCTAGCTTGCAACCAGACTTTATCCCCGACGTTGAAGACGTATGGCTTATGTCTTTGTTCAACGTCTGTCTGCATTCGCCGTTTACTTAGGCGTAGAGCGGCCTCTGCATCCTTTCTTGTGGAAGCTAGGTTCTGTAGACGTTTATCGAGCGTTGGGATACCGGTAGGCCTACCAGCAGGGATTGTGAAATCAGGCGTATAGCCGTATAGTAGCTCAAAGGGTGTATGACCCGTTGCAGAGTTGAGCCTACTATTGACCACAAATTCCGCTGTAGGGAGCAGGTCGGCCCAATCATCCTGCCTCTTACTAATGAACAAGCGCAAGTAGACTTCTACTTCTTGGTTTTTGCGCTCTACCTGTCCGTTAGCTTGAGGGTGATAGGCGGTGGTAAGACCTGCGTCTATCCCTAGTCGCTTGTACAGTGCTCGCATGCTCCTTGCAGCAAACTGGGGTCCTCGATCACTAATGATCTTTCGAGGAATCCCATGCAAGGGGAAGACTTGCTCAAAGTAGATGGATGCTACCCCATCAGCCGTAATCTGAGAAGTCACTGGAAATAGATGGATCTGTTTCGTGTAATGATCCACTATGTTAAGGATCATGTCCTTTCCACGTGACATTGGCAGTGGGCCGATTAGATCGACGCCGACTAGCTGCCATGGGCCCTCAGGTACTTCTTGCGGCTGAATGATAGCTTTGGGGTGCAAATCTTTGCGATAACGTTGGCATCGATCGCATCCTTCTACATATGAGCTTATAAAGCCTGCCATGCGTGGCCACCAATAGTAGCGACTGACTAGCTCGATGGTTCCGTTTTTACCCGGGTGCCCTGTAGTAATTGAGTCGTGGCATGACTTTACCACGTCTCTACGTAGGGCACGGTCGTTGGGTACATAGAGCTTTCCTCTATGATAAACAAAACCGTCTTCTTCTTCCCACAGCGCAACTCCGTCTGTAAGAGCCTTTGGAGCGGTCTTCTGTAAACTTTTAAGACCCTCTATGACTTCGGCTTCTCTTATAGACGCGAGTTTAATGCGACTGCCTAGGGAATCCACTTCTGAGCGGAAGTGGGCTTGGGCGGCATTGAGGAAGTGCTTAGGTTGTAACACCTGAACCTGGCGGTTATCCTCATTATCTTTGACGTGGTCTTTTGAGAATCTGCTTAATGCGTTGGCTTGCATAGAGTCTCCTTTCTTGTAAGTGATTTTGAAGGCGAAGCGACTTAAATATAACGCCCAGCGAGCTTGCCGGCGGTTTAAGTCTTTCATACTTGCCCACCATTCCATATTCTTATGGTCGGTGATCACTTCAAAGGAGATGCCCTCGAGGAAATGTCTCCAGTCCTCTAGGGCGCGGATTAAGCCGAGCATTTCTCTATCGTAGATCTCATAGTTGCGTTCTTCTTTGCTCATTGACTCTGAGCGATACGCAACTGGGTGCCAAAGACCGTCTGGGTACTTTTGAGTGAGTATCCCGCCAGTAGCAAATCCAGAGGCATCGGTTTCGACGCGCGTGGGGAGGTTTGGATTGTACACCTTCAAGATAGGTTCCTGTACGAAACGCTCCTTGAGCTTGTCGAAAGCAGCCTGCTGCTCCGAATGCCAGTGCCATGGAGTGTCCTTCTTCGTGAGGTCATGTAAGGGTCGGGCAATGGCCGCGAAATCCTTAATGAATCGACGATAGAAGTTGGCGAACCCAACAAACGCTCTAACCTCTTTAAGCGTTGTAGGTGTTGGCCATTCCTTTACTGCAGAGACCTTGCCAGGGTCCATCTGCACTTCTCCGGGACGGATAATCATCCCTAAATACTCCATTTCTTGCCTTTCAAACTCGCACTTCTCAGGTTTGAGATAGAGGTCGTAGTCTTTGAGACGTTTGAGCACTTCTCGTACTATCTGACGGTGGTGCTCTAGGTCTTGGCTATAGATGAGAATATCATCCATGTAGACTGCGACTTCTCCTGAGGCGATTAGATCGGCAAATACGGCGTTCATGAGGGCTTGGAAGGTAGCCGGGCTGTTGGTCATGCCAAAGTACATTACTTTTGGCTCGAACAGCCCTCGGTTTGTGACTATAGCACCTTTCCATTCATCACCAGGCTTGATGCGAATGTTGTGGTAGCCCCATCTTACGTCGAATTTAGTGAAGTATTTGGCCCCCTTCAACCGATTCACGATGTCGGCTGCAAGTGGAAGTGGATAGCGGTTCTTGATAGTAATCTTATTGAGCCGCCTGTAGTCCTGCACTAGACGTAGCTTTCCGTCTTTCTTCTTTATAAAGAATACTGGTGAGGCCATCGGTGACTTAGATGGGACCAGGTATCCTTTTGAAATGTGCTCTTGCAGGAACTTATCCAATTCCTCTTGCTCGTTAACCGACATAGGGTACGACTTGACCTTCCAGTGCTTAACCGCATCTGGCTCTAGGTCTATGGCGTGGTCCCATGGTTGGTGTTCGGGGAGCCTTTGGGATTCCTCCTCAGAGAATACTCTTGCGAAGTCTCTGTAGTGCTTTGGCACCATTTCTTCGAAGGTTTTCTTAGGTTTAGCGGCTGTAGCTTTCTCAGCGATCTGTTGAGAGTATGTGAAGCCTGCTAAGCAAAACACTTCGTCTTGTGCCGTGTCGAGCATTTTCTCCGCAAGGAGACGGCGACGTTCCATACGGTTCGCCATGATGCGCGTCACCTCTACCTCCAACTCTGGTTGCGCTGTTTCAGCGGTTGAGTTGAGGCGCATGGTGCCTTCCTGCCAATCGATGTTGGGGTTCCTCAGTCTTAGCCATGGCAGTCCCAAAATGACGTCCTCTGGGCCCAGTGAAGTGACTAGGAAGTCATGACTGTCTTCAGTGGGTCCGACTTGGAGGGTGAGTCGAACTTTGTGGGTGATACTGCCAGCTTCATTGAGCGTTCCATCGATATTGTATAAGGTGATGGGGTGCTCTAGAGGAACTTGCAACATCTTGTGGCGGTCAGCGTACTTTTTGTCTAGGAACAACGAAGTTGCCCCAGAGTCTACCATTGCTGCTACTTTTACAGTACGATGACGTCCTTTTAAATACACAGAAATATGAAAGTGTGATTTTTTATCTTTTGTTTCGGGAATAATAGTTGAAGACAGTGCTGCATCAGAAATCATCACGTGCGGCGCTGCTTCGAGAAAGGGTGGAGCAATAGAAACACTACTAGTATTGTTCATCTCCGAGGCAGATGTAAATGTGGAGGGACCGGGAAGACAAGAAACGGAACCGACACTACTATCTAACTTACAGGCAGAAATTGTGTGAGTACGAATTACAGGAAATGAGTCCGAAACACGAGAACATATGGTACAGGTACATAAGTCCGTCTCATCTACTGTTGAGGGGCCGGTCGCAGCTATACGCGACCCCTTAATCAAAAAGCCGCCTTGAGAGCCTCCAACTGCTCTTGCTGGCGGGTTACCATCTCCATCAATTTGGCTACATCTGCCTGTGACGTCTTTGCCGGAGTGGTGCTTGGTGAAGCGGCAGCTACCGCAGTACTTGACGAGGATGGTGGGCTCGGGGACTCCGTGGTAGTGGCCGCTACTTTGGCCTTCCCTGGTTTCCCCATCTTCTTGAGCTGACAGACGGTGGACCTGTGTCCAACCTTTTGACAGTGGTTGCACACGTCCCGCTCATGGTTGCCATCCTTTTTGACATGGTCGGGTGATCCACACCCGTAGCACTTCCCTTTCATCCAGCTCTGGTATTCAGCCTTGGTTTTGAATGTGTCCCCTTTCTTCTGGTTGCCTTGCTGACACGTGGCGTCTACTTGCATGGCGTTAGGGTCGGGGGACGAGGTTTGGTTTGACGAAGTCGGTTTCCCTGACTTCTCGGCTCTTCGCTGGCGCATACGCTGATCAATGGTCTGCGCCGACTGCTTGAGCTCTTCGTAGGTTTTGTAAGGCTTCTCTGACCAGGCTAGGACGTCCTTGATGTCCTCGTTGAGTCCATCGTAGAATCGGGTGCGAAGGTCCTCCTTGGACCACCCTGTCTGTCCTGAGTACTGCTCGAATACCGACATGTATTCCGAGACTGGCTTCTTTCCTTGTTTTGTCTTTTTCAACTCTTCGCGTGCTATCTCTTGCACGTCCAGGGGGCTGAACCTGCGGTTAAACTCATTTACGAAACCTTGAAAGGTTCCAGTAAAAGGAGTTCCACCCGAATTGGCCTGCTCCAGGTATGGGAGGGCCCAGGTTTTTGTGTCCCCTTCCATCAGATTGAGAACAGCCGCTATCCAGCGGTGTTCATCTGCATACCACGTGCTTGTGGTAGCGTCCCACGTATTCATAGCGTCTCCGGTTGACCCTGCCCAGTTGCGGAAGGCAGCAAGGAAGTGACGGGCATCCGTAGAGTTGCCTTTCCCATCCCAGGCTTTGGGACGGGCCACTACTTCCTTCTGCTTTCCAGATGAGGGGCGACTTGAACTTATGGTTACTTGCGTTGTCAGGTCTGCGACCTGTTGTGCAAGTTGGCCCATAGCGAGGCCCAATTGGTTTATGAGTGCTAGACAATCGTCTAGCGTAGGTGGTGGGGCGGGGGCAGCGGGGGTCGTCGAACTTCCGGCGGGTTGACTCATTCTGTCCAATTCTCTCTGTCTTTCCTCTCTCTCTGCTTTGTCCTGTGCCTTTTGGAACTCTTGTAGGAGTCCTAATTGTTCGTCAGGGGAGATCTCGTCCCAGTCTTGGATCCGAGATATGTATTCCCTTTCGGCTTTAGTGGGCGGCGGGAGGTGGAATTTCGAGCGAGCTCCTTGAGGATACTGAGCTTGAGCTAGACGAGCTGTCTGCTTCCCTTTCCGGGGAGGAGCCACGTTCGGAGGGAGGGGGAGAGAGGTGTGGGATTAAAGCTGCAGCGGCTGCTACGAGCTGGGGGACAGTGAAGTCTGTACCGTCTACTATGTACTGGAAGCCGTAAAGTTCGAGGAGTCCGTTGACAAATCTGGGCTCGTGATAAATTGCCTGAACGTATTGTTCGGCGAGGTTACGTGGGGCGAGTTCTAACTGGAAAGTTTGAACTCGGATGTTGACACCGTCTTCGTCTACGAAGCTTTCGCCGGACTGGGCGAGTGTCTCGTTGGAGGAGGAGTGAGCGGAGTGGAAAGATTCGGCCGATACTGTGCGGGACCGAGATATGAAGATTGGTGAAGGAATCCGGTCTTGTTCAGACTGGGAATCCTGGTGAACGTGAAGCGATGCCGAAGCAGAGGCTTGTGTCTGGGGTGGTGTGATAGAAGCTTGTCTCCTCCTAAAGAGATGGCGTAGACGGGTGCGAACGTTCTCGAATAATCGAGGCAGCGTGGTTACGTGTGTAAGGATAGGTGGGTTAAAAGACGACGTGATACGACGAGCGCGAAACGCTAACTCGAAGATGATGGGAGAGTCCGATCAAGCAAGACCAATACACAGTGATTGTTTCACACTGCGCGAGGCTGCGGCGATAACGGAACACTCAGGAATGGGGTAGGGATATGTGTAGAGCTACAAGGCTGTCTGCCGCAGTCTTCTCGACCTGTTGGCTGCCTCTCACGCCGAAGCGCTCTCAAACTTTTCTGGTTGGTACGTGTACAGCTGTCGCAGGCTAGGCCTGGCTGGCTTCTCGTCCAACTGCAGCTTATCTGGTGTGGTGACCAGTTCTGCAGAGGGTACCCAAGCGTTCCACTGAACTCAGATGGAAGCCTATAGGCAAGCACAATCTATGCCGACTTTACGGACACTAGAATTGTACCACAATAGCGCAGATTCTGCTTACGGACTTCCCCAGGCAAAGAGTGAGGTAGATAACACAAGGGACTTGTGGTCGTCAACCACCTGGAGGGAGTAATGGGACTGGTGAGCGTAACGGGGCTCAGGAGTGTGAAAAGGAACTTGTCCTAATGTAGCGGTGCAACTGCCGCGCTACGTTAAGCAAGGTGAAGGTTTGAGTGAACTGAACCGGTGACACACCCAACTTAACGCGGAGACAAGTCACGCGCTAGATGTGCAGTCGACGTGGAGTGCGTGGAACGTGTAAGGCCTTATGCAGGGCTTCAACCACAGGGATCACACGGCGGCACACTGAGTGGAGAACCAAGAGGACAAGTTAGATTGATGGAGTATGGAGGGTACAGTGGATACGCACCTGAGTGGAGAACCAAGAGGACAAGTTGGTTCCACTCAGGACGCTACATGAGGGTTTATATACACTACTCCAGCTGAGCTTGAACTGAGTCTAAACACTATTACTAAGTGTACAGTAAGACTTCCTGACTCAGGAGCTGACGCGTCGTGTCTAATAATAGCGCATCCTATTGTGCTTACTGATGCACATGTCATCGCGCTTACGAGCGGCTCCACTTGCTGAGTAAAACTTAGTACAGTGAGTAAGCGTATATTACACATCATGACGTATGTATGTTTCTAGATCCTTCTAGAGTCTTCCATCTCCTTCCATCCAATCAGAACTTAACTAAACGTATAAGGGACTCTTGTCCCATGATTACGTGCACATGGGTGGCATTCCGTGTGACTAACCGGTATCAGTACTTCAGCCCTTTATATCTTTACCAAATAAATGCGTGTAAATACGCAGAAATAAGATAAAAATAATACGCGTCCGTGACAAATAGCTGCCTAAAGCAGACAATACCGGTATCTTAACAATAGAGAACAATAGGAGCCATATATGACTCTGACAATAAAGATAAACAAAAGCGGTCCGTACAAGTCCAGCCATAGTCCAAATTAGTCCATAAGGGACAGATACCGTATTTAGTATGTGGACTGACACAATCAGATCCCACGAGACATGTGACTTATGCAGTCGCGTCTCAACATCCCTCCATGATTGGGACAGTCCATGATGATGTAAGAAGATGGAGATAATAATCTTTTGAAGAGCTGAAGCATCGTACAGAAGTTCGGGATTAAGGTTTTCATCCAAAACTTTTTTATCATAAGTACTTCATAAGATCCTTGATACAGGACTACTTTTTGAAGCCTTAGAGTCTGTAGACTATTGTTGGAAAGGTCCAACTTCTTCAGGGTCTAAGAAGGGTTTTTCTTAGCTCTTCAGATCAGAGAACATGGTGTGCTTTTTGGTTTTAAACCAAGGATCGACGACCATTGACTGGTTGTCAGCACGATGTTCCTGAGGCTCCATTTACACCATTCCTAGATCATTGACCATTTTCTCAAAGGTGTCTCTGGGCAGGGACTTGGTGAGTCCATCTGCAACCATTTCACCTGTGGGTGTACGTATCAGGTCAATGACCTTGTTTTCTACGTATTCCCTGACTACATGGTGTTTGATCAGGATGTGTTTGGACCGTCTTCCAGTGACAGGGTTTAATGCTAAGTCTACAGCACCCTTGTTGTCACAGTGTAGGGGAATAGGGGAGGTGACCTCATACCCTAGTTCGCCTAGGAAGGTAGTGTACCACTGAGCTTGGTTTGAGGCCTCAGAGAGGCTCATGTACTCTGCTTCTGTGGTAGACTGTGCAATGGTCTTCTGCTTTCTGGTGCACCATGAAATGGCTCCATTGGCAAGCAGGAAGATGTAGCCAGAGGTGGAGTGTTTCTCTTCCTGATCTCCCCAGGAAGAGTCACAGTAGCTGTGAAGGCCTTCTCCACCATTCCCTCCAGCATAGCGTAACGCATAGTCCTTTGTAGTGTTTAGGTATGCTATGACGTATTTTGCTAGGCGTAAATGCTGAGGTGAGGGATTGGAAGCGAATTGGCTAAGGCGCGCAACAGCAAAGGAAATATCAGGTCTGCTTCCAATCTGCGCATAAAGCAGAGACCCAATTATCTGTTGATACTTCTTAATTTCAGAAGTAGAGGCCTGATTTTCAGATTTGATCAAGTGTGCCTCAGCGCCAGAGGGAAAAGGGGTGTATACTGGGTTGGAATCAGACATTCCAAAGCGTTCAACCACATCGCGGATGTAATCTGATTGGTTGATTTCCATAGTGCGATTTGCACGGTCTCTGGTGATGTTCACACCTAGGTAAGACTGGATTTCACCAAGATCAGTCATCTCATATCGGTTTGATAGAGATGCTTTCAGATCATTGATCTTTGACAGGGAGCTCCCGAGTATAGTGATGTCATCTACATATAAGATCACGAAAAGTGTATCACCCCCCTCTTGAAGATGATACACATATACTCCTGCATCAGAGTACGTCCGCGTGAAGCCTAGGTCAACTAGGACCCCATGGAATTGCACGTTCCATGCGTGGGAGGCTTGTTTCAGGCCATAAAGGGCCTTTTGTAACCGGCACACAAGGTGCTCGGAGCCAGCTGTGACGAAACCGACTGGTTGCTCCATATAGATTTCTTCCTCCAGTTCGCCATGAAGGAACGCCGATTTGACGTCCATCTGGTGAATATGCCAGTCTTCAAGCGTAGCAAGCGCGAGAAGGAGTCGCAAGGACTCAAAGCGGGCAACTGGGGAGAAAGTTTCGTCAAAGTCCACCCCCTCTAGTTGGGTGAACCCTTTTGCCACTAGCCTAGCACGAAAGCGTCCATCTGCTTTCTTTTTGAACACCCATTTACACTTGACCACCTTCCTTCCTTCAGGGAGGGGTTCAAGTCTCCAGACTGCAAGCTTGTCGAGAGCGTCCAGTTCATACTGGCACGCTTCAAGCCAATCGACAGCTTGGTCCGACTGCATGGCCTGCTTAAACGTTTGCGGGTCCTTGTAACCAGGAACCTCCACAGCATTAAGCAAGTCCATCATTCCCAGCCTACTGCTACCCTGCACGAATTCATCGTTGTCCTCTGTGAAGTAGCGAGGATTCGTGAATCGTACCCTTGTGCTCCGCCTTGGACGAGCAGGCGATGTAACCTGAGTGTTCCTTGGAGATCTAGGGGTTTCCCTAGGGGGAGACACTTCCCTATTGAAGTTAGGGGCAGGTATAGGCGCGGAGACAACCGGAGGCCTAGTGGAGCGGGTGCGGCGACGTGTGGGGGCAGGATTTGTAGGAGGAGGAGCTTGGGAAGGGGGGGTGTGGTAGATGGTCTGGTCCGCCTCAGTGGGCGTGACATTGGGTGGTGTGCTAGGCTGTTGTTGTACCACAGGTGCCAGAGGTGGTAATACAGAGACTGGTGTAGTCTGAGGCACTGTGGGGGCAACAGCTGGTGTAGGCGGGCTAGGCACTACAAAGAATATCTCACCGCCGGCAGCGCCTCTTTCGAGTTCACCAGACACGGGAGGGGTAGGTTCTGAGTGTTGAGCCACAACACTGCGGGATGGGAAGGTGTCTTCATCAAAAGTAACATCTCGTGAAGAGATGAAGCACCGGCTATGTCTATCCCAGAGTTTATAACCTTTGGACAAAGGTTCATAGCCCACAAAGACGGCTTCCCTTGACTTAGGGTCTAGTTTGCGCCGCTTGTGTTCGGGTACATGATAGTAGGCTTTGCAGCCAAATACTCTAAAGTAAGAGACATCTGGGACTGTACCATCCCAGAGCTCCAGCGGAGTTTTCCACTGATTAGAACGAGTGGGGGTGCGATTGTAGATTTGCACCGCAGTTTGTACTGCTTGTTCCCAAAAGCCGAGGCTAAGGCCAGCATGGTGCAGCATGCTTGTGCCTTTTTCCATTATGGTACGGTTAAAGCGCTCGGCTCTCCCATTCTGTTGTGGAGAATAAGGCATTGTGAGCATGTGCTCGATTCCTGCGTCAGACAAGATTGTTTTGAGGTCGTTATTGACATATTCACCACCACGGTCCGAGTGTAAGGATTTAATGGGCTTGTTGAGTTGTTTTTCAGCCCACGCCTTGTAGTGTAGGAAGGCGTCCTTAAACTGGTCCTTTGATTTCATAAAGATGACGACTGCTGCTTTCGAGAAGTCATCTATGAACGTGGCGAAGTACTTGTTGCCCTGAATAGAATTGCTCTGTAGCAGGCCAACAAGGTCACTATGGACGACTTCTAGGGGTTCTTGTGCGCGTTTTGTGGAAGGAGGGAAGGGTAGGCGTGTAGATTTGCCTAGTTCACATCCTAGGCAAAGTCCTTCTTCCACGGTGGAATCATTAATGTGGAGTCCTTTTACTGACTCCAGAGCATGTCTCTTTAGGGCGTCTTTGGACATGTGTCCCATGCGCCTATGCCAGACATCAAGGCTAGCAGATGCAGGTGCTCGGACAGCGTTCATAGCATGTCCGTCGAGCCAATATAGCCCGAGAGCCTTGTGTCCTTCCGCAATGGTCTCTCCATTATGTCTAATGGCAAATGATGTAGCGTCAAAGCTAATTATGGCACCCTTAGATGTAAGGCAGGGTGTTGATAGGATTCTGGAATGAGTGTTGGGGAGATGCAGCACATCTGAGATTTTGAGGTCAAAGCCTCGATTGGTGCGGATTGTAATTGAACCCGTTCCAGCACTTCGTAGTACAGTGCTGTCACCAAGAAGAACTTCAACACCTTTGTGTGGGGTGTAGGTGTCGTAGTCTTCAATGTGTGGTGTGAAGTGTGCTGATGCTCCGCTGTCCATCATCCATTTTGACGCTACTTGAGTGCCATTGGTACTCATCATGTACAAGGAGACCTGAGGTACTTCATGTACCTCCTCTATTTTGCCAGAGCCGTTGACTATAGTAAATAGGCGACTCTTTGGTACAGGTATGCTATTGGCCGCAGCAAACCTGTTTCCCGGAATTGAGTCCGGGGCTTCTATAGTAGTATTCTGTGCAGCTTTCCCTCGCTGCCCAGCCCTTCCCTTCTTCGCGTTTTCCTGGTCCCGTTTGAGCTTGTAGCAGTCTGGCTTTTTATGGCCAGGCCGCTTGCAGTAATGGCAGATAACGTCCGGGGACGCAGAGCTGCTGGATGCCGTCGACACGTGCTGCGGAGGCGAGTGAGATTTGATGGGGTGTCACGATCACGTGCCACGCCACGTAAATTCGGTTTCCATTCTGATTTCTCTGACTCGACTTGCATTGTGTTTCCGGATTGTTATCTGATGTTTCAGATGTGTTTCAGATCAAGGATTATATCCGGTCATCAGCTTATCTGATGGTCTTCCGTGTTCCAGATGTGGCTTATATCTGAGCATCAGCTTATCTGATGTTCCATCGTCTTGTTCTATGTTTCAGTCTGCTTCTCATTGTACCTTTCTGTGTTTCATACCTTCTCACTGGCAGACGACGCATAATCCCCAATGTGCTGGCAAGAGCCAGACAAGACATGTATATAAGACAAGTAGTCTGCGTTGTAGATCCCTTGTCTTAGTCTTTTAATAATATAGCCCACTTCTCGTCTCCTGTCCCTCAAGCTCGACGCTCTCGCGCTTAGTCAGCGCCCGGCCCGGCTCCCCAGACCCTTGCTCGCGCGCAAGGAAGAGTCCCTTGGACTGTAAACGTCGTAGAGTCGCGTAGACTCTAGCCCAGCCTTGTCGAACGATCCGGGTGATCGTAACATGGGGGCTGTCTTGTTAAAAGATGCCGGGGGACCAGCGATACGGGATTCCTCATTGATGAACCTATTGATGAGGTCCTGAGGTACAAGGTTTGCAGGGGGGCCAGAGGCGAGGATGGTGCCTGCTATGGTGCTGTAGGAGGGGGGTAGCGCGTCTAAGAGTATGAAGGACATTTGCATGTCCGAGACGGGCATCCCTTGCTCCACCAGGGTACTCCTCAAGTCCAACATTTTCTGGAGTTGAGGTAGGAAGGGGCTACCTTCCTGAAGCTTGGTGTTTGCCAAGCCGACCCAAATATTGAAGGTGGCCATAGAGCCAACCTGACCATAGAGCGTTTCCAGCTGCTGGTACTTGTCATGGACGCTTGGGTACAGCGCCATGGATTGAATACTTGATAATACCTCCGTTGTTACTGACAGATATAGGAGGCCAGTGATGACCTCCTCCTGTTTGTTCCACAGGGCTATCATTGCCAGACCTTCTGCATTTGGACCCGTGGGTCCTGCAGGCACAGTGGGGTGCTGTGGAACAGCTCCGACATCTGAGTGGGTGAGGTGGCGCCTGCACCCATTCATGAGCATGAGGGAGGAAAAGGTCTGGCTCCAGGTCTGCCAGTTTGTTCCGTCAAGCTTGGCGAGGACAAGAGTGGGAGGGAAGGTAATGTGGAAAGACATTGAGATGTTTGTAAAATCTGGTTCCGAGGAGCAGTCAGAACCAGCCCAGATCTTGGTAGGGAAAGTAGATGTCCAGCCATAGGAGCGCTATAACTCCATAACACATATGGTGTCACGCCTCAAGTGTGTGCAACTTGGATAGTACTATGGTAGTGGAATCATGATAGTGATGGCTGCCTTATACTAAAGTTTCTCCTAGGCCCAAATGTTACTAAGGGCTAGTAGTCATGTTCATCCTGCTGATAGAGGGATCAAGCGAGATCAGATCAGAGTGCAGTGACGGCGAAGTTTGCACGAGTCTGTCTCTACCCTTACAGTATGGAAACTGGGGCTACTAAAGATTCTAAAGTAAAGGGTAGTACCCTAGAGAGGAGCCAACAGCGAGTTCCAGAAGCAATGATAGGGATCAACTCCCATAACAATTGCAACTGCCGTCTGTGGAGTCTCTAGAACAGACCATTAAGGGTCTTGGTACTAAGCAACTAGACTAGTGATACGTGCCATGCAGCGAATCCTGCACAAAGGGAGCGAATACTTCTCCTGGCAGAGGTCTAGTCATAGTGCTATGTAAATACTATTATGATATGGTAGCGTCTCCTAGTTGTATCTGAGGGAAGGACTTCTGGGTTTGACTATTAACCAGGCCTTCACACCCCATAAAGTGACCCAGGTATTAACCGAGTATCACCCAACCATTAGAGAGGCCTATAGCCGCAAGGGTCTTCCCCTCTTGGCCTATGAAAGCACTTCCGGACGAAAACCGGGTATAGAAAATATCGTAGGATAGTGCGCACAGAGGAATTTGAGGTCACATGGGACCTCTCATGAGAACCTCCTTAGGAGGCTAGCCAAAATGGCACATGACAGAGTCATGGTGGACGAGAAAGGAGTGTGTCGAAAAATGATAGAGGATGCTCACTGATGATGAAGACGACAAATAAGATGTGGTCGGCTGAGAGAGCAAGTGACACAAGTAGATCTGATAAAAAATAACCGCAGGTTAGTTATTAGGCATCAGGGCCCATAACCTGTTGAGCGCAGAACTAACGAGCGAGGAGTGGATAGCAAGAAGCTAGTAAAGACAAGTTAACTTCAGAGGTGAAGGGAACTCTGTTACAGCTGCATACCTAGTAAAGACAAGTTACTATAGAGGAACGTCTTATGAGTAAAGGTATTATGAGAAGTAAAGAGAGAGGGGACTTACACTTCAGAGGTGAAGGGAACTCTGAAGTGTATAGGCGAAAACAGCAGTCCTTATATACAGGACGCTTAGGTAAGAATGGTCTGTGCGCACAGGTGATCCAAACACAATACACATGGTCTGTGCGCCAGAGGGAGAAATGCCATTGGAGGGCAGAGAACAGTAGCTGCCTAAAGCAGACAATACCGGTATCTTAACAATAGAGAACAATAGGAGCCATATATGACTCTGACAATAAAGATAAACAAAAGCGGTCCGTACAAGTCCGGCCATAGTCCAAATTAGTCCATAAGGGACAGATACCGTATTTAGTATGTGGACTGACACAATCAGATCCCACGAGACATGTGACTTATGCAGTCGCGTCTCAACAACCCTGACTGGCACTCAGTGCAATGGGGCACACTGTAATTGTCCCGAATATCGGCATCCACCCCATGCTCAAATAACATCTGGGCTGGGCTATCTCGGGAAGTCCCGTCTCTGTGGCCATATGCATTGGCATCCAAAGATCCTTATGTGCAGTATTCACCCATGTGCCATGTTCAAGTAGAAAACGCACGGCACCAGCTTGGGCATTGTCTGGAAAGTTGAATATGCGGAGGAGTGCAGAGTCTCCCTGAACATTAACGCAAGCACCATCAGCACCCTTGAGCACCATACTTAACTAGTAGTTCCGCAACCCCACCAGCCCGCCGCAACGACACTGACACCGACTTGACGACTTGACGGGAATGAAGTCGGCGCTGGCAGTAGTGACACGGTGGCGGAGGTGATCTTGAAGGCTGAGCATACCACCAGCAGTTTGAACGAACTAACGCACCTTGAACAGTCAGCAGCGAATCCCAAATACTCCTACGGTTCCCGTCTTTTCTTGATATTTTTGTCTGCTTGCTTTTTGTCCACTGCATATGCAGTGTTATCACTATCTTTACATTATTTAATTTGAATAAACCGTGAAATTTGAAGAAAATTTGGACGCTTGATCTCAGTTTGACTATTGATAATTATCTGCCCATTATTTGTGGATTATCTTCCGGTTATTGATAATTTATCGATAATTTATCGGAGGTTACCCTAATATAATGATAATTGTGATAATCTAAATTATCGATAATTTATCGCTAATTATCATAATTATCGACAAATTATCGAAGTAGGTTTTTCCTGATGCTGCATTGCTTGTAATACGATAAAAACCGTCACACGTACAGGTTGCGGGGAACATGGGGACGAACCGGATGCTGCCATCTTTGGCCTTGCAGTCCCCTGAGCCGACACCATCGTCCCCGCTCCCGAAGAGGACGCTGACGCCACGTAAGCCGAGCTGCCCGAACAGGCTGCAAACATATATTGCCTGGTCCCTCGGGTGATTCTTTTCTGTATGGCCGTACGAGAAGCTGATCGTCTGTGGGATGTTCTCCTGCTCGAGGATGTAATTGAGCCAGGAGAGGTACTGGTTGTCCGTACCCTGTGGTCCGCGACCGGTGCTATAGAAGGTGTGCGGTGTTGCGTTAGGCCCGTCCTAACGTGCTCGACTTGAGCGTTGGTACAGTGGCGAGACTAGCGAGGAACGACTTAGCGAAAGTAGATACACGTCCGTAGTAGGAACGTGATCGTCCACAGCACTGGGGCTAGTTCCACCAGGCGTATACGTTCTCTTGCGACCTGCCAGACAAAGGCCAGGCGCACTAAGAGGCCTAAGGAGAGAGAGAGGGACGCGACTAAGAGGAACCAGAGAATTGTGACTGGTGATTCAAGAAGACCAAGCTGAGGAGCTCGGTCTTCGTACAGCCTAGTAGATATACAGTTGACGAGGAGCTTTGAAGCTCCTCCCGAAAGTAAAGTACCCTATAGCGATAGTAGCTCGAACCCTACTACAACTATCCCAGGTATGAGTAAAGTCCGATACATGTGATAACCACTACACGCTGACTGATACGACTGTCCCTGACTAATACTAGGGTAGTCAGAACCCCACGAGTCCGCCATCCGTACCGATGAGTCCGATCGTGACATCACCCCTCTCTCAGGTGCGACGCCCCGACGCTCCGAAGCCCTCTTCTTCGTACAAGATCCTAGTGCGCGTCGCCTGCGCCGCCCCTCGTCGTCCTCTGCGTGTCTTCTTCTTTGTCAACTCGTAGTCCACCATGGTCCGGGCCTCGTCCTCGATGCGCTCCAGCGCGTTGGCCATCTCCAGCCTGCGCCTGCTCGCCGACACCTTACCCTGGATCTCTCCCACCGCGGCGATGAGGTCGTCGATCCGCTGGTTGAGGCGTTGCAGCTCCCGGTCGGCGGCGCGGTAGCGGGTGACCTCGCCCGAGAGCGAGACATCGTGAAGGGAGGAGAGGCAGCGGTCTACGCGCGCCCGATCTTCGAATCCTTCGGTGAAGAGGACCATGTCCTCGTTTTGGTAGATGGGCTTCCCGCCGTAGTGGTAGCGGGGCGCAGCGTAAAGGGGGGCGGGCGTAGACCTTGTCGGACTCGTCGATGATACCGACCACCATAGGGTCCGGGCCCATGATGACCTGGTGGTACCGAGCTTCGCGCTCTACCCCGTCGGGGGAGACGATGCGAAAGGGCAGGTAGTCCGCCCCTGCGTTGCGCGTGAAGCCGGCGGGCGTGCGCGTGTTGATGACAGCCAGAGGCTGGTGAGTGGATCCTCCCATCACTCCGAGATCCCGTTTGTACATGGGGGATCCATCGGTGTTAAGGGAGTATGGGGTTTCGCGGGGGTCGTCAGTGTCTGTGGTCGATAGAATGTGGGGGTGCGCAACTGCGTAATCTCCGTCTGCGTCCTCCCCGAGCCCCCACTCATCCTCGCCAGCGCCCGTCGGTGCCTCATCTGCTGCATCCGCAGCTGCGCCCTCCGTAGTTGCTCGTCCCTCCACTCCCGGACGATCTCCTTCCACGGCCGTATTGGCCCGAACTCCGTGTGGTACCGGGACAGGTCCAGTGTGACCGTGTCCGTCAACGTGTTGAATGAGGCGACCTGGCGCCTGGCCCTCGAGTAGGGCGCGCTCCTCGTCTTCGGCAGTGCTCCCCTCGTAGGTGCTAGGCTGCACTTCGGGGGAGTCGGCGATTCCTCCGATGGTGGGATCGGGGAAGGTACTGAGGACGGCGATGGCGTCTTCGCGGGTGACAGGTCCGCGGGGAGTGACGAGGCTCTGTACCACCGTGTCGATGGTAGACTGCGAGGGTAGGGAGCAGGAGGACATGGTGCGGATGGAGACAGGATGAGAGTTGGTAGCAGAGGTTGCTGTAGGACTTAGCTCGTCTTGGCCCCCCTTTAAATGTATTTCCCTCGAGGGGTTCAGCGCCTTGAAGTCTCTGATTGCCTGGTCGGCGAATACCTCGCTCCGGTCGACCCACTGATTCTCCGAGTCGGGGTATCCCTTCCATTTCACGAGGTACTGGAGTTTCCGGGTCCTTCCGAATCTCCGCGAGTCTAGAATCTTCTCAACTTCATATTCCTCTTCTCCGTCTACCAAGTCTGGCGGTGGGCGCTGATAGTTAGGCCCGTGCGTGGCAGTCTCGTGATATCTGGTGAGAAGATCTGTGTGGAACACCGGGTGGATACTCCACTGTGTGGGAAGTTCCAGGCGGTAATTGACTGGGGACATCACCTGCGCCACTCTAAAGGGGCCATGTCTCTTGGGCGCAAGCTTTGCGGTTGGCTGGTTGGTACGTAGGTGGCGTCCTTCTAGCCACACGAGGTCTCCTTCCTTGTATCTGGGCGTGTCCTTGTGTTTGACCCACGACTTTTGCGCCTTGATAAGGAGTGCCTTGGCTTCGTTCCTCGCTTCTCGGAATTGATCAATTCGTAGCGCCACTTGGGGGACAGGTGATGGCCTATCGATCCAATCAGCGCGCGGGTTATACCCCATTAAGAGGTAGAAAGGGGACTTCCGCGTGGTCTCGTGAGGCCAGTGGTTATGCGTGAATTCTGCGATAGGGAGGTACGCCGCCCAATTGTCTTGTCGCTCGTTGGCCCAGAACCGGAGGTATTGTTCCAGCCATTGATTTGTTCGTTCGGATTGTCCGTCCGTCCGTGGGTGGTAGGCGGTGGAGATGTTTTGTGAGATGCCCAGGATGTTGCATAGTTCGCGCGAGAACTTGGATGCGAAGCGCGGGTCCCTGTCGCTGATCACCTTGGTGGGTAAGCCGAATCTCAGAAAGACGTGCTTAGCGTATAGGGCAGCGGTTCCTTCCGCTGTGATCTCTTCGTTACACGGGATGAAGATGGCTGCTTTCGAGCAGTCGTGGTCGGTGACAGTGAGGATGGAGTCGAACCCTTGCGAGAGCGGCAGTTTGGTGATGAAGTCGAGTGCGATGGTTTCAAAGGGGAGTGCCTCGGGGTTTGGGTATATTGGAGAAAGCGGTGCTTTGGTAGGTCGGTTGTTTGCCTTGTGTCTCTGGCATTCGGCGCATCCCTTGACGTAGTCCAGTACGTCCTGGCGGAGGTTTGGCCACCAGTAGAAACGTCCTACCAACTGCGAAGTCTTGTTGATGCCTGGGTGGCCATAAACCGGAGGTACATGGTGTGCGGAAATGATACTTCTCTTGTCGTAGAGTCCGCCCGTGACTACTCGTCTTCCGTCCTTGTACCAGGTACCCTCGACCTTCTTTAGTCGGTGTGCATCTATCCAGGGGCGGAGGTGGTCTTCGTCTTGGTGGTAAGTGGAGTCCGGTCGTTCCATCTCTTCGGGTCCGATGGTTGCGGTGGTTGGCATTATGGTCTCGACTCGAGTGGCCCGTACGAAGAGCGCGTCGGGGAGTACCACTACGTCTTTGTTATCGTCGTCTCCACGGTCGTAGTCTGGTCTTCGTGAGAGTGCGTCTGCCCTTCCGTTTGCGGTGCCCTTGATGTGGTGGATCTCAAAGTCGTATTCGGAGAGTTCCAGCACTTCCCTTGCGATACGGCGACTTATTCGTTGTGGGGATCTCCAGTATTGTAGATTGAGGTGGTCCGAGAACACCTTGATCTTGTGGGGGGAGCCCGCTAGTAGGGGGCGCCAGTGGCGGAATGCTTTGACGATGGCTAGTAGTTCAAGGTCGTAGATGTCGTAGTTTCGCTCGGCCTCGTTGAGTGTTGCTGAGTAGTATCCTATGGGGTGTCGTTTACCGTCCTCCTTGCGTTGTAAGAGTACGGCACCCACCGCGAATCCAGATGCGTCTACCTCCAATTCGAATTGTTCCCGGGTGTCCGGGTGTGCTAGCACTGGCTCGCTCGTCACCAGGTCCTTGAGCTTTGTGAATGCGGTTTCCTCGTCAGGGCCCCAGTGCCACTCCGTGTCCTTTCGTGTTAGACGGTTTAAGGGGCGTGCGTGGGTTGCGAAGCCCCTTATGAAGAGGCGGTAAAAGTTGCAGAAGCCGAGAAAAGATCGGACCTGTTTGACTGTGGTAGGCGTGGGCCAGTCGCGGATGCCGGCGACCTTGATGGGGTCCATGCGAGTCACCCCCTTTTGAAGGATTACCCCCAGGTAATCAATCGAGGTTGCGCCGAAGACGCATTTCTCTGGTTTGAAGTACAAGTCAAGGTCCTTGGCGACCTGCAGTATGTCACGTACCGCTGCGACGTGGCCCTTCCTGCCGTTGCGTGAGGCTATAGCGACGTCGTCGATGTAGACCCGGATTGTGGTGCCCAATGCTTCATGTTTCAGGATAGTGGGTCCGCAGGCGAAGTCCATCATTGCCTGGAAGGTTGCGGGCGCGTTAGTGAGACCGAAGGGCATGACCAGTGGCTCGAAGAAGCCGTAGCGTGTCTTGAAGGCGGCCTTTTCTTCGTCGCCCTCTTTCATGCGGACGTTGTTGTATCCCCAGCGGACGTCCAGTTTAGTGTAGATGTCCGCGTTTCCGAGGTCCGTAATGAGATCTTGTATGAGCGGTAGTGGGTATTGGTTACGCACGGTGAAAGAGTTGATCTTTCGGTAGTCCTGCACTGGCCGCAGCTTTCCGTCTTTCTTTTTGACGAAGAAGAAGGATGATGCGTACGGGGATTTCGACGGGCAGATGTAGCCCTTCTGTAGTTGTTCGTCGAGGAATGTCCGGAGCGCCTCGTCTTCCTCGCGGGACATGGGGTAGATCTTGCACTCTATTGCGGTTGGGGCGTTTTGGTGAAGTCTATGGCGTGGTCCCAGGGTCGTCTGGGTGGAAACCGGTGTGACTCCTTCTCGCTAAATACATCGGCGAAGTCTGCGTATTCTTCCGGGATGGCAGTGACGGTGGTGTGTTGCTGTGCTTGTATGGCTAGGTCGGTGGCGAGGGTGCGCATTTTGACCTCCTCCCACTCCTTGTTAAGTTCGCACACTGCCTGTTGCTTTTCGTCGTTTGTGAACTCGGTGGGTTCAGTTGGGGAGAATGCGATGGTGACTTCTCGTCTTGTAGGGTGCGTAGTCCGGAGGACCACCGGGTATGCGTCTTCCTTGATGACGGCGTGTTGCCAGCTGATTTGGGGCTCGTAGGCGGCTAACCAGGGGTACCCGAGAACGACGTCTTCGTCGCCAGTGTCGGTGATGAGGAAGCGCATCACCTTTCTGGTTCCCTTGGTCTCTACTTCGAGATCTGCGCAGTGGGTGATTAGTCCTGCTCGGTTCTCGGATTTATCGATGTTCCATATCTTTTTGGGGGTGTCTAGTTCCTTTAACCCGATCCCCATTCGTTTCGCGAATGTGGGTTTGATGAAGCTGTCTGTAGCTCCGCTGTCCACTAAAGCTTTTACTTCGGCCATGTTGTAACTCGTTCGGACGGATACTGGAATTCTCAACGATCGGTAGCGTGTGATTATTACAGAGTTACAACGGAGTGCCCTCACCCAGGCCGTCGGGTTCAGGCGTTTGGAAAATCCTCTCTTCCCCACAGTTCTTGAAGGACTAGGTCCTTTACTTCGTCCGGTGCTCCGGCCACTCCCTGCAGCCAATCCTTAGCTTGTTGTTGTGGCGTGGCTGCGGCGCGTGCCTCCACTCTTGGTTCTTGGGCGCGGTAGTCGGTTTCGGACCTCCGATTGCTGCTTCCTTGTGCGTTGTTGCGGTGCTGTGGACAGTCACGACTGAAGTGTCCTTTTTGACTACAGGTATAGCAGATGACTTCCCTTGCGTCTCGGGGGAAGCCCCTTCCTCTGCCACGTCCCCTCGGCCCGCCGCGCGGTGGGTACGGAGGTCTTTGCTGGTTGAGTACAAATTCTGCTCCCGCGAGTCTTGTCTGGGAGTCTTCAGCTTGTGCTCCTCTCGCTCTTGCTCGGTCTGCGGAGGTGTCCATTGCGTTTGGGTCGCGGTACGGGAGGTTTCTGGGTGCCCAGCCACTTTGGGGGGTTCCCCATTGGCTGGGGCGTGGGGTAGTCCTTACAGTGGGTGGTTTGAGCGAATTAAGACGTGCCTGTAGGTGCATGTACTGCTGTTGCTTCTTCATCGCCGCTTGCTTCCATGCCTCGAATGTAGCAGGTTCGTACTGTTCGTAGACCTTGGTGAACAGTGCTCTGGGTAGTCCAGCTGTGAACAGGTCTAGCGTTTGGGGGGCGTCGAGGTGGTAGTCAGCCTGGCGGGCTAGTCGTTCAAAGGTTGCTACGTAGCTGTCGATGTCTCCGTCCTTCATGTGGACGCCTTTGCGCAGTTCCATTTGCGCCTGTTCTTTCTCCATAGTGTTGGCAAATCGCCTAGTAAAGGCGCGTAGGGTTTCCTCCCAAAGGCGGCGAGTATGTTCGGGGAAGCCGGTGTCGATCTGTCGTATGAGCCAGTCGGTCATGTACATTACCCACTCGTTGACTTGTTCTCCTTGAATGTATCCGAGGAAGAGGAGTGAGCGTCGATAGTAGTTGCGCATGATGTCGCTTGTACTGTTGATCCCTTGGTAGAGGTTCCACTGTGCCCTAAATTGCAGGGCCTTAGTGCGGTTGCCGTCGAAGATCTGGGGCGGATTGCCTTGTAGTCTGTCTGAGGGTCGGGGTTGGTTACCTATGGGGGGTACTCCAGGGAATCCCCCTCCTCCGGGCGGTCCTCCACCTCCGTGCGGTCCTCCTCCTCCTCCGGGTGGTCCTCCTCCGTGAGGGTGGCTTCTTCCGCCGCCTCCTCCTCCTTCGGGTGGGTCTGGTTCGTCTGGGCCTATGGCCCTCATCAGAGCTGCGTCGTCCGCGTTCATGCGGTGTCCGGTGCTAGGATCGATCGGGAGTAGGTCTTCTGGAACTCCGTCTTGTGGCCGTTGTATGGGGTCTAGTTGAAGTGCGTATGTCGGTTCTAGTTGGGTAGTTGTCATCTCGTTAGGTGAGTGAACGATGATCTGCTCAGCTTGTGTTCCTTCGTTTAATGTTATTCCCCTTGCTAGGTTGGCTAGCTCCTCCTCTTCTTCCGCGTTTACTTGCGAGAGGTGGTCCTCTTCCTCGCTGTTTCGTTCTGACTCGGAGTCCTCTTCTTCTTCTGTGGTGCTGGCGGCTGGTGCGCCGTCGATTGGTCCAGCTCGCGCAAAAGGAACCACTTCGCTTTCCAAGATATCGCAGCGATATTCGCTTGTGGTTGGGCGAACTACCGTGCGTACCCCTGCGTCGTTTGTTGCGAGTATGCACCAACAGGTATGCTCGAAGCTGAACTCAACTGGGTAATAGCGACTTGGTCGATTTGGGAAATCGACAAAATATCCGGTCTCTCCTCTGTGCGTCCTCCACCTAGCGGCTTTCAGGTAGCGTGTAGGGACGTTCCGTTCTCCTCGTTCTGGGATGGTGTATGCTTGGACTTGGTTCCAGCCCCACCGGTCTGCTGTTGTGGGCGCCACTGTGGTGGTAAGAAAGCTTGGTCTTAATGTTGCGTTAGGCCCGTCCTAACGTGCTCGACTTGAGCGTTGGTACAGTGGCGAGACTAGCGAGGAACGACTTAGCGAAAGTAGATACACGTCCGTAGTAGGAACGTGATCGTCCACAGCACTGGGGCTAGTTCCACCAGGCGTATACGTTCTCTTGCGACCTGCCAGACAAAGGCCAGGCGCACTAAGAGGCCTAAGGAGAGAGAGAGGGACGCGACTAAGAGGAACCAGAGAATTGTGACTGGTGATTCAAGAAGACCAAGCTGAGGAGCTCGGTCTTCGTACAGCCTAGTAGATATACAGTTGACGAGGAGCTTTGAAGCTCCTCCCGAAAGTAAAGTACCCTATAGCGATAGTAGCTCGAACCCTACTACAACTATCCCAGGTATGAGTAAAGTCCGATACATGTGATAACCACTACACGCTGACTGATACGACTGTCCCTGACTAATACTAGGGTAGTCAGAACCCCACGAGTCCGCCATCCGTACCGATGAGTCCGATCGTGACATGCGGGGTCGGATACAGTCGAAATTGTCATAACGCATAGCGTGATAATGCATATTTTTAATAACGCATTGGGTTAGGGCTCTGAATCATTGAATACATAGGGAAGCGCCGGTGAAATTGCATAATACATAACGCATGGAGAGTTGGCCATCAAATATGCATTATTGAGGGGTCCGGAGCCCGAGTGTGCGCTCATCGTGACTCAGAACCTTGCTTTTCCTACGTTTTCCTTTGGCCCAACCATGCCCATTGACCAAACCCGCAAAGTCCGAGCCAAACTTGGACCATATGCCTCAAAACCCGGCCCAAAGGCACCTCGGAAGGCACCTGCCACTTCTGCCATCACCGCCAAAAGCCGTCAACGCAAGAATCTCACAGTCAATGACTGGTTGACAGTTTTTGCCTTCATTGACACCAATGCTGGCATCTCACAAACAAGTGTATGCGATCATTTCCATTCCCTTGCCAATGGTGCCCTTGAATTCAACCAAGCAACACTTTCACGGAAGCTCAAGAAGCGAGAAGAAGTCGAAGCTTATGCGACCTCATTTCCAAATGCAGCATCAACCAAACGTGAGCGCATTGTCACCCGTCCTGATGTGGATCAGGCCCTGTATCTCTGGGTCAAGTCAATGGAGGCTAAAAAGGAAATCGTGACGGGCTGCATGCTGTGTGCCAAACGAGGATTTTTTGAGCAGGAACTTCAGGTGCCCGAGGAGGCACGGATGCAAGGGGAGGGGTGGTTGGCCTCATTCAAGAAAGCGTAAGTGATTTATTAATCTGAGACTCATTTGTGGCTAACGAGACAATAGATATAAGATCTGCGAGACCAAAAAACATGGCGAAGCAGGCTCGGCAGACCAGGCAGCAGTTGTTGCCGAAAAAGCAAGAGTCCAGGAGATTCTCGCTCAGTTCGCACCGAAGGATTGGTTCAACCTTGATGAGACGGCACTGTTCCCGTATGCAGTCCCTGACCGTGGGCTGGCAACTGTTCACATCAGCGGAAAGAAGATTAATAAATTCCGGATCACGTTGACCCTTCTCTGCAACGCAGATGGGTCACAGAAGTTTCCAATCTTCTATATTGGCAGAGCCAAGCACCCTGTGGCATTCAACCGACAAGATCCAAACCGGGCAGGATTCCGCTACCGGCACAACAAAACGGCGTGGATGACATCCCAGTTATTTGACGAGTGAGATCTTACCCATATGGTGTGCCGCGTGCGTGATTACCCACTCATCCCACCCAAGGTACATCCGGGAAGTCGACATTGTGATGCGTCTGCAGAGTCGGAAGATCGTTCTATTTATCGACAACTTTAGTGGGCACAACACCGAATACAATCCAACCAACATCAGATTGGAGTTTTTCGCACCAAATCTGACCGCTTTTGTCCAACCACTTGACGCTGGGATCATCCGCTGTTTCAAGGCTCACTATCGTAAATTGTTCTGTCAACGCGCTCTGGAACTCGACACAATTGGAAAGGAAAACATATTCGAAATCAACATTCGCGAGGCCATGCTGATGACAAAAGAAGCCTGGGATGCGGTTCAGCCAACGACAATCAAAAACTGCTGGAACCATACAGGAATCCAGCGTGGCCCGATCATGCTACGCGTTCCAGCGAGGCGTGGTCACGAACATGGGGTCAGTCAAACTCAAGGTCAACCTTCACCAGAAGCATGGAACATCCTCGAAGAACTTGCAACGTCACGGAAAACCCTACCAGAAGCGGAAGACGCTCTAAAGAGTATCTATGGCAGCATGTACCGGGACTCAGTCTGGCGACCAGCCCTTGCTGCACTTACGGGATCAGAGACGACGGAAGCAGCTCTTGATGAACTGGAAAAGTTCAAGGCCGCACAAAAGGCCGCAGCTGAAAACGGCACAGTCGAAGTGGGGGCCTGGGATGAGCCAATGACAGTGGTGGAAACCGAGCTTATGGAAGCAGTTTCAGAACTCAAAACTCGTCGATGCATTTTCGGGCCACTTCCGAGTCTTGAAGACCTGGTAAACCCTCCTGGTGAGCTGGGGAGTGGCGAAAATCCCGATAAGTTTGAGAGTGACGCCGATATCATTGAAGTGGTGCGTAGAGGAGTTGATGGGGAGGTAGAGGAGGAGGGTGATGACGACGAGATTGAGGAGTGCCCACCACCTCAGATGAGTAGGGCAGAGATGGCTAAACGCTGCGAAACTCTCAGATTAGTCTGCATTGATGTGGGAGTCGAGGCATCATATGAACTTTCTAAAGTTTTGAGGAAGTTTGAGGCCCAGTTGAGGGTAATGAATTTGCACAAGAGCACCCAGCAGAGGCTGGATGGGTGGCTTGAAGCTGGTGCATCGTCGCTGTCGTCGTAGACACTTATCGATTACTGCGGCCTTGACTGTGGCACTGTATCCGGAAATCCCCGGACTGTGGGAAAACCGTGGTCTTGCATATTTCTGATAACGCATAACCTTTCGGGGCTGAATCACGTTATGCGTTATGACAATTTCGACTGTATGCCATAGCCTCGGCGTACTGAACGTCGAGGTTCGCCTCGACGTGGGGGTTTCTCGCATCGTATGTCCCGCCGTTGACTTCTACGACGGTGAAGGTTGCATAGGCCCCGTAGCGGTATTTGTTCATGAATATCCCCAGGTCCCACGGGCTAGGGTATTGACTATTAAGCCCCACAATCCCGAGCACGTTCTTGTCCATTGCAGTAGGCGTGTAACCCCACGTTTTGTATTGCCAGCGCAGGAACGACGGTGTGATTTCATTGTCGTCGCGCTTGGACAGCACCGCCACAGGCACTCCAGATTCTACCTTCCCCTGGCTCTGTGCCTCCCTGCCGGAGTGCTTGAGCGGTGCCTTCCACCACGTATGCGGGGAAGCAAAACATGTCGTCGGTGCCACTGTTTGCACATGCGCGTGCAGAGTTGCGGGAAGCGAGTAGCCAATCGTGCGGATAATGGTCTCATTCGTCTCGACGTGCCTGTAGAGCTGATACGACGCGCCGAGAAGGTTGTTGGCTTGGGAAATAGGCACGCCGGTGAGCGTCAGGGAACTGCCGCCGTGCGTCACCGAGACGGACTCAGAGGGCACGCTGTGGTGTCCAAGCCAGGAATGGACGAGCTCGAGCGTGTCTGGGCCCGGTGCGACAAGCTCTGCTACCTGTTCCCTCGACAGGTGTGCGCCGTATCTACTCCGGAACAACGTAACACGTGAGTCTCTGCGCTCGCGAAGGAACGGCGGAGAGGACGCACTTCGGGTGCGTTGGGTTGCTGACCTCATGGAGCACCTCGATGAGGGAGTTCTTGCGCTGGGGCTCGAGCGCCACGCAGAGGTCGATCGTGGTGCCAGCGGGCGGGGAGCCGAGGATCTCCCACATCGATGGGATTGTGCTCCAAGAATGCTTTGTGCGCATGTCATCCCATGGTGAAAGTGTTATAAGGCTGCCGAGGGGAAGGGTGACGAGGATGGAAAGCAAAGAGATCCGGTGATGATGGTGCATTGTTGCAAGGTCACAGAGGCGGGTTTTGTGAAAAAGGCTGGAAAGGAAAGTGAGAAAGCTCTTATGGTGCATTCCCGCGTGCATCATAATAGAAACACAACCCTAAAAATGGGGTTTTGGGGTATCGAATCCTCTACTGGGTTAGGCCTTCCGGTCCGTTGCAGTGCCCTACGTTTTGTATTGGCGGTGCAGGAATAATTTGCGGTTGGGCAGCACCAGCGCGGGCTCCCCAGCTTCTGCCTCGCCTGCCTCACCGCTACCCTGCCGAAGTTCTTGCGCAGTTCCCGCCACTGCATACGCAAGGAGGCAAAACACGTCGTTGGCACTACGGTTTGTACATGTGCGTGCAGCGCTGCGAGAACTTGGCGAGTAACTGATTGCGCGGATAATGGTCTCGTTCATCTCGATGTGCATATAGAGCTGATACGACGCGCCGAGAATATTATTGGCTTGGGAAATAGGCACGCCAACGAGCTTCAGCTGCTATCGTGTGTCACAGAGATGGACCCGGTGGGTGGTGTCCAAGCCAGGAACGACGCAGACGTGCTTTCGGTGCGTTGGGTCCAAGTTGGGTCGCTGACCTCGGATAGTACAGTACATCAATAAGGGCGCCGCTGTCCGGTGGGACGTCGTAAGTCCACCGAGGGGAAAGGTGACGAAGAAGTAGAGCACAGAGATCCGGCGCATAGCTATAGGAGGTCACAGAGTCGGTATCTAATATAAGTTACAGTGTGGTTAAGAAGGTTGAATGTTCGGAATGCCCTAATGATTGGAACCGTGGGTGAACTTTCAACTTTATGGTACATCTCCGCGTGGGAACTAAAATTGAGGCACATCAGAATAAAGATAGAAACGAGCACAACCGCGAGTTACTCTGTCAAGCAGTGCTGTAACTTGGGTTTGGACCCTGGTATTGACACCTGGACGGAGGCATAATTGCGGGCGAAATCCGGCCAGGTTCCATACCCCATGAGGCATCCAAAGTCACGGTGTTAGGGCCCTTTGATGCGCATCCTCCGTGGCTGCCAGTTGCGAAGAACCAATGCCTTCAACGAACTCGATAGGCTACTACGTACCAGCCGGTTTCTGAATCGAAGTCAGAAGCTCCGCACAACTCTTGGCACAACTCTTGTTTTCAACCACCATATCCGGCGCTGGAATGTCTTGCTGGGTGGCAGATGCTCTTCAAGTTGTGCCGGCCCTTCCCGATGAATTCTTGGGTAGTATACCTGTGCCAAGTTCAGACTCTTCAGAGGACCTCAGGCTGGAATCTTGCCTGGAACTCCATCACCCGGCCAGACAAGCATTATTCTGCGAGGTTGATTCTTAAAACGTCCCTAACATGGCATTATACTGTTCCTCTCCGTGTAAATATTTTCCAAACCAAATTGCTACTCTCTAAAATGTCGCGCCTTGCGTCGCGCTACCCAACAGGTTGATGCAACTGCACAAAGGCCGGCCCGGAGTGCCGGTCCGCCGTCGCTAAGTTAGTCCGAATAATTAGTCACTCCTCCGTCGCTCCCACTCCATTCAGCTTGTTCATTCACCATGCTCGTCGTCCGCAAAACCTCAAAATCTGTGAGCACCCCTCACAGTGTGCTATGACCCTGGTCTCATTAGCCTTTGCTCCTCGTAGACAGTGTCGCGACTTGCGCGGCACACCCCGGTCACGGCCTTGCAAGTTGGCCGCTGGCAGCGGTCAACACGCGGACTGGCGACCCCTTCGGGACAGTATGACGCGGTAGTCATCGGTGGAGGTATGTTTGTGCCTTCGTCTTATACTGGAGGCGAGGTGCATAACGACCGTTGGTTTTATGATAGGTCCCGGTGGTTACGTGGCTGCAATCAAGGCGGCCCAACTTGGGCTTAAAGTCCGTTCGTGGCTGCGTCGGCCATTTGCCCTGTCGCTCATCTCATTCTACTCCAGACCGCATGCATAGAAAAGCGCGGAACGCTAGGTGGGACATGTTTGAACGTTGGCTGCATCCCCTCCAAGGCGATGCTCAACAACTCACACATTTACCATCAAACGCTTCATGATATCAAGAAGCGCGGCATCGATGGTGCGTCCCAAACTTCTTCTGATTTTTTATTACTGATATTAAAAAAAATCAAAATAGTCGAAGGCGTCAAACTAAACCTTCAGCAAATGCTCAAAGCGAAAGAAGACTCGGTGAATGGTCTCACGAAGGGGATCGAAATGCTCTTCAAGCAAAATAAAGTCGACTACATCAAGGGAACTGCTTCATTCGTCTCCCCCAAGATCATTTCCGTGCAGCTCAACGACGGTGGCGAGTCTACTATGGAAGCGAAGAACGTCATCATCGCGACAGGGTCCGAAGTGGCACCTTTCCCCGGTGGCGTTATCGAGATAGACGAGCAACAGATCGTCAGCTCGACTGGTGCGCTTTCATTACAGAAGGTCCCAGAAAAGATGGTCGTCATTGGTGGCGGGATCATTGGACTGGAGATGGGCAGCGTATGGAGTCGACTAGGTGCCGAAGTGACCGTTGTCGAATTTCTTAATAGCATTGGCGGGGTGGGCATCGACGAGGAGATCTCGTGCGTCCCCTCGACCTGCACATACGGTGTTGCTGTCCTCTAACATATCACGGCGTGCTTAGGAAACAGTTCCAGAAGTCACTGACGAAGCAGGGTCTCAAGTTCAAGCTGAGCACCAAAGTGCTCTCCGCAGAGAAGAAGGACGGGAAGGTGGTCGTCACGACGGAGGCTGCTAAGGACGGGAAGCAGGACTCGGTGCGCTATTCTTATTTTTCATTGTCAGCGAGAGGATTTACGTGGCACGACGCAGCTCGAGGCAGACGTCGTGCTCGTCGCCGTCGGCCGTCGACCATACATTCAAGGCCTCGGCCTCGAAAATGTCGGCGTCGAAGTCGACTCGCGTGGGCGCATCGTGATCGACGACCAGTTCAACACGAGCGTACCAAACATCAAATGCATTGGCGACGTCACCTTCGGACCGATGCTCGCGCACAAGGCAGAAGAGGAGGGCATCGCCGCGGCGGAGTACATCCACAGCGGGCACGGCCACGTGAACTACGGCACGATCCCAAGCGTCGTGTACACGCACCCCGAGGTGGCGTGGGTCGGCAAGACGGAGCAAGAACTCAAGGCGGACGGCGTAAAGTACAAGGTCGGCCGGTTCCCGTTCCTCGCGAACTCGCGGGCCAAGACGAACATGGACACCGAGGGCCAGGTGAAGTTCCTCGTTGAGGCGGAGACGGACCGCATCCTCGGGGTGCACATCATCGGTACGTGTGCTGTTTTCCGCGTTTGGGACCGAGTTGCTGAGTTTCTTGGATCCAGGTCCTAATGCTGGTGAGATGATTGCAGAGGGTGTGCTTGCGCTCGAATACGGTGCGAGCGCCGAGGACATCGCACGCACGACACACGCACACGTATGTTGCTCCTTTCTCGCTACTTCATCCTGTCTTGACCACGACTTGCCGTCCCCTCAGCCAACATTGTCCGAGGCGTTCCGCGAAGCCGCCCTGCAAGTGTCCTCCGGGAACGCGATCCACTTCTAGATTAGAGTAGAGAACGAGGGCCGATCTGCGAAGCGTCGCGCGCATATATATCGATTACGTTTACATCCCCGTTGGGTTGTTCACCACCCTGTTTGTATATGGAACGCCTGCGACGTGGCATCTACAGTCAATTCTAATCTCCTCTCATTCCTCCCTTTCTTTTTTGCCTGGTGGGTCACCCTTCTCATGGTGACTTGGACATACGACGTGCCGATCATTGGCGGGAGGCTCAGGCCCAGTTTTCTTTTTGAATCACTCGGGTAGCTGATGGTGTATCCGAGCCTGAGCTACAAGTCGTCCTTGCCCGACCGGTGCTGTAGAGGGTGCGGGGTCGGATACGGCTTCGGTGTGTTGGATGCCGGGGTTTGGCCCGGAGTCGGAATGGCCGGGGTTGGATCGTATTCCCCATCGTTGACTCATACGGCGGTGAAAGTTCCGCCAGCCCTGGGCCTGACCGAGTCCGTATGGTGTCCGAGCATGAACGCGGCCGGGACACTGCCCCGGATCTCCCGCAATCCCAAGAACTTTCTGGTCCTTGTTCTGGTCTGTTGCAGACTGCGATATTCCGCGATAAATATAAATATGGACCAAAAAGACACACTGAGTGACGATCCCGGGCCGGCAACCAATAGTACGAATTCAGACACCTCTCATCGACAAAATCAGAGTGTTGACACTGCGAAATCTTTCCATGCCACATCCAACGCCTATCGATGCATACTCAACACGTCGTATGTGGTGCATTCCGAGCGCTGCCGCGCCGCACAGATGAAATCATCAACCAGACCCACTCAGGCTGGCAGGAGCAGGCGTGTGAATCTTCCCACGTCGACGGGACTGCGGTGCTGCGTTAGTAGACCAGAGTCGTTCCTCATTGCTACTATCTAATCTAAAAGTACAGTGAGGACTGCTACGCCGCAGGCCCGCAGTTACGAAAGACCTGAGGGGTAGTATACTTGCCATGCTAGTCGTCAACACGATGGGTGGCGACTCTGGTACGCAGTTCTATATCAATATCAATGCTGGTGTCTTCAGGATCACCGCCCGGTCTCACTAAGACCTTCCTCTATGTCTACCAACCCTTCTGGTACCCTCCCTGGACTTCCAACCGAGCTACTCATTCGGATTTTTTCTCACCTACAGGTTGAAGACCTGTTGTCAGTCCAGCACACATGCCGCAGATTTTGTGATGTCATCTCCGGCAGCGACTCCCTGCAGTATTTCCTGCATACCGAAATCAATCTCCTTGAAGACCTCCTCCCTCCCGACTTCTCTCTCCACGACCGTGTTGCCCTTCTGAAACATCATGAAACTGCGTGGAACAATCTGCAGCTCAACAAGTTCGCACGACTTACGGCTAGTAGCGAGGAGTCTCGTGCTCGTTGCTATATCCTTCAAGACGGGTACTTGATCTACGAAGTGGTCACGAATACTCTTGCGAGTACTGCACAATACGGATATATAGACCTTTATCATCCAAGCTCTGCTCAACCAAATGCGGAAGCACCCTGGACGCACATCTCGTTAGCATTTCCTCGCCCGCTCTCTGACATTGTGTTCGCTGTAGACCATAACTTGGTTGTGGCCATCAGGTTCTGAACCTTTCCAATACCTCAGCGAGTGGAGTGCTTTACTGACTCGGACATTCTTCAGCGGACATAATAGCTTTTTTGATGCTTCTTTCTTCGAGTTCACAACGGGTGCACGTCATCCCCTCTCATTGGTGGACGGAGTCCCTCTTCCTTTTCCCCCTATTTCAGACTTTAGAAAGCCGAAGGTGGAAGTTTTTGGGGATTATCTCCTGGTGACCACCGTGTCTGATTCCGACCTCATTGAATCATATGGCCGCAATACTTTCTCAGTCGTCTCGTGGAAAACAGGGAGAGCTACACGAGTGAGTGATACATTCTGGTCGTTTCAATTTCATCCAGATTTGACCGGAGTTCCGTAGCTTTATCCAATGTTGGGAGGAATGAGGGTTGTAGTCATCGACCCGGTCAATAACTTGATCGCCCTGATAAAGAGCTCCACGAACACCATATATATTTGCAGGCTTCAGTTCGGATCCGCGGACCCATGCCTACACTCCCTGTGTTTCCTCAGGTTGCCAGGAAACCCCGTCGTGTCCATGAGCGGTGTGGAGTGGATACCGACTTCGAAGCGTCAGGGATCCCGATCATCTCGGGGGCGACCGTTTCCCTTCCGCCCTTACAGAGCTAGTACTATTGGGCTCACCCTCAGTTACAGAACCGGAGACGGTCCTCGCCAGTATTCCATGTTTGTCAGTATCGGAGCGCTCCTCTCTGCTGCCCACTCTGGTGTGCGTCACGTGCCTTGGGCTGACTGGGGCCCCGCCGGTACCCGTATTCTCCCTCTTGGAAATGGCATTCTGCCAAGGCCGGCTGGCCCTTTCTGGATCACAAATTACGCGCCTTTGGTAGTCCGCGATTATGATTCCCTCCGTGCACGGTACATCAAAAGGAAAAAGAAAAAGACGTCCGAGCCGTCGATCTCGGACCCCTCCATGCCTTCCCCCGGGCCACCCTCAACTAGATTACTTGGTGAACACTGGATAGAGGGCGAAGTCAAGACCCACTTGCCATTTTGCAAGTTTGTGGCGGGGGATCTAGCTTTAAAACGGGTAGTGCAGGTTGTGGCAGATAGAGAGTGGGTCGTCGTAATCTCACGGACGGTATGTTGTTCTATGCTCATTCACCCTTGAGAGAGACCGACCACGCGCACGAATAGAAAAGTGGTAAAGGAACTTCTATTACTGTATACCATGTGGGTTAGATCGAGACCGTGGTGGATTTTTTACAGCCAGAGGCGTCCGCGGGGATTGCGTGCATGCGTACCACCGCGTGTCTCCGCACTCGCCTTGTACAAGTCCACGAATATTTTCGGCGTTCCTTAGGGGCATGTATGATTTATTCCGGCTGCCTGTGCGTTCTATATTTTCCTGATTATTCCAGTCCTCTTGGGTCCTGCGACCGAACAAGTCTGTGATGTATACTTACCAGTGAAGGCCGGCAGATGTGATTTATTCAGGGGTATACGTTTCGCACAAATCCCACACGTCCGCGCATTGGAGAATTCGCGACCATGGGTTGAGTAGACGACGACTCGGATTCGTCGATGCATTGATGGATGGGAGAATTTTGAATGTAACGCATGGCATGGCTAGGAATCACGTAGTTGGCGTGGGGATGTCGATCGGCCGACTTCAAGAGGATTCAGACACAATTGTATACAACAGTACGGGATAGTATGCAATTGTGAATGTGTCGCCGGCTCCAAACTCAACAAGATCGGGCTCGGGCCGGCAGACAATTGGCTGACTCGGATACTCCAACAACAATTAAATAAATCAGAGGGTTGACACTCTGTGAATCTCTCACAAGCATGCCGCGTCCAACGCCTATCGATGCGTACCCAACCAAGACGTCCGACCTTCAAATCGACACCGAAGACATCTTGCAGGAACAGATCCCGCCAGACGGTGGCGGACGGGTCCTGCACAAGAACGCGCACCTGCAGTTCCTCGTGCGCAATCTCGCCCAGGGCTTCCCGGCGCGCTACATGAGCCAGGATGCGAGCCAGCCGTGGCTCATGTTCTGGACGCTCCAGGCGTTCAGCACGTTGCAGATCGCCATCGATCCCGACAACAAGCAGAGGTGCCCGCCGTCGTCTTGCGCGCTTCTGCGCCCGCGCGTTCCTGCGTGCTGAATGTTTGGGTGTTAGGGCGATCGATACCATCATGCATTGGCAGCACCCCGACGGTGGGTTTGGCGGTGGACCGGGGCAGGCGGCGCACTTGCTGGCTACCTATGCTTCTGTGTGCTCTCTCGCGATCGTTGGACGCCCTGGTCCGGAGGGGGGCTGGGATCAGATAAACAGGTGCGCCGGATGAATCGACGTCGGTAGGACTGTTCCCCAATGCAACAGGAAGAGAGAAACTGTACAACTGGTACATGTTGCTGAAGAAGCCGGACGGATCCTTCATCGTGTCCAACTACGGAGAGGTCGACGTTCGGTATGGCGGTCCTCCTCTCTCACTAAATGGATCACCTCACTTAGTGTCGCGGTTAGGGGTATATATTGCCTCCTAGTCGTTGCACACCTGCTTGACATCGTCACTCCGGAACTCATCAACGGGACTGCGGCCTTCATCGCGTCCTGCCAAACCTACGAAGGAGGCTTCTCTTCTGCATCACACCCACATTTTGTCGACAACATGCTCTCAGCATGCCGACCCAGTCTCGGTGAGGCCCACGGGGGATACACATTCTGCGCGCTTGCGTCGTGGGTGTTGCTGCGGCCATACATCCCATCGAATGACGATGCGCCACGTGTGGATACGCGCCGGTTGTTGCGCTGGCTCGTGCACATGCAAGGATCGGAGATAGAGCTTGGCGGGTTTAAGGGACGAACGAACAAGCTCGTCGACGGGTGTTACTCATGGTGGGTCGGTGGCGCGTTTGCGCTGCTGGAAGCGCTAGGGGTATCCGGTGTCCCCGAGACGCCGCCGCCGCGCCCAGGCACGCATGCCGAAGACGGATGGGATGACGTTGACGGTGCGTTCCCAGTGACCAACTGCCGGGTGCCCTCGGGTGTAAATGACGACGCTGCTAGATTCGCTCTTCAATCGGCGCGCGTTGCAGGAGTACATCCTCATCGCCGGACAGCATCCGGCGGGAGGTCTGCGCGATAAACCGCCAAAGCAAGCGCGAATTTATTTCTTCTATTTGTTTACTTTCGCTCACGTTGTACGTAGGAACGCTGACGCCTACCATACTGCGTACTGCATATCCGGCCTATCGGTCGCACAGCACCGTGTGTGCCCTTCACCTGCGTGGCGGGCCGAGGTGCGTGCGATGTGGAAGGGCGAAGATGGCGTCCGCGCTACAGCTTTTGCCGAAGCTCTCTCTTGGACTGAGGAAGCTGGTGCCTCTCATGTTGTCGGTTCGGCTGCCAACCGTGTCGTACGTTGCATATCTGCTTGTTCCGACGTCCCGTTGCTAAGGGTGCTGCAGAACGCCACACACCCTCTTTTCAATCTAACCATCACCCACACGGAGGGTATTATGGCACATTTCTATAAGCAGACCGTGCCGAAGCGAGTACCGAAGCGGTCACCTTGATCACCTTGCAACCAAACATTTTCCGCACTGAACGAGATGCTGCGAGTATCGCCTTTGAACTATTGATTCTCACTTCGTTAGTTACGCAAAATATGTATCTTGATAGGTTTCGAGGCTTCATCCGAGTCAGAGTCGGCAAGGGCCGTCTTACGTTACCAAGCGCTTTCACTTGCTGCGAATCCGAGACTCAAAGACTGTAACTTGACGACCTTTCATTTCCTTGAGACTCCCTTCATTTCTAAAAAGTACCAGCAAACATCTCTCCAAATGTCCTACGATCTTTACGAAGAAGACCACTTTCTCTCTCCTTCGTCCTCAACCCCCAAGAAGTCACCACCCTCAAGACATACTTTGTCTCGCAACCGGTCCAACACCTCCCTCCGCGGCGGCGCCTCATCTCTCGCGCACGAACTCGCAGTAGCACTCCTACCAGAGCCCACAGCGGGCTCGAAGCTGCTCGCCGAGGAGTTTGGCATCGAGTATGACGAGGGAGCGGAGGGTATCGACGGTATGCCCCCACACGACTCCAGCGTGCCCTCCTTCGCCGTCTCCAGCGATCTGGACCCCTCGATGGCCCTCGAACTCGACGCGGCCGCCTCCGGCTCAAGCACCCCCGGCGTGACCGACTCCGACGACACCCTCGACCCGACGTTCCACTCTTCCCCCGCACCGCGCGCGCCCACGCGCAGCCAGCCCGAGGCCGACGCCATGGCGCTGCTCTCGCAGAACCTCGAGTCGACAGAACAGTTCCTTGCGCATCTACGCCACCTCGACACGGACGGGCCCGCGCCGCTCGCGCTCGAGGCGCTCGCGGCGGACATCATCAGCCGGCTGAACGAGACCGCGCGCGACCGCGAGGAGCAAGTCCGTGAGCTCCTCAAGTGCGAGCGCGAGTTCCAGCGCATCGCCACGGAGGTCGGCGGCGCCGACGCGCTGGCGGGCCTGGACGCGCTCGAGGACCCCGCACCGTCCTCCGCGCCCCCTTCCGCGCCCGCGCCCGCACCCGCGCTCGAACCCGTCGCCGAGGAGCTGTCCTTCTCGCACCACGAGTGGGAAGTCGACCCCGACGCAGAACTCCTGCACCAGCCCGACGGCGCCGAGTCCGACATGGACGTAGGCGTGGATGTGGATGTACATGGCGGCAGCAGCAGCGACGGGTCGCCGCTCAAGGACACCTTCCCTGTCTCGCCACCACCGCCACCGCTCCCGGCATCGGGGACCGTGGTCGCGATCCCGCACCTGGTGCACCTGCGCACGCACACCGCGTCGCTCGTCTCGAGCCTGACGGCGCTCTCGGAGCACGCGCAGGTGAACGGCGCCGCGACGACAGACGCGGGGCGTAAGATCCGCGCGCTGAAGAATAAGCTGGGCGGGTGGCGCACGGACTGGGACAGCGCGGAGCGCAGCCGTGCGCGCATCGAGCGGTGGGAGACGGGCGTCGATGTCGAGGGAGCACGCCGCGTGGACGGTCGTGCCTTCGTGGCGGAGCATTTGCGTGAGTTTGAACGCGTGCTGTTCGAGGCGAATATGAAGACCCAGGCGATCATGGCCCCGTCATAGTGTTACTTAGAAACGGTTACGACTCGGACACTTCCTTTAGTCGTGTTTATAGATGGTTTGGCTTTATTACCATTCCTCCTCCTTTGCTCGATCTCCCGCAACAGTACAAGACTTTACAATACATGTATACCTGTACCCTACATATACCTCAGCTGGCGACACCCAAGGAAGAATAGGGTTGTGGATTGGGTTACATTCATTTGTCCAATTGTGATAGTGCCCATTTATACAAGGATGCGCTTCACTCGTAGCCTCCAATCAATATTCGCCCTTCTGTAATTCGGTATTAACCAGAGTACCTAAACCAACTCGTTCTGAAGGGCGTAGTGTTAAAAGTCAGCAGTACAAGAGAAGCGATAGCACTGACCTGGCCTCGACGGCCTCCTTACGCACTGCTCGTTTCGGGTCGTCTGACGCTCTCGCGAGCTCGCGTAGGACGGTTGCCTTTTGTGGGTGCAGCACGCTATACCGCACAATTTTCGGCAGCACAGCCAGATACTTGAGCGCGCCCACCCGCACTCTCTGTTTTCCCACAAAATGAAAGGGACACCATGGGCGGATAAGTCAATGAAGGCCCTACCGTGTCGGCCATCTCTGAAGCGACGCTGTTCTGCAACATGATGCTCGCAAGGCTGGAAGCGTGCTCTGTGACGACACTGCCTTCCGATGCCGTCTTCGTCTCGGCCTCAACGTCAGCTTGCGCGGCAGAGAGGAGCGTGTCAATGACGCCCGCGCGGAGCGTGGGGTCAGGCAAGGAGAGCCCGCGGAGGAGCAAGGGCATGAGCTGAGGAGAGCGTAAACGAGATGAGGACGGGGTGTGGTGTGCGCGAGAGTAGACTCACCGTGGGCAGTTCATGTTCGTAAGCGGTCTTTGGTATCGCTTTAATGAGTGCCGCGAGCGCAACGAGGTACACAGTTTGCCGTAATGGATCTGGCACAACGTTAGTCGCACAGAGAAGATTCAGTCAAGGGCGGGACGGACCAGTCGAGTCTTGAGCGCCTGCAATGATCTTAGGGAGGGTACTACTTGCATACTTTTGGGCATGAAGTATCTGAGGTGCCGTTGTTAGCTAGCATCAAAGTAACATACAGAGGAGGCGACCTTGATGACGGCGTGGTTGCGCTTGATAAGTCCCTTGTCTGCCGTCCCGATCTGGCCGATAGCGCGCGCGGCGTCCCAACCCACATCAGCATCTCCGAAAAGCTCAAAAAGTCTGTCGACAAATAGGAGTGCTTTTGGGTGGCCTCTGACCAGGAGAGCCCTTGAAATCTGCAAAAGATGAGCAACGATCTCTCAAGAGTGAGGAAGAGGGTGCTCTACTCACCCACGCCCATGCTGAAATGGCACGACGTCGCGTCTCGGGGTCAGGGGAAGTAGCAATTTCTTCGTTCCAGAACGTCGAGAACGTGGCGTCGAGAAAGGCGTCTAGACCTTGCACTACAAGTCAGTGAAGGCCGTGCGCAGCTTACCAGAGTCGCTTCCTACCCAGTGCGTGCTTGTTAATAACTGCAGTAACAACCTGCCATGCGCATTCCCGCTGCGTATTGTTCTTGGCGTACCGAATGCTCCAGTTTAAGAGCTCCTCTAAGAATGCGCCTTCGTCGGCCACCGGGATCTTGACCTATTTTAAGTCAGAGGGCGGCACGCGAAATACCAATATTTGACACTAGCCTCTGGACGTAGGGCTACCACGGCCCCAGAAAACAAAGGGACGAGGCTGGCTTGATCCTCTGGTGCGGCGAGCTACAGCACGATTTAGACGACTAGAGGCTTAAGAAAAGCCAACTCACATCAAAAGGAGAGAAACGTATGTCAACTGGCAGACTCAGGTCGCCGACTGCGAGAGTTGCGACCTCTCCCTTCAGATAAGCAGCGAAAAGTGTCGACGCGAACGTCTCCTGTTTCCTATACCGGCAATCGTCAGAGAGAACCCCGTGATCATGATCTGCCAATGGACTCACTGCGCGGACAGCGACTGGACGACCAAGTTAACCAAGCGCGCAGAAACACCAATGATGCGTGGATCCGCCACGCCCGTGCCCCCCGGACTCCCCGGAGCCAAAAGTACGCCATACGCCGCAAGGTTGAACAACCTCGGGACAAGTCGGTCCACGTACTTCGGCACGTCTAGATCCCCGCGCTCGACCTTACGCGCCAACACGTCCGCAAGTGTAGAGAGCAGTGCATGCGCGTACGCCGCTGAGGGCTCTGTGTCCTCGGGTACTGTCGTAGGGGCGTAGAGAAAGCTCAGGCGAACAGACAGGCGAACAACGAGTGTTTCGAAGAGATCAGGCTGAGTGCACAAGTGTGACAACGCAGAAAGACCCCTGCGGTATTTCTCGCGTCCTTCGATATCCTCTCGCACGGGGGCATGTTCTGGAAGTGTAGAAAAAAGAAATGGGAGAGTCATCTGCGCGATATGGGATGGCGTATTACAGGAGATGGTTTTGAGAAGATCAAGGGCATCGCTATGCTGCTATGAGCAACGAAAACCTTGCCAGCTGATAAGAGAACGGGTACCTTGCGCCAAGGTCCTCTCGCTGATCAGAAATAACGTTGTTTATTTTTTGTACAACGAACCCGATTTCGTCATCGTCGAGAAGATCGGGGGTGGTTACCAAGCCACGCAGACCTTCGATTGCGGGACACAGCGATGATTTGCCCTTCAGTCCGAGGACCAAAACGCCTAGCACCTCGTCCTTGAAGGGAAGGAAGAAAATCTCTCCGCTGTTAATTACTTTAAGTGCAGAGTCACGGGAAGCTGCAATGAGGGAAGCGAGGAGAGAGAGGACTGCCCCCCTATTTGGAAGCTCGTCTGGATCGACGGAGAGCTTGGTGAGGTGAGGGACCACATGAGAAAGAGTGTAGCGTGAAACAGAAGCTATGAGACCTATAATAAGACCGCAATGTGATGTCTAGGACAAGTCGTCACTGACGGGTAGTTGACATAAATGCGCATAAAACTTTGATGGCAGGCTTTGCTTGACTCTTTTCCGGCTCCTTCAGGATCTGAATGCACTCTTCGCAAGCGTCCTTTGCAAGGCCGTCAACCTCGGCATCTGTGACTTCTTCCGCATATATCGTCTTGATCACGACCTGAGTTGCTTTAAGGGCCTCTTCTTCGGTCTCTGGATCAGTAGGCTGAAAAATCTCGAGTTTGAGGGAGCTCCAAAGCTGGCGAGCAAACTTCCCTGCGACTCTGGGCCCGTACACAGGGAGACATACGGAAAGAGTTTGAAGGGTGTCGCGCTTTTGGTGTCAATGAGGCCATAGATCATAAGCTCATATATGAGAGACTGTACCTTTGTTACGGGTGAACCAGCGTTAATTTTGTCAAGAAAAAGAGGAATGGCAAGGTTTCCGAATAACGGGCTCGCACTTAGACATGACCTGACGCGACGATAAACGACGAACCCTGCCCTATATTGGGGATCAGATCTTACCGGAGGGTGATCTTGAGATCTTCCGCAGTAATCCCATAAGGGTCGTTTTCAGGTGGTCGGAATGTAATTGGAAAATAGCAGAATGTGATGTTGAAGAGGTCCTGCACCGATATTAGACACGATGAGGGCCAAAGGGGTAGATCGCACCTCGAACTTGGTGGATATATCAAACTCTATAGCGAGTACTCTGGCTATGGCAAATGTGATCATGAGATTCCGAGGATCCTTTTCTCCATCCACCAAAGCGATGTAGCCGGAAAGGAAACGCTCGCCCGTACTCTTTAGCACTATTGACGCCTAAGTCAGTATGAACGAACAATATGGGACGTACAGATCTCACCGTCCCGATGCATTGCTACGAGCGAATCGAAGATAGAGAAGACGGTGTGACGCTGCACCTGAACCAGTGCTTGCATCTTCACATGTGCGAAGATCCTGTGTATGTATGGGTATCAACAGAGCTGAGCCAGAAAAGTTATGGCTGACGCAGTGCAAATGTCAACGACGTTTTCCGGAGATAACGCCGGGATGCGAGTGATGGCGAGGATACCCTTGAGGGCGGGAATGATCGTTTCGGTGTCTTCCAGCTTGGACGCGAAAAACGCGACAAGAACCTTGACTGAGTCGTGGTGACTTTAGCCGAAAACGACAGAGCCGTATGGAACACACCAGACTGGAGATTAAATTTCTCCAGTGGACTTTTGCCCACAACCAGAGCCAGAAACTCCACGCCTTGAAGGACATGTCATAGAAAATGGCGCATATAATCAAAATACGACGCATACCTTTATTTCTGAGATTGTCCACTTCTGACGTTAAGTATTCTCCAAGCGCCTTCACTACATGTACTAGTTTAAGCTGGCCATCTGAAATACCTGGAGGCTCAGACGGATCTTAGGATCAAGGAATAATTTTGCATCGTTGAGCGTAATACCGGATACAGTGTCTTCAATTTCTTTGTCTCGCGGGGAGGCGACCCATGTGCGGACGTAGCGCTCTGCTGTCTCCATCACGGTCAATGAGCAAGGCGCGCGAGATCGGCACAACGGGTCGTCAGTGCGCGTCAGTGCTTACGCAACCACGATGTTTGTCGCGACCGCGTCTGCGAGCTCGCAGGGTCCATTCGTACCGCCATAGTCCGCGCGACACATGCCAGTGCGCCATCTGCGAAAATTCATCTCTGGACGACATAGCTCGTTGCCCAGCTCCCTAATTCCCGCGCGACATAGACACCGTCGGTTCTTCGCCTCCACGTCCTCGGCATCCCGGGCTGGCAAACCCTCAAAAGACCGCTTCAATTACAACCCCGAGGTATTCTTCGATGCGGCCCCTGATCCTGAACATATGGCGTACACACGCGTCACTTCAAACGACCTCGAAAAGTACACAAAGCCGCCAACACGCGTCAAGATGCTCGTGCGCGACTTTATCGAGGACTCGCTCTACAACCCCCATTACGGGTATTTCCCGCAACAGGCGACGATATTCACGTCCGCCGGGGAGCCTATCGACTTTCGTGCCATGCGCGACACGGTCGAGTTCCAAAACGAGGTCGCGAGACGGTATTCAACTTATGGTACCGATAGCGAAGGGCCGGGCAGACAGATTTGGCATACACCCACGGAACTTTTCAAGGTGCGTGGATACCTTTGACCCGCGTTGTTCAAGACTAATCCTACGCGCACAGCCATATTACGGTCAAGCCATCGCCCAATGTCTGGTGTCGGAGTACCTCCTCAAATATTTCCCTTATGAGGATCTAGTCATCTACGAAATCGGCGCAGGGAATGGAACGCTGGCCACGGACATTCTTGACTTCATCCAGAGCGAGTACCCGGAAGTATATGAGCGTACGCACTACAACATCGTGGAAATTAGCGGGCGTCTGGCAAGATTACAGCAGAAGCTCCTCCTGCCACGCCACCCCTGCGTCAACGTTACCCACAAGAGCATTTTCCACTGGGATCGACGAGAGCCGTCCCCTTGTTTCTTTCTAGCCATGGAAGTCATTGTGGGTCGCTCATTTCTTTGGCATCGGCTCGCCCCGTTCACCACATACAGGACAATTTTGCTCACGACATGATCCGCTACGACTACCGCACCTTAGAACCCCACCAAGCTCTCATCACCGTCGATGCCAAGGGCGACTACGGCATCTACTACACACGCGTCAACCGACCCCCTCATCGCATCATTCCTCAATCTCCGACGCCGCCTCGGGCACCCACCACCGCTCCCTTCCATCCTCAAATCGCCGTCCGTGCGCTCGATCTACAACCACCTGCCCTTCGCACCGAACCTCTCAACGCCCGAATACGTCCCCACGCGGCTCGTGAGCCTCCTGCGCACGCTCCGCACGCACTTCCCACGGCACCGCCTGCTGCTCTCGGACTTCAGCTCGCTCCCCGATGCGATCCCAGGCGTGAACGCGCCGGTCGTGCAGGCGCGCGTGCGCGGGACCGCCGTCGCGTGCTCGACGCTCTTCGTCCAGCCGGGCCTCTTCGACATCTTCTTCCCGACGCACTTTGGCCACCTCCGCGACATGTACGAGCACGTCCTCGCGCAGCCCAGCACTGGCGACGACCGCTTGCCCATCGGCCCGTCCCCGCTTGCTACCAGCTCGTCCCCGCTATCCGCAGGCGCGGGCTTCTTCTCGTCGTACCAGCCACAGAACCGGCGCATACCCGTCGACGGCGTCGCGAGCGCCAGTGGACTGCCCGTCGGCGAGCGCAAGTCGAACGTGTTCACGCATGCAGAGTTTATGGAGACCTACGCGGATCTCGAGAGCACGCGTCTGCGGAGCGGCGAAAAACCCTATAGTAGACTACTACAAAAACGTAAAGTTTTTATTCTGAGACGATATTTTCCATTCCTTGCGTGCGTCTGGACACCACCGTCTATTTCAAGTGCGCAAGATATAAAGGTAGTAATGGAAGGCGTCCCCGATCTGCTGGATCTCGAGCGTCGTGTCTGGCCGGGTCAGGTACCGTCTCCGGAAGTGCGGTTGGCCAAACGTCAAATACAGAAACGCGCCGTTTCCCTTTCGCAGAACCCTACGTCGACGAGTAAGCTGGCTTGTCGCACAGAAGCATTGTGGTGCCAACCGGAGAACCTCGTCGACTTCTCTTGTGCAGTCATCTATTACTTGTTGCGGTGGGTCCTGCGGGGGGTTATCGCATGATTTCATAAGTGAAGGAAAACGTACCCAGACGTCGCCCTTGGTGGTCATCATGGCGTCCATTGTACCTGGGCACCTAGATGAGTCCAGACGCCTACAACCAGGCTCGAACGATTACTGTACCTTTGTCAATCGCGACGTCGAAGCTCTCGTCCTCTAATTCCAAGTTCCGAATATCCATCACGAGCCCTAGACAAAGGGCGTGTTACAAGGTCATGAGAAAAAAAAGAGGTTGATGGGACAATGAGATACACGGCATCTCTGGACGATCGTGATTCCTCGCACGCATGCGCTCGATCACGATGGGTGAATACTCCATGTCCCCGGCCAGTCATCAGTGCCGGCCAACGGGATCGAAACTGAAGCGCGCACATCGACGTTGACGATGTTTTTGTACCCGTCGTCATACATCTGAGCGGTCGTCACGCGTCACGGGGCAAAAAACGGTGTGGTAAGTAAGACGAAACGCACATCTTCCGATAGCGTGGAGTTACCGCATCCGAGCATGAGGATCCGTGCAGTCTTATCAGGGAGGACCTGGTGGAGGAGATGTGCGACATCGTCGTATTTCTTGAACCAGTCGAACGTTGCGTCCTCTGCTTCTCTGGTGGTATTGTCAACCGCCGGCGCGAAGGAACCGTCGGTGGGGGAGGGGGGCTCACTGCGCGTATCTCCGGTCCCTAAGATACGGGGTGGTTTGACAACACAAAGAAATCAGATATCTATCGATGCACACCAGTACTCTCGAGTCGCGTATTCTTCGTTTTTTGCAGGAAGCATATTCGCCGTCGTTGTGCCGAGCAGAGACGCGTGGTCCACTGCCGAGCGGCTTCGGAGTGCGTATGTAAGCGTCGTCCCCGCAATTTCGGAATGACTTAACTAGCACGCGGTCAGGCCAATCGACTTCCCACACGTCTCCATAAAACTCGACTCTCTTGACTTCTGCCATCATATTGCGACATACCCTTACTATAACACCACACTCAGCTCTTTAGAAGGCCTTTATCAAGCATGGTGCGTCGTCGTCGTCGAGACGTTCTCAACAATAGCGCTAATACATCTCTTCTTTTCCCACACGACTGTAGTCTGCCATCCCTGCCTTCGTCATGGGTACTTTGTGTATTGTTGGTGGCGTAACGGGATACGTCCGTACGCGGTCCATCCCTTCCCTCGTCGCGGGTGTCAGGTACGTGTCACCCCTTATCTGAAAACTGGGATTACCCGGAACCAACCTCCGTCCCAATAGCGTCGGTGCGCTCTATCTCTACAGCGGGGATAGCATCCGCAAGAACACGGCCAACGGACTCGAGACTGCGCTCGGTGAGCAGAGCTCCGTCTTCTTCGCCTTCCCTGACCTATATGATGAACGTATCTTTTACAAGGCGCTTCCGCACTCCTCCTCCTATCTTCTCTCCCGAGGTTCTCCAAGGGCCCAATCCCTGCTGTGTTGACGGTCACGTCGGCCGCTGCTGGTACATACTACGGCAAGACAGTATACAACTTGCGTCAGAACTAGATGGCGGATTCGTGTTGGCACGTGCATGGAGGCTTGCTCTGATTGATCTCTACTCTCGAATTGTAATTCAGGGCTCCTTAGGTCTGTGGGGATGGCCCGAGCCTGAGAATATGTGTATATTATATTGACAAAAAAGCGACCCATTTTCGAATTGGGGGTACGACGTGTTGCTTTGAATTCGCCTCCCCATTTATAGGTCCATGTATGGATGCTGGCTGGAGACACGACCAATGCCCGAACACCAAATGAAATTAGTAACTGCGGCTGCGACTGCGACACAACTGGCTGATCGGCCCGCTGACTGTAAGGTAGGGTTGCCGTCGTAACGCGCGGCTGATGGTCGTCTTTATTCCGAATTTATATTTCGTGCGCATGTAACTAATACCTACACCGGGGGTCGTTGTTGCTGCACAAATTCGAGTGACAAAGCCTATAAGGGAGCAGGTATACCTTGCTGTGATCCTCATTCACACTCGAGTGACCTCGGTTAAGGATCCGAGCAAACGCGATTCATGCTTTCTAGAGAAACGGGTCGTGTATCGCATCTTGCACTAGTTACGTCATAGCATACTGTTCTATACTTGCAACCGTGGTGTTTGTAAGTCTCGCTGGTTGCTATCCCCAGACAAAGCACCTCGGCGTCCCTCGATTTCGGAACATGACAGCCGAGTCGTGGTGAGCACGCAGGCAGATGAGTCACAAGAAACTCGTATCCCGGACCACCAGGTGATCTAACCGGCATGATACACGGTCAGATGACCCTCAAATTCCCTCACCTGTCGACACATCTGGTCAGGGTCTCTCCAGAAGCCTCAAGTATGAATGTGTAACATCGACGTACTGATAAATCGACCAACCACTCCCGATCTGCGACCACTTGTTGAGACGAATTGAAATGTAGATTGGGAATTATGTAGTCGCGATATGGCAAGGAAGTCTCAACTGTGCCCCCCACCCATTGCTCGCCTTCCACTTTCGATTTAGAAAAGACGGGGGTGCTAAGGGACGGTGATGAAGACGATTTTGTAGTTACGCTTGGCGGACATTGTGCGCGCAGAAAGTCGTAGTCGCGTTTCGTCAGTGGCGAATAATGGCTTATCCAAAAGGGGCCGGCGGGACTTGGCGGGAATATATCCTTTGGCCTTGGGAAAATGCGCGTCCTACTAGGTCCCCAGTCAGTCCAAGGCACGGGGCGCCTATCGGTACGGATGTTAGTGAGGAGTTCTGCGACGCTAAGAACCATAGTGTATGGATAATCCCTGTAGACGTTGTCCGAGTGTATGTGATAGTCAAGAGAGAACCGTATGTTGCCGACTTTGGAGGAGCGGAAGGGAGTAGGACGTCTTCGGACAGGGTCGGATCTTGGGTGGTGCTTCAAAGTTGAGACCCACTCCTTTTCGGTCAAAGATACGGAAAGGAAGGCATTTGGCTTCAACGGTGGCATTTCGAGGAAGCACACAGTTTCCATGCGGAAATCTGGGGGAGTGAGCTCAAGCCTGCAGATCTCGATAAAGTTTGTGTTGTCCTCGACCACTGCGATCAAATCGTTGTCGATAGCCACGAGCCTCGGAATTTTGCGCCACTCCGTTACCTGCCTGAAAAATAGTTCACGAAGCTTGGAGAGTTAACTCAAGGCGGAAGTGAGATATAATTTCAAACTCCACTCACAATTGTCGTAGTCCCCGTTTTCCATGGGATGAGGGAGACATAACATCCTGTATATTCGTACGTCACTGCTATCAGGATATAATCCCCTAAGATCTCCGCCTGTAGGCCAACAACAGCAGGGACAGGGTTCAAAGGAGACTGGATCCGAACAGTGGGCTTCAATGAAAGAGGATGGAAGGCACCAGTTGTAAACTCAAGAAAAGTTACGTCGACAGTTGCTCTGTTGTAGGGTTGGCTTTAACATGTCAGATGTTATACCCAGTTTTGTTCCAAAAATAGGACACAAACCTGATTGCCACCGCCAAGTTGTAGTCTACGGCGAATTCAAGTTTCAGGGGGACAGGAAAGAGAGTATGTTGCATTGGGATATGCACCCAATGTAGCTCCCCTTCCGATGAGGTAGAGGAGAGGTCCACGTATCCGTATCGTATTATGGCACCCCCCCTGAGTGTGACCTTTTTATAGATCAAGTAGCCATCTTGGATCATGAATAATCGCCGCTCAGTGTACTCGGTGAAAGAATCTTCAGCAAATTTGTTGTACTGCAGGCAATTCCATGACTTTTCGTGTTGTCTCAAAAGTCTGAGACGCTCTGTAATCGAGCAATCAGGAGGTAGGAGGTCGTCAACACCATTGATTTCGATACGCAGGATATACTGAAGATAGGAGCTGTCAGTGATAACATTGTGAATTCTGCGGCTCGTTTGCCGCGCAGAGAGGAGATCTATGGCAGGAAGGAAGGAAAGGAGGCGAACGAGAAGCTCCGTCGGGAGGCTAGAGATTGTTGTCGTTCCACCGGATCCCGGGTCTGGGGCCATGCTGGTGGTCATAACGAAAGTTTCGTCCTGGCTGTGTTCCACCTGCTCCTTATACCAGATCCCATGATGACCAATATGTCCAAGTTTGGGATGCCGCGGGCGTCACGGCCTAAAGATAGCGATAAGTGGGCTGTTTTTGGAAACCACGGTGGCGTATTACCCGAAGCTGACGCGTCTACGCGTCTACCTTTGAGATATTTGCGAGCCGATGCCGGAGAAGAGCCTTTTCTGGTTTGAAACATTCTTTTATAACCAGTGGGAATCCCTAGCGGCACACACTAATCTCATTCTGACCAGACTCCTGCCCAAAGGCGTACACCACGCGCGAGACATAATCATCTGACTCCCCTCATTCGAACCAGGTTCAACATGAGCCCTCACAGGATGAGATTTCCCTATACTCTCGCAGTGAATGGTAGTTGTGACAGTGATCACTTCTCTCTATGCGAGAGTATCATTAGCGAAGACTATTTTGTCTACAATGTTGTTCGGTGGCATGCTGAACAGCTGAGTGCCAACACAGATCTTGGCGCAGGTCACTGTAAGGGCTATGTCCTTGCTAAGCTCGGGACAATAGTTAACGTTTATCCTATGGTCGCCCTATAGTCGATGACGGAGAGGTGCAATTACCGTCTTCGTCTGTGTCCGTGTCCGGGTCCTCCGAGTCCATTTCCGTTTCTGTGGTTTCTATTGCCACGCTACGTCTATGGCGCTCGGGGCCTGAGGTTTTATTTTCAAACTTGTCTCCATTCGGACCATTCCCGTGACAACACCGCTCTTGAGGTCAGAGTTCAGTAATGCGTTCAGTTCCGACCTATGCAGTATAAAATCACTGCCTCCGAGTCAGTGGTCTAGGGTTCTCTTTGTACATCTAGTCTTCTTCGTAGGGAGCCACAAATCCTGGTCGTTGAATCAGAAACACATATCGGTGGCCTCCCATGATCATGCACCACTGCTGGCTCTCTGTGCTTTCCATCCTCTCCCCTGGGTCCCTCGGCAGCCTCGCGATGTCACTAACACCACGTTGGGGTGATATGCGTACGAAGCACATGTGGGCTGCCGTCCCAGAGCACTGGGAGAGCATGGGCCACCCGTCCGTCGGAGCCATGATTGATCTCCGCATTGCGCTCAAGCCCGACCGCGAGAACGCTTTGGTTGATACCCTCTACGAGGTGAGCAGTCCCCAGCATCAAAGGCACGTACTCTCCCCCATCCCTCCGTCACATAATCACGTGTCGAGCTACTGCTACGTTGCAGATACGGCGCGCACCTCTCCAAGGAGCAGGTCGCTGACCTTGTCGCGCCACACCAAGACACGCGCAAGATCGTCGAGTCCTGGCTTGAGCACCACGGTGTACCCCCCTCCAATGTCTCGACGTCACATGGTGGTGGATGGCTGACGGTGACCGGGGTGCCTGTGTCCAAAGCCAACGACCTCCTCGGCGCGTCGTACCAGCTTTACCGGCACACCGGGACGAACGAGACCATTCTCCGCACGGTCCGCTACGCGCTCCCCACTGCTCTGCACGGGCTAGTGAAAACGGTCGCGCCGACGACGTTCTTCGGCTCACCGCGCACACTGCGGCATTCGTCACGTAAGCGCTCAGGAAGAAGAACAGCACTGCCGTCGAGACGCGATGGGACAGACGATGAGAACGATGCCGTCACGCCGTCCTACTTGCGCTCGCTGTACAAGACGGCGACCTATCGACCCGCTGCTGTGGACATGAGTGTGCTTGGGATTACTGGGTTCCACGAGCAGTATCCAGGCGCTGAGGACCTGACGTTGTTCATGACCCTACACCGCTCTGATGCGGTCGACCCGGACCCAACTTTCACCGTTATCGATGTCAACGGTGGCGTGTACGATCCAGAGGACCCCGGCCACGAGGCAAACTTGGACATGCAGTACGCTCAGGGCATGGCGTGGCCGATTCGGCACATCTTCTACAGCATCGGCGGGTTGCCGGATTCCAACTCATTTATTCCTGACAGCAACCAGCCTGAGAACAGCAATGAGCCGTTCCTTGAATGGCTTGAATATATGATAAACCTGGATGACATCCCGCAGACGATCACCACATCTTACGGCGGCGACGAGCAGACCTTCCCGATAAACTATGCGGAAAGCGTGTGCGAGCTTTTTGCGCAGCTCGGAGTGCGCGGCGTCAGCGTAATCTTCGCAAGTGGGGACTTGGGAGTAGGTGGAGGAGACTGCCACAAAAACGACGGCTCTGGTACTGTCGAATTTCTCCCAATCTTTCCCCCAACCTGTACGTGTGGGGTGTATTCCTCCACTTGCAAACAGTACATGAAACTAGTCGCTCACACCACCACCTCGATTTTTCAGGCCCTTACGTCACCAGCGTCGGTAGCACGAGAGACATCCCTGAGATTGCGGCTGACTTCTCCTCTGGCGGCTTTTCGAACTACTTTAAGCTCCCGCCGTACCAGACCGATGCCGTCCCCCCCTTCCTTCAACAGCTCGGCGGCCAGTATACCGGCCTCTATAAGTGGGTTCGCTGCAGTTACCCGAACCTACCTATTCTTACTTTGTAATTTGTGTAGCGCTTCGAGCCGCGGGTTCCCCGACATCTCTGCGCAAGGGGTCGACTTCGAGATTGTTCTCGGTGCGGAGCTCGAGGATGAGATCTTCGGTACGAGCGGGTCGGCGCCGGTGCGTCTTTCCTTGCTCCGTCGTCTCTGCGTCGTCTATCTTTGAGTACTTAGCGAACCGTCGTACAGATCGTAGCGGGCATTATCTCCATGCTAAGTGACTATCGGCTCGCAACAAATAAGCCACCGCTCGGCTTCCTGAACCCCTGGCTGTACGGCAGGGCCCTCACGCTCCAGGGCTTTAACGACATCACATCTGGATCGAACCCGGGTTGCGATACTGACGGATTCTCTGCTGTCGATGGTTGGGATCCTGTGCGTCTCCTACCACACTTGCGTCTCATTTTGACGTCGGCTGACTATCTGGCCCCGAAGGTGACGGGGCTTGGAACGCTCGATTTTGAAGCCCTGTTGAACATAGTTGCTGCCGACTAATAGAGGGTATGACGGAGCACACCCGGACACGAAGGAACAACAACGAGGCGCATGCAGAAACGCGCTGCACAACCACGCGCACCGCAAAAACCCACCTTCAAACCCGACCCTTCGCCCTGGCGCAATACGCGCCCCGATAAACTCAACACTTGACGAATCGCAAAGCCGCTCTTTCACGAACGGGGAGGTGTCATATTGTAAAGAGGCTATTACATTGGGATAGAGGCAGAGTACAGAGTAAGGAGAGGAAACGTGATGTAATAGTGCCACATAGGGCCATGTACCCCAGCCTAGGCGCACTCAAATGAATTAATCTTTGCGAGTCACTGCCTTTGCTTTCCGTGTTAGATTTGGGATGGTGCATAGTAAGGGCAGTGGTGAGAAAAATATCTAGGTTAGCAAACTGCACAGAAACTGGGCGAAAGCACGAAGTGCTTCTCGATCGGGGATGAGGGGTTCACATTTCCGAGGCGAGGTCGCGACGGGTGGGTGGGACCCTCCTGGAGCGAGCTGATGAGCCTCATCACCGATCCTGGCAATTACTGGGCGTGGTGGGTGGGCAAAATAAAAGTGTTCTGGTTCGTTGAACCAGTCGAGAGCTTGGGTGGGCAGATGGCCGCACCAAAAAGAGAAACGACCACGTGCCGCCTCGTTCGTTCACTCAAAGACTACGCTCTATGCCGCCGCTCCTTCGTCGCTCCGGCATAGACCGGCCAAAAAAAAAAAAATTGAGGGTATATGCACTAAACCAGACCAACTGGTTTGCTCACTGGCAGATGTATAAGGCGAACGGTCACAGCGTTCGGGGTGTGTCTGTATCGCCTTTTTCGGTCTGGTCTCTCAACCATTCTCGTTGTGTCTACATCAGCCCTGAACCTTTCACTGGACACGACCGTATGAAAAGATGATATCGTATTCTGTCACGGTAGAGCTACATGGTCACTATATTTCGGATGGCCGTCATGACCTCCCCTTGGTAGATAGTCGGTCTATATAGCATCGCTCTCGCAACACACCGTGGTTCTAAATAGTACTTGCCTCATGCACTGGCATACCATAGCACATGCCACTGCTACTTCCAGTCACGACGTAATTCACTTCGAGTTCTCTGTGGTCAATAATTGCCCATTCTCACGCATAAAGGGACATCACCGGTATCCTCACCCCAGCGTGACTGCCAATATTAAGAAACACTGAGAACATATCCACCGGGAGACTGCAGTGCCCTCAGGCTGCACATACTAGCATTGGCGGTTTGATGGCGAAATCCATCCATGACGGTTACCAGCTGGTGAACAACAATGAGCCGTTCCCCGATTGGCGTCCCGCAGCCGATTGGCCCGTCATACGGCGGCGAAAAGCTGACCTTCCCGTAGAATCCCGGACCCGTACGTGCGTCTTTTTTCTTTGCTTGGAGGCATTCGGGGATAAGTCACCCAACACCGTCACGCTTTTAGTCCTTGGGTCGTCGGAACGACGGGTTACGCCTCCAAGCGCGAGGCAGATACGCTTCAAGCTGCGGCTTCCCCAACCGCGTAGGCGTTAGACTCCGTCTTTCCTCAACATTGACATCGACTCGGACATCGCGGATCGGGCGAAATCTGCCGAAGCGCGAGAATGTCCGGTCCGCCGGAGCGGTGCGGATAACTATCACAGGCCAGTTCAAGGCTTGGTTCAAGGCAGTTCAAGGGCCAGTTTTACTTGGGTTTTTATGACGGACGAGATGCATAGATGCGCGAGAGGAGCAACCCGCAACTCTGACTTACTCAGCGATTTACGAGCACTAATACTGTACCCCGTAGGGTACAGTCACTTTGACACAGAACGCGAGTGATCATTACACACAGTTTCCTTGTGTAAGAAAAAGAAGACGACAAACTTTATAGACGATCACATACGAGAGTTATCGAATGGAATGTAATAGTAATGAACGAGTGGTATATAGTTACGCAAGAGACGCGAAGCCAACACGGTTGTTGCCGAGGTCGAACGTCGTGTATACATTTTGCAGGAACACGTCGCCGACGATCCAGAATCCTGCCATAGATGAGACAGTTCTGTGGCGAAAACGAAGAAGGATGCTCACCAAGACCGTCTAAAGCGCCAAAGCCACCAATGCAAGTGCTCGAGCCGGAAGATTCGGGACCAAGGTTGAAAGTCGAGGCGCTAATCTGGAATACTTTTCCAGAGAATGTAATGGAGACAGGGGTATTAAAGCTGCAAGGAACTGGCCAGACGTCGATCAGTCGATCTACCTGCGAGACAACTCTGTCGTGAACGTACTTGTCCAGGTCCCAGAGCCAATGTCTTGCGAGCCAGGGATCTGGTCATAGATGGCCTGCACACTCTGGGTATCACCGACAACTTGGGTGGTGCCGGTGTCAATGATGGCGCCCTGTCCACCGATAACGGTCTTCCCGTTGACAGAAATACCGCCGAACGAGCCTTGCCAGTAACCCTACAATTATTGTTGTCAAAACTGAATCGAAGGCAATCATCGTATATCCATACCTGCGTGGTGACAGGCATGTAGGTGAATGAGCCTGTGAAGTGATTTTGGTTCGTGCCGCCAATGTAGAGCTCAGAACCTGACTCGGCAAAGTAGAAGCTGAATGCTGAAGTGGATACCTGGCCTTGCGATACAAGGCTCTGGAACACGGGACTGGCCCCGTAACTCGACAGGGACTCGTATGCCATGCCAAGAAGACCGTCCGCAGGGAATTGATCTGACTGGAACCCGCTAGAATAGGTCGTGGCCGCACCGAGTGTCTGCTGAGTAGCCTGGAAGAGATCCGTCAATCACCAGAGAATACACTCCGTGGGATGAGCGTCCGACCTGGAAACCGGCGAGGGTAACCGTGTCCGTGTACTGCTCACCGCTGACGGTGGATCCGTCGCCGTACTGGAGTTGAAACGTCTGCCCGACATCGCTCGACGCAGAGCTCGACGAGGGGTCGTACAACGTGTGCCCGGAGCAAGTCGAGTCGCAATCCGATCCGGGAAGGAACAAGTCACTGCTGCCCGTGTCAAAGTCCACTGGATGTCACTCAGTCAATTTTGGCCACAGCAATTTGCCAGTGTCAAAACGGTGACCGACCTGTGTATGTCACCGCGGGAGAACCGACGGTGATCGAACCATACCAGAGCTGGGCACTGTCATCGGTGAGTGGGTCACCGTTGCCTCGCTTGGTCGAGCGCTTCAGCTGGGACGCGGAGGGATGAGCTGCGCCGGTGTTCCTCTCAAACGCCTCGAAGCCGCGCTGTATTTTCCTGAAAAGTATCCCGTTTTCAGAAAGGTAGCGAAGGCTCTATAATCGCGAAATACTGACGCGAAAGTACGCTGCCTGCTGGCCTGAAGCTTCGCGATGTCAACGATACCGTCAGCATTGCGGATTCCCGAACGCTTTGCTATAGGGATGGAGACTCCAACGCGGGAGCGCTCCTCAAATGGTGCGGCGACAACGAGGAAGGGGAGTGCTGCGAGAACGAGAGTGGGGGAGAAGTACATCTCTGCAAAAAGTGACTTGGCTGGGGACGTGGACTCAAAAGAGGCTGAGACAACTGTCGATGAAGGTTGCACAAGACTCCTATTTTATAGACACGAAGGCGCACAGGGACTATACCTCCAAGTTCAGATTCGTAGGCTGCGAACGATAGTAGCGCGGCGTAGAGTCACGGAGAAAGCGGCTCTCCACATGCTCTTTCCCGGGAGAATAGAGCACCAACACCCAACTTCCCCAGATAGCGCGCTGTAGCGTGTGGTCCACTCGACGATTCCATAAGTTCAAGAATCAGCGGGGTCGTCAAGGAAGATGTAGTAGTGCAACTTATGGAAAGACCGGAGCAAGGAAGTGTCAAAGAACAAGAGATATATCCATACTCGGGGTTCCAGCGGGTCAATCGTAGCCAGTTTGGGTGACTCCCAAGAATTCGAATAATGTATGCGCCATTCTGCAGAGACCCAACACGTGTTGTACTCTTCTGCGGAGCGAAGGGCCGGTGAACGAGACCGCACAGCAGAAGCACGTATTTTGTGATCGAATTCAGCGCTGGAGTTCCTAGTGGCGCAGACGAAGTATGATATTGAAATGGGCCATGTGCGCATTCAGGTGTGATGAACCGGACGCATGTGCAGCAGTGGAGACCTGGCAGCGTTGCGGCATCTTTCTCGTCGTTACGGCGTCTGTTTCTCCCGTCAATCCGGTCGGCGAAGCCTAGAAAATCAACCCGTAGTGGGGGAGTTTCTCGATGGTACTATTTTTGGAACGAAGTTGAACAGCGTGGGTGTTGTGGGTTTCGAGGACCGGAGAAACGCACATGGCCTGCAATCTGCTTGGAATCTCAACGTAATGACCCCAGCGAGGTTCTGGACGAGAAGGCATCACTCCCCCGACGTGGGATTGGGCATGACAGTCACCTTCGGGATGTCTGCACCTCCGAGTCCGTCAATTGCATATTTGGCAACGCTTCTGTAGCTGGAATCCCTCCTGGACTGCCATTGCCAAGTTACCAGAACTTGAAGATATGAGATTTGTCGTATTGTGTCTGAGTCGAGTCAGCGCTGGCATCATGATACCTGCAAAAAGGTCCACAGGTGACATGGTACATCCATACGTGTTAGTAACGTGAGCGGGAAGGTGAACCGAGCCGACTTGACTCCCGAGCACGAGTCCGAGTTTTGACAACACGCGAAGAAACAGGAAACTACCCCTTAGGAGACTCGGAGTGTACGAAAGCAACACAGACGGTCACGTAGAGCGGCTTTTCTTTGTCCCCAAAACCTCCACGTGTGTTACGTTAGTCCGATATGGCTGATAAGGTCAATAAGGGATTACTGGTATCGCAGAGCGGGAATGGGATCAAAAAAAGGCGGATAAGGCTGTCTACGGTTCGGTACTAATTCCAAGATGATTTCTTCCCTTCCATCTTGTTCTGCACTTGTAGTACTCCACTCACACGAGGAACTCTGCGACACCGATCAAGCTCAGACAACACCATCCCCAAATGGTTACCGGTTACCTCTTGTCTTGCGTCTTGTGATCAAAACTCGAACTTTGTCAGACTCCTACTGAGCATATTATCTAACGTTCGTTAATCTATCATACGACACTAACGACATAAATCCAAGCGAATCTATTTACAGTAAAAATACGACCTTCCGACTGGGACATTTGAACAGTGACACAGCGATCTTTGCCAGTCCCAGCTTTGCTTCTCGAAGGGAGGGTCCGTGCCGCGCTGGTTGAGGCGCGAGGGAGAGGAAAGGCGGGGCGCGGCACGAGGGTCTGTCGAAGCCGAGGGGAGGTCGGCTTCTGATACGCGGTCATGGGACATCAGCAATTGGGCAATTTGGTTTCCCGTGTATCATTGGTTATTCGTGTTTTTTGCCGTTTTCCCCGGTCTCTGGAAACTTGGACTTGGACCCACTAACTTAGTGTGTTGTATTAGTCTTGGTATTAGTTGCCGTCTCCAAGGCTGTCTAAATTTATTTACTATTTATTATATTTCAATTGACAGTCCCTTACTATTCTAAAAAAGGACTAGGTTTTACCATTCACATCAATCGCTTATTACTTTCCCACACTTGTCGCAATTCCGGGTTTCCATGAAAATGGACTTGGGTCACCAAGTGTTGAAGTATGCCTTGTTTTCGGCGTTTTTTTTCTGGTTTTTTGGGTTGTGAAACCCAAAAAAACCTATTTGCCCAATTACAGATGGAGCATCATGATGTACGAACATTGTAGGTAATTAGAGATATGTCGAGTCCATGCTCCGGTGATATGTGGGGTGGGGATAGGCATAGAGAACGGGTGAAAGTGCGAAGCACTTCTTGATCGAAAATGAGGGTCTTCGTCGCCGAGGCGAGGTCGCGACGGGTGGGTGGGGTCCTCCCGGAGCGACCAGACGAGCGCCGACGGCTATGGCAATCCTCATGGTATCGACGATCCTATAAAAGGGTGTGGTGGGCGGGTCAAAAATAAAGAATCTGGTTCTTCAAACCGGTTGGAAAGGTGGGCGGACAGGTGCATCAGCAATTTGACATAAAAGTTTTTGCTGGTTTCGCAACCCTAAAAACCACTAAAAACCATATAAAACAGTGAAAACTATGCCTATTCTGAGACTTGGTGACCCAAGTCCAATTTCACGGAAACCCAAAATTTCGACAAGTGTGAGAATGGTATGGCCTTATCCTTTTCTGGAATAGTAAGGGGTCTGTCAAGAAAAATATAATCAATGGCAAATAAATAATACAGCAAATTAGCATGAAACACCAGTGAAGTAAATAGGCCCCCAAGCCCCTGGTCTCCCAGGTTTCCAGGAACCCGGAATACGGCAAAAAACAGCAATAACAGCCAAAACACAGGAAACTTTTCTGTCAAATTCCTGATGTGGCAGCATGCAAGAGAGGACAATTCTCTAAGGCACCGTGACTGCTTGTGCTTCGCTCTCAGAGCGTCTATCTTGGACAAGGCGGCACGTGCTCATTCCAAGAAAACTCCTCTCCTTCCTACCTAAGGGCCTGTTTGGTGCAGGGAATGCAACGTCACAATGCAACGTGAGAATGCATTCCCCTGGTTGGGGGAATGAGGTCCCATGGGATGACGTTCCATGTCTCCAAATGCCCCTCTGCCCCAAAAGCAAATACACTATTTTTGTCCCATGTATCCATCACGTGTAGTGACAAAGCATTACATTGCATGACTGTTATCCAATGTAGCAGTGCCGATGCCAGCATTCATGCAGTTACTGTACATCCCCTTAGTGACTCCTACACAGGAACGGCTCTATGCATCACAGTCTGTACCCACACCTGTACTGTTCTTTGCCAAGCAAAGCTTAAGTACCTCAAGCTCACCATCTTGATTGGCGTGCATGGCAAGCTACCCTTGAAGCTACCTGAAACTTGGGGGGCCTGTTTCGCCACAGGTTGTGCTCTTCATGACACGTTCTAGTATGTCAGGGGACTCATGCCAACAACACCACAAGCCATCAACATGCATCAATGTGCATCTACACGTTAACGTGTCAACTGCCAGTGACTCAACCCCCACAAGAGCACATTGATTTTCTGACCCCTGAATGTTCCCCAATTGAAAGGTCCACCATTCAGTTTTGTCGTCGTACCAGCCCATGTCATATGCATAAAAACAATGCCATTGGTTGTAGTGAATTAATACAAGTCATTTTGTGTGCATACCTGGCGCATATATGAGCGCATGCAACTATGCACATTTCTGAAGCCAATAAGGCCATAAATTTATTACCAAATTAAATCAATATCTCAATAAGTGTATTATTAACAATGTTTTGTGGTCACAGTCACAATTCAGGTGGTGTTGGGGCAGAGAATGAGGGCTGGGAAATGGGTATTTTTGCTGTGCCGTTTTAATAGGGCTGCACTGAGGAGTCTCTTTGCCAACCCCTCGGCGCAATGTGCACCGAACAGCAAGTTTGCCCCCCAGCGCATAGGAGGGGCAATGTTTTTTTTTTTGGCAGATGCACCGCGGCGCACCAGGTGCACCGAACAGGCCCTAAGGTAGCCACCATCTATGGTGCGTGTCACCTAGTCACCACCAATTTTGAATAGCTTATGTAATCGGACACATGACTGGCCACTTCACTTTTTTTTTTTTTTTAAAAAACCTGCATCCAAGTCTGCATCTGGCGTTTTTGGCTTTCACAGTGGACCGGGCTTTCCCACACTTTGGCCAGTTTTGGCCTTTCCCATATTGCACCCCTGTGCACCTTTAACAGCTTTGGAGGGATATTTATTTAGTTTAGGTGAACCTCTGTGCAAAGTTATGAGTCCCGTGAAGGCCTGCACGCCTGGCAGCACAGACACTCTTCTTGGTTCAGTGTGCTATCTCTTTTTTTTTTTTTTTTTTGGATCAATTTATATTTTCTGGGATGTGCATCAGAAGATATCAGTGTGCTATCTCCCTCATGTTCCCAAGAGCCCTGCATCCCCATGCACCCTTAGTGACTTTAGAGTGATGCTTCCCCAACTTTGGCAAAGCCCCCAATGGAATAACAAGTTCTGCAAAGGCTTGCACAATCAGCAGTGCAAGTTTCAACCACTCAATGCATATGCATTATGTAATAGGCACCCGTTTCAAAAAAGGAAATGGCCAATTTGGGTAAAGCAATATCACCAAAACTTATTGGAGGGAGATTTCCTCTTGACAAAATAATCTACTTGCTAAATCCATCATTTTGTCAAGACAAATTTTTTTTCTTTTGTTATTTGTAATATCTTATATAAGCTATTCAAAATTGGTGGTAACTAGGTGATGCACGCCATAGTTTTCAACTACCTTTATGTAAGCCTCAACCCTAGGGTTAAGTCACGTGATTTCGCCAGGCTTCAGTTTTGAGAGCAAGTTCGAGAGTTTGAGTTAGTAGGCTTGGGTTTGCAAACATGATTTATCGAACAAGTCATTGTGTTTGTGTCCGTGTTGGGCACAGATGTGTTTCTGTAGAAGGGCTTAGGCCACACACATGTGCAGCAAAATTGGGAGAGCCTGCACAGAGCCTGCTGGGCCAGGTAATTGAAAGCAGTTGTAAATGGTTGCACACACTTTCGCACAATGCAAAACTTTGTAAAGATGACCACCCTTGTTGGGAACATATTGTGCTTGAGTCACTAGAGCCACACGCATGTGTAGCAAGATTGGGAGAGCCTGCACAGAGCCTGCTGGGCCAGGTGGTTGAAAGTGGTTGTAAATGGGCATGCACACTTCCACATGGCACGAAACTTTGTACAGATGGCCGCCTTGGTCGGAAACACCTTGTGTGTAACGTCTACCATGGATGTTTGCCTGACTTAGGCCTCATTTGATGCAGCAATCCTAAGTGGTCAATAGAACAGGCAATTTGTAATGGCGTCGGTGTACTCAGCTGGGTGTGGAGCTAGATCTCTGTTCAATGCAATGAAAGTGTGCAAATCCTCCTCTTGAGGGACGTTGATAGGGGGTTTGTTGAGGGGTATGATAGTTCTCCAAGTAGGGTGATCGACGATGTAGATGTAGCCGTATGGGCTGCCGACTCATTTGTTGTGATAAAGGAATATGCGATGGTATACTGATCCAGAGGGATACGCGTCCACTGTCCATGGAGGGAACTTGGGATAAGCTCACAGGGATCCCTCTCAGTAAAAAAGGAAGTCAGACAAAAGTCATGTAAAAGTCAATGACTTTTCACTGACTTTTTACTGACTAAAAAAACCAATTTTTTTGACTTCAAAAGTCAACATTTAGTCAAGGAAAAGTCAGTGAAAAGTCAATGACTTTTCACTGACTTTTTACTGACTAAAAAAACCGTTCTTTTTGACTTCAAAAGTCAACCTTTAGTCAAGGAAAAGTCAGTGAAAAGTTATTGACTAAACCATGACTTTATTTGACTATAAAAGTCATTTTTCAGTCAGTCAAAGTCAGGAAAAAGTCAATGACCTTTCAATGACTTGTCATTGATTTTTCAATGACTTTTGCTTGACTTGTCATTGACTTTCCATTGACTTTTCAATGACTTTCCATTGACTTTTCAATGACTTTCCATTGACTTTTCAATGACTTTCCATTGACTTGTCATCGACTTTTGCTTGACTTGTCATTGACTTTTCAATGACTTGTCATTGACTAAAACGCGACTTTCTTTCACCTCTTCAGATCACATGACCACTTATTTTCAGTCAAAAACATATATTTTTTCTTAAACAAAAACAGCATGCAGCGGCATGACACCTTGGAAACAACAAGTGTGGCGTGGGAGAATGATATAGTATGAATGAGGACTACACCTATGCGGTCCTCACGTTGCATTTGGCTTGGCGCTGCAAAGCGAATCAGTGGTGTACCTAATGAAATACAATAAAGACTTACTGACTTGATAATCTCCTCGACATCCTCCTTTGATGGATGTTCCAACTTCACAGCTGCCATGATCGCCTTGATAATCTCTGAAAGGTGTGGTTAGCTCTGAAGGGAGGAGAATGTGCAGCAGAAATAAATACCTTTTTTGTCGCCCGCTTGCCCTGCAGCTCAATGTCGTGGGCAGCGATCCAGGCAATGAGGTTGTCACGCTTGAGAGTGGCAAGTAAGCCATTGCTGTCACTGTCGCCATCATCACTGTCGCCACTGCCACTCTTGCAATCACCGTGCTTGTCGCCTTCATCATCTCCATTGCCATTGTCTTGGTCTAAATCCTAAACAAATGGTATTGGTTTCAGTTATTTATTAGGTGATTAAATATGGACTCACGTCGTAGTTGGGTTCAACCTGTGATTCCTCGTAGGACACAGGCATGCATGGTGTTGTTGGAGCCGAGGACACACACTTAGGTGTTGTCGGGCATGATGGGGGCAGAGGCAAGGACTCCCACTGCCAGGCAGCCATGTTGTTGATGCTGGCCTCTTCCCCATCTGTCACACGATCACCAGCCTGCATTGCCGACTTCATCTGTAAAAATGGAGGGTGTCAAAAGCTGTCAAGACCGGTCGAGACTGGTCCTTGACAGCTTTGACAGGTACCGGTTTCATAGATGTTGGCGCGTGTGGTGTATGAGGTTTGCCGATCCTGGGTTGAGGGGAGCTGTGGATGAGTGCGATGGTTGAATAGGAGGCGGGGGCAGTGGGAGTGGGAGTCAGAAAGCCACTGAGAAGCAAGAAATGAAAGTAGATCTCACTGGCTTGAGAGGCACGGTGCCGGACTTGACAATTGAGAGGAAAGCGGGTCGGGGCGAAGCAGGCCAACTTCATCCAATGTCTATGTCAACATATTTAGTTGGCTCAAATCAGAAAGAATGAATGACGTACCCAGGACCACATCGTCATCATGCTTTTGCCTCTTCTCACTTTGCGGTGGTGGGCTTGGATCGCACCTGCGCTTGCCTTTGGTCCCGGCCTTCTTTGCTGGTGGTGCACGTGAAGCTGATGGTTGTGGGGCCTTCGATGAATTGCGACAGGTGGAGGGTTCAGAATGGGAAGCTGCAGCATGAGAGAAGTCGGAAGGGGTGGGACAGGGAGAGGGTGAAGTGGCAGGTCGAGAAGCAACAGGCCAAGTGCGAGGGGGATTGGTACGTGAGGGAACTGATGAACGGACATGAGGAGCGGGGGGTGGCATAGACGACTGGGAACGAGGAGCGGGGGGTGGCCTGGAGGACTGAGAACGAGCAGGGGGGGGGCATGGAAGACTGAGAATGAGGAGCCCAAGAGGCATTGGAAGGAGTCGTGGCACGAGAGGGTGTCCCCACATGGGAAGTAGTGGGAGTGGGGAGATTGATGTAAATGTCGGGCAAAACTGACCCAAGGGTCATGTCAGCCTTCCAATACCCAGCACAAAGCGACATGAGAGGGACAGCGGTCTCGAGCTCTTAGATTGCCACAAACCATTCCTTGAAGAAAAAATGTTTATAAAATGTCTTCGTCACCTTGGCCTGCTGGGCGGTACCCTCCCCGGGCTTCTTCCCAGACTTCTTGGTGCCCTTGGCATTGCCCTTCTTGACTTGCTCAGTGAGGTACTTGTAATAAGGTGTGACATTGAGCAGCTGAATACGGGTGTGAACAACGAGGATGGCTGACTGGTGCATGGCCTTCCAGTCGTCATCGCTGACAAGGGTGCCGTCTTTGCGGTGGATTGCACGATGCATGGGGGGTCAGGACTTGTTGCCAGCAGAGGAATTGACTTCGGCGTCGACCTTGCAATCTGCAAGGGTCCAGAGGACCTTCTCTGGATAATGGGCAGGGCGGATCATTGGTCGAGGGTGTGGGAGGGGGAGGTTGCCAGAGTTGACCCTAACCTGTCAAGTGGAGCAGTCTGGACGCAGGGGACTGACGACTGAGGCTAAAACACATGAGTGTATCAGTTGGTTTAGAATTAGGATGAGAAGACTTACCATTCGGCATGGTCTTTGAATGGAACTCGAGGAGTTCTTGCAGTGCGGCGACCAAACGGACTTGCTTCGCGAACTCAGCGTTGTGAAGAAGTTTGTCATGCATGAGCCTGGCGACTGTCTCAACACTGACACCTGAAGGCAGAAGGGAGGAGGGGGAGGGGTCGATAGGGTATGTCCTGATATCATCTGAGCCAGCCAGTTTGTTGTAATCAATCCCAGGTTTGTCAAATGTAGATGCCGACAACATGTGTACCTAGACAAAAAAAGGAAGAGGAGGAGATAGAGATAGAGAGGGAAGAAGAGATGTGAGAAAGAGAGAGAGAGAGAGAGAGAACAAAAAACAGGTGAATGAAGAGGTAAGGAAGTTGACAGAGTGAAGAGGGAGCAAACAAAAAACTCAACCTAAGTCCACTCATGCCACTTGCGCTGACAAACCAATTCACTTGTGGTGGCAGGCCCAGGCCACCACAGTGTTATCTTTGCGTTATCCTTTGTGTTATCTACTAGTATCAGTGCACACTTTCTACTGTCTGAACCTCAAACCACATATCCTCTTCCAACAACAATGGCCCCAGTAACCAAGTACCTTTGCCCATGCTTCAAGTGCAGCCCAAAAAAGGAGCTTACTGAGAGAACTATCAAGATTCACCTTAAGGAGAATATGGCCCGTCTCAACCATCTTAGAGCATCTGGGGCACATCAAAGCAGTGTAGACTTTGTGAAAAACTGTTACAATCAGGTCTCCCAATTGTTCAATAGCCTGGCTGAGAGGTCTAGATCATCTAGGTGATGAACAGTGCACATGGAGGACTATACTCACAGTGACAAAGGAGACTGTGGTGAGATACAGAAGGTGACTGGAAGCAGCAACAGAGTAAGATCTTGCAGTGGAAGCAGATGGGGTGTCTGGCACACAACAGATGAGAACTGATATGATTACAGGAGAGGAGACATACCTGGCACACAACAGATGAGAACTGATGTGGACCAGGAGCGTACAAGCTGCACTACTTATACAAAATACAGAGTGACGCTGGTAACAGAGAGTCACAGTAAGTACAAGGGTTATTGTTCTACAGACGGACAAGGGAGTGGACATTCTGAGAACAAGGGCCAAGAGTACAAGGAGAATCTAGACTAATGATGTCATACTGACATCATAATAAAGATAGAACAAAGGGAAAGTATAAGAGTGTTGAATACAACGCAAAGTCCGGATCCTATGATGTCATAGTGTACAGTGATGTCATAGATAAGCAAATACAATAAGTCCGAGATTGTGTGATCATAATAATCTAATCTACATAAGTCCTGTATATCTTATCTACAGCAGTCCATATCTGATTGTCCTTTGAGCCGCTTAAGTGCACAAGGGTCACTTATCAACACTAGGTGGTCAGGATATCCTAATCCAGATAGTGAGTGTGTTACATTTTCGCCTTCGACCAACCTTCGAACACCCCTGGCCAAGACCCCGAACACCGTGGGACAACATATTCAAGTATGATTTGCCGCAAACAGAACGCAAACCTTACAAGTTATGGAGACACCCCTATCCGCTAAGTCACATGACTCTGGTCATGTGATCATCCAAGCTAACAAACTGTACGAAATGCACATGTGATCTTAGCGCCCGCCCGTCACGTGACCTGGCTAGACCTGCACCAGATGGGTCCAGATGAGCTTGTGCCTGGACTGGCCCAGACTGCCTCGTGTTTCGTGACTCATACGTTCCTATCGATTGTGCCTTGATCCTAATATGATACTGTGACCCATTTGGCTCCTCACCCCCTGACTGTATGCCTCGTTCCCTTATCTCTGACTCATACCTTTGCACCTTACTGCCATTGGTCGACTCTTATCTCTGACTCATCCTGACTCACTATGACTCGTCTTCACTTAGAGTTTGCTGACTTCCAAGCTGGGGTTCAAACCTCCTTGGACTTGTATAAGTAGATGGGCTTATGGTCGCTGAAGACCTAAGCTTGACTTCTTGGATTATACCACCCATTGTACTTGCCTCTACTGTGCTGTCTGCCTGTAGTGTGCTGTTTGCCTTTGGTGTTTATATATCTTCGCTTGTCCTTAGCTGGTCTGTGCTGTCTGCCAGGCATCCCTTCCCTTATCCTCTCATCTCTCCTGTCTGAGTGTGCTGTCTGCCGCTAAGACTTGTATCATTCTCCTTGCTTTGCGTTGTCTACCGAAGCCATCCTCCATTACCTCACCTTCCTCTCTGTCCATATCTTCTGGGCAACCCTGTTACATGTAACGCCACCACGGGGGCGTTAGGTACGACGTGTACCAAGTTTGTTGAGACGTGACTATGTCACATGTCTCGTGGGATCTGATTGTGTCAGCCCATATACTAAATACGGTATCTGTCCCTTATGGACTGATTTGGACTTAGGCCGGACTCATACGGACCACTTTTGTTTATCTTTATTGACAGAGCTATAAATAGCTCTTATTGTTCTTTATTGTTAAGATACCGGTATTGTCTGCTTTTGGCAGTTATTGTTCTCTGCCCTCCAATGGCATTTCTCCCTCTGGCGCACAGACCACATGAATTATGTTTGGGTCACCAGTGCGCACAGACCATTATTATCTAAGCGTCCTGTATATAAGGACTGCTGTTTACGCCTTCACACTTCAGAGTTCCTTCTACCTCTGAAGTGTAAGTGCCCCTCTATTTACTTCTCTTATTACCTTTACTCATGGGCTGTTCCTTTATAGTAACTTGTGCCCATTAGGTATGCAGTTGTAACAGAGTTCCTTCTACCTCTGAAGTTAACTTGTGCCCATTAGCGTCTTGCTATATCTTTACCTCGCTCGTTAGTTCTGCGCTCAACAGGTTATGGGCCCTGACGCCTAATAACTAACCTGCGGTCATTTCTTCAGATCTACTTGTGTCTCTTGCTCCCTTGTCGACCACATACCTCGTCGTCTTCCATATCAGTGAGCATCCTCTATCATTTTTTGACACACTCCTTTCTCGTCCGACATGACTCTGTCATGTGCCATTTTGGCTAGCCTCCTAAGGAGGTTCTCATGAGTGGTTTTATATAACCACAAATTCCTCTGTGCGCACTACCTTAGCTTCTTTTCCCGGTTTTCGTCCGGAAGTGCTTTCATAGGCCAATAGGGGAAGACCCTTGCGGCTATAGGCCTCTCTAATGGTTGGGTGATACTCGGTTAATACCTGGGTCACTTTATGGGGTGTGAAGGCCTGGTTAATAGTCAAACCCAGAAGTCCTTCCCTCAGATACAACTAGGAGACGCTACTATATCATAATAGTATTTACACAGCACTATGAGTAGACCTCTGCCAGGAGAAGTATTCGCTCCCTTTGTGCAGGATTCGCTGCATGGCATGTATCACTACTCTAGTTGCTTAGTACCAAGACCCTTAATGGTCTGTTCCAGAGACTCCACAGACGACAGTCGCAATTGTTACGGGAGTTGATCCCTTTCATTGCCTCTGGAATTCGCTGTTGGCTCCTCTCTGGGGTACTACCCTTCACTTTAGAATCTTTAGTAGCCCCAGTTTCCATACTGTAAGGGTAGAGACAGACTCGTGCAAACTTCGCCGTCACTGCACTCTGATCTGATCTTGCTTGATCCCTCTATCAGCAGGATGAACATGACTACTAGCCCCTAGTAACATTCGGGCCTAGGAGAAACTTTAGTGTAAGGCAGCCATCACTATCATGATTCCACTACCTTAATTATATCCAAGTCGCACATACTTGAGGCGTGACACCATATGTGTTACGGAGTTATAGCGCTCCTATGGCTGGACCTCTACTTTCCCTTCCAAGATCTGGGCTGGTTCTGACTGCTCCTCGGAACCAGATTTTACAAACATCTCAATGTCTTTCCACATCACCTTCCCTCCCACTCTTGTCCTCGCCAAGCTCGACGGGACAAACTGGCAGACCTGGAGCCAGACCTTTTCTTCCCTTATGCTGATGAATGGGTGCAGGCGTCACCTAACCCATTCAGATGCTGGAACAATTCCCCAGCACCCAGCAGTAGCAGGAGGACCCACTGGTCCATGTAACGCCACCACAGGGGCGTTAGGTACGACGTGTACCGCGTCTAAGTCAACGGGATCGGAGAAGCGCGAGTCGGTTAAGACTCAGTTCGAGGATGCACAAGTGTCACTCGGTATCCCTGGTACCGAGCGCAATAGTAGGAAGACGAGGCTCAAGCGCAAAGGGCGAGCTAAAGCGGGGACTCAAGCGCAAAGGCGAGTCGAGGCGTTCATGAGGCAAAGACGATGTGATATTACACAAGAAGTCAAGTCTACCGTACATGCTAGGTAGGGCGCGACTTATATACTGTTACAGGGTGTTTGTGCTACACAAACATATGGCGCGAGTCTGGTATAATCGTACAAGAATCGGAACAAAGGGAATAGTCGTATATAGTACAAGGGAGTCCCGCGGGACGACGCATGACTGGGAAACGGTCAGCGGACGAAACAGGGCGTAAAACTGGCCATCCTATCACCGAGGCGCAGGGTGCGAAATGGAAGCCGAGAAGCGCAAGTCATGGGAACGTATCGTAAAAGTACAGGGATTAGGAGACGCAAAGAAGGAAACCAAGATAGTTCGTAACATTACCCCCCCACTAGAATCGAAGTCGCCACGACTTCGACTTAGTCGCTGGTGTACGTGTAATCCTCCTCTGCAGGGATGTTAGCAGGTACGGGGGATGGGGTACGGGGGCACGTGTGGCGACGGAGGAACATGAAACGCCCCCTCTCACCGCAGTCCCAACACATCTCATACATCGGACATTTGATCTCCTCGTGCGTAGCGTCATACCAAAGACACTTCCCGCACCACCGAGGGCGAGAGTCCGGGTCCACATGCGCTGGCGTCATAGGGGAGAGACGTCGAATGAGACAGACGTCGAGCTTATGAGCTCGACTCCCGCACCACTGACACGGCTCTCGGGCTCGTCGCTCCGGGCACTGTGCCACCAGGTGGTCCTCGGACTTGCATTGGAAACACTTGCGCCGACGCTTGCCGCCTTCCCCTTGAAGGCGGGGCATCTCGCTGGGTCCAACGTCGCGAGGGGCGAGGGGAATAGGTTCTGGCGAACCACGCGGACGTACTGGCTTCGCGTGAAGCTCAGCGTACTTGTCCGCGATGAGAGGGATTGCCCGAGCGTACTGGAGACGCTTCCGGATGGACGAAAAGTCCATGTCGAGGTGGAATTGGTCGCGCGTCAGCTCGGTCTCCAACCGCCGTATGTCCGACTGACGGGTGCGAAGAGCGTCCCGCCGCATGAGGCATTCACGAAGGCGAGAGATGTCGGCATGGAGACGGGGTTGGTGCAGTTCGATGAGAACCTCGTTCAGTACAATGGCGCGGGGGTCGTGGGGATGGAACATGTTCAGCTGATTGTCGGTGATGTGCTGTGCCAGCTGGCCCGTGTACACTTCGTTCAAGAACACCTGCAACGCATAGCAAGGATGTCCTTTACCCATGGTACCAACGACCTCCTGGTAGTTATGACGGTAGTAAATGTATCGCGCGGTCTGCTTGGTAGTTCCCGTCTCGCCGACTAAGAGAGGGAAGAAAGTGGGGAGTGATGGGTCGTTGAGAAAAAAAAGGGATGCCAGGGTCCTCATTCTCCTTATCCTCCTCGTCGTCGTCGAGGCGGGCTAGAGCGGGATCAGGTTCGACCACCCTAGTCTGTGGGATTGGCGTAAATGTATGGTCCATCCCAGCAGGGAATGGCGGCATAGGGATGTGAGCGGCGGGGACGGCGGGAGGGGACAACGGTGGTGGTGGGGTCAAAGGAACAGTAGTCTCTGATGGGTAAGTCGGTGTGGCTGGTACGTGGACAGGGACGGGTGTGTCGACGGAGAAGGGGACGACAATGGGTCGAGGGGAGTCAGGTGACTTAGCGGTTGTTTCGGGTACCTCGGCTAGCGATGCTAGGGCTGAGGTGGCGAGTGCAAGTACAGGGAGAGGAGGCGAGTCAGGGATTACAGAATACGGCGTACGACCCTCTGGTTCAGAGGGGACACCCAAGTCCTGTGAAGGAACGGTTAGGTTCTCGAGAATAATCTCGACTGGGCGGCGGGTCTGGATGGTAGAGACGATAGGCGTAGTGGTCATGATGGAGCAGAGGGTAGTGGGGACGAGGTGTTGGTGATATCGGAGGGGTGTGTCTTTATATCTTTCGTCCAGCCCCTTCAGCGGTAGGATTTAGGCGATAGAAGTCGGCGATGAGATCTGGGGCGTGTCGAACGTTCTCGAGGGGTTCCCACGTGCTGTCACTTATTGGGAAGCCCTTCCATTGGACGAGGAATTGAAGTTTGCACCCTCGTCCATGTGACCGGGACTGAAGGATGCGCTCTACTTCAAACTCTTCCTCTCCATCAATCAGATCCGGGGGTGGGCGCGTGAAATTTGCGCCATGTAGCTCCGTCTCCTTATATGGTGTAAGGAGATTTGCATGGAAGACCGGATGTATCTTCCACGTGTTCGGGAGTTCTAACTCGTATGAGACATCGGAAAGAACCCGCTTCACTCGGAATGGTCCGTGGCGCTTTGGGGCGAGTTTTGCAGTGGGGTAGAAGGTTCGAAGGTTTGTACCCTCTAACCAGACCATTGCGCCTTCTTGATACGGGATGAAGCGCGTCTTGCCCCTTTTTGCCATCAACTCTTGCGCGTGTTTGATGCAATCTTGCGCGTGCTGTCACCTGATGACCATGTCTTCTAGGCGTTGTTCGACAGATGGGGATGATGTGGGTTTCGGCGTCCACACGGTACGTGGTTCCCACCCCATAATGAGCGAGAAGGGCGACTCCTTTGTAGTCGCGTTTGGCCAGGCGTTGTGCGCGAACTGGGCGACCAGCAGTGCCTCCGCCCAGTTATCCTGCTGCACGTTACTCCAGTGTCTGAGGTATTGTTCTAGCCATTGGTTCGTCCGTTCTGACTGCCCGTCAGTCTGAGGGTGGTAGGCAGATGATATATTCTGACGGATTCCGAGAACCTTGCAGAGGTTGGTCATGAATGCGGAGGTGAATCGGGGGTCTCGGTCCGTGATGATCTTCCGGGGTATGCCGTAATGTGGGTACACGTGATGAAGATACAGTCGCGCTACTCCTTCTGCTGTGATCGACTCGTTACATGGGATGAAGATCGAGGCCTTCGAGCAGTCGTGGTCCATGATCGTGAGTATAGAGTCGTATCCGTCGGACGGAGGGAGTTTGGTAATGAAGTCCATAGCGATGACCTCGAATGGTTCGGCGTTCGGGTCTATGGTGATGGGGAAAAGGTGTGGTTTTTGACGGTGGGGGTTGATCTTGTTTGCCTGGCATGTCGCGCATCCTTTGACATAGTCTTCTACGTCTTTGCGCATGCTGGGCCACCAGTAGTCGCATCGTAGCAGTTCGTAAGTGTTCGCGATTCCTGGGTGTCCCATGGCTGGTGTATCGTGGAAAAAGGTGATTACCCCCCGTTTAAGATCGTTGTCGCCCACGACAACTAGTGCGTCGTTCTTCCACCACAGTCCCCCTACTTTTTCGCAGGTTGTGGGGCTCGACCCATTGCAGTACTTCCTTCTCGTCAAGGTTTTGCGATATCTGGGTCCAAATGTCCATATCGTGCATGGACATTTCTGTCGCTCGAAGGAAGCGGTCCGCTGGGAGGACAATGACATTATTGTTGTCCTCCTCATGCGCCGCGTAGTCTGCTCTTCGTGACAGGGCATCTGCACGACTGTTTTTGACTCCGGAGACGTGTTTTAGGAGAAAATCGTACTCCGAGAGTTTCAGGAACTCGCGTGCGACTCGTCTACTGATCTTTCTAGGCTCCTTCCGATACTGAAGGTTGGCGTGGTCGGTGTGAATGATGATTTTATGGGGGGAGCCGACTAGATATGTACGCCACGCTCGCAGGGCCTTGACGACTGCTAGTAGCTCTCTGTCATAAATATCGTAGTTGCGTTCCGCCTGGCTGAAGGATTCGGAGTGGAATGCGACCGGGTGTAGTTTTTTATCCAGACCGAGCTGATTAAGCACAGCTCCGATGGCGACGTTAGACGCGTCGACTTCGAGTTCGAATGGTCTGGTGAGGTCGGGAAACAGGAGTGTCGGTTCACGTTCGATGCTACGTCTAACGTTGTCGAATGCGTCTTGTTCCCGTTGCCCCCAATGCCATGGGGTGTCTTTACGGGTAAGGTCGTGTAGGGGTCGCGCGAGTGCGGAGAAACCTCGGATGAATCGCCGATAGAAGTTGCAAAACCCCAGGAAGGCGCGCACTTCGCGGAGACTTCTTGGGGCGGGCCATTCTCGGATACCCCGTACCTTAACGGGGTCCATCCGGAGATTACCATGGCCTATGATGAGTCCGAGGTATTCGACTTCTAGCACTTCGAATTCGCATTTCTTGGGTTTAATGTAAAGGTCGTGTTCTTCGCACAAGCGGAGAACTTCATGTACTATGGTGCGATGATGGGGATAGTCGAGGGGCGTGGCGATCAGGATATCGTCCATGTAGACGATCACCTCGTTTGTCAAGACGAGCGGTCGGAAGGTGTCATCCATCATCGCTTGGAATGTGGAGGGGGAATTGGTGAGTCCGAAGTACATGACGTGGGGTTCGTACAGCCCCTGGTTCGTCTTGAAAGCGGCTTTCCACTCGTCCCCTTGTTTGATTCGCACGTTATTGTACCCCCACTTAACATCGAGTTTCGTATAGAGGCGCGCATCGCGTATCTTATCAATGAGTTCGGGGATTAGAGGGAGTGGGTAGTGGTTTCGGACCGTGAGTTCATTTAGCCGCCTGTAGTCTTGGACGGGGCGTAATTTGCCATCCTTCTTCTTGATGAAGAAGAAGGGAGATGCGTACGGCGACTTGGATGAGCGGATATACCCTTTTGCCAGTTGTTCGTTGAGAAAAGTGGTCAAGGCCTCCTGTTCGTTCTGTGCGAGCGGGTAAACTTTACAATCTAGCGAGGCGGGGGCGGTAGGGAGGAGGTCTATGGCGTGATCCCAAGGACGGGACGGAGGAAAACGGTGAGACGCCTCTTCGTCGAAGATCTTACGGTGACGCCTGTATTCCTCGGGGATCATCTCCTCGAACGTCCGCTCTTTTTTCTTTGCTGCCTCTTTCTGCGCTAATTCCGAGGCGGTTGTGGTCTTGCGTAAGAACGCAATCTGGGGTTCCTGCTCGTCATCCATGAGTTGCTCCCACGCTTCCTCGTCAAGTTCATACGTCTCCAACACCCGGATGGAAGCTTCCATGGGCGTGGCTTCGTCTGACAAGTGAAGGCTCGAGACCACAACTGGCTGAAACTCTTCGTTCAGCGTTGCGTCTCCCCACTTGATCTTGGGCTCAAAGGCCGTGAACCAAGGGTATCCCAGGATCACTTCGTCCCTTCCTAGGTTAGTAACCAGGAAGCGAAGCGTCCTTTCTTCTGTCCCCGTTCGTACGGTGAGGTCGGTGTAATGAGTGATGGCGCCATCCTGATTGTGAGTGCCGTCTACGTTCCAAATACGGATGGGATGAGTCACTTCTCGCGTCCCAATTTGGAGTCGTCTTAACAATGAGGAGCATATGAAGTTGTCAGTAGCTCCTGAGTCGATGAGGACTTGTCGTTCGGCCATTGCGTGTACTGATTTGAACAAAACTGGGATTCGCATAGATCGAAACCTGCTAGTGTACACGTTTAAGTTTAATGCTCTAGCCCAGGCCGCCGGGTTCAAGCGTCGAGAAAATCCTCTCGTCTGAATAATTTGTCCACCATGAGGTCTCGTACCTCCTGGGTCTGCGCCTTCATCGCTGTGATCTGTAAATCCGCCTGCTCTTCGTTCAATAGTATGTGACTAGATTGTATGGCGAAAGAAGAGACGGCGGGAGCTGATAGACCTGAACCCGAGGAAGTCGGGGCTGGTGATCGCGGGGACACGGGGGTTGGCGCCATGGTAGATGCAGTTGCAGCCACTCGCAGGCCTTTTTGAGGGCAGTTACGCGAGATGTGCCCTTGCGCACGACATCTAAAACATCGTCCCTCCTTCTGAAGGGAGGCTTTGTCAGCGTCGGTGAGAGCCACGGAGGCTCGGGCGCGTCCAACGTCCATGGCGTTTGGATCGTGGGTTCCTTTGAGGGCCTGGACCCACTGCTCTCTGCTCTGTCCTCCTTTCTTTCGCTGAGGCTTGCCCTTGCCGAGGCGATCCTTTAAAACGAGGTATTCAGCCTGCTGTAACCGGGCAGCCACCTTCCACTGCTCCCAATTGACAGGATGCTGGAAGCGGACAGCGTTGACTACTAACTGGTTCGGGAGCCCATCCTGGAATAGTTCCAGCATTGTGGCTTCGTCGGGGTTATACCTGGCCTTCGTGACAAGGTTTTGGAATGTCGCGACATAAGTGTCGATATCTCCTCCCTTCATCGTGAGGGTTTGGAGAGCTTTGCGTGCGTTGGTTTGTTCAGATGTGTCGGTGTAAGCTTGTACGAACCGATCTCTGACGGTGGTCCACAAGACCTCATTTTGTCGGAGGACTCCTGCTGCAATCTGATCCTCCAACCATTGCGCTTGTTCATCGACCCAGTCGTTTACTAATGGGCCTCGAATATACGATAGGAATGTCATGGCTCGTGACGCGGGGATTGCGAGTTGGTCAACGGTGGGATTCATTTCTTTGTAAAGCCGGAACGCCCGCAAGAAGGCCTTGCTTTCGTCTCTCATTCCGGTAAACTCGGGGGGAGGGTTTCCTCCCAGTCGTCCGTTCCCTCCGGGGGCTGGCGCTGCAGGTGCGGCTCCTCCTGGCGCGGCACCGCCACCACCGCCACCGCCACCGCCACCGCCACCGCCACCGCCACCGCCACCGCCACTGCCACCGCCACCGCCACCGCCTGACGGTGGTACCGGCGCACCGCCGCTAGGCGGGTTCGGTGCCCCTCCTCCTGAGCCCGATGCTCCAGAGGATCCTCCTCCTCCACTGGTAAGGGTCGTGCTGGCTGAGGCTTGTAAGGTCTGGGACATGACGTGAGTTTGGAAGTGGGTTGTTGGGTCGATGGTGGGTAGGTTGGTTGTGGGTACAGACACACTAGGTGATGGGGCGTCGTCGTCGATGGCAATACCAGAGGTAGTTTTAGTTGTGAGGGGTCCGACTCCGAGTGCTTGAGGTACTATGCTGATGGTGTACCACTGGCCCTTCTTTGCGGAGTAATCAATATACGCCCACTGTCGTAGGTCTTCGAGATAGTGGACCTGTCGATATTTCTGCGTGTTAGGGTGGAAGAGAAAGTATCCTTCCACTCCTTCGTGTTCCTTCCAAATGACGGTTCCTTTGACTTTATCGGAAAGCTCGTCGTCACTGTATCTGTCGATGTATTCTGCCTGGAACTGGGATCTGGCGCGGCTGTGAAGGTTCGCCACTGTGAGAGACTTGACTTAATGTAACGCCACCACAGGGGCGTTAGGTACGACGTGTACCGCGTCTAAGTCAACGGGATCGGAGAAGCGTGAGTCGGTTAAGACTCAGTTCGAGGATGCACAAGTGTCACTTGGTATCCCTGGTACCGAGCGCAATAGTAGGAAGACGAGGCTCAAGCGCAAAGGGCGAGCTAAAGCGGGGACTCAAGCGCAAAGGCGAGTCGAGGCGTTCGTGAGGCAAAGACGATGTGGTATTACACAAGAAGTCAAGTCTACCGTACATGCTAGGTAGGGCGCGACTTATATACTGTTACAGGGTGTTTGTGCTACACAAACATATGGCGCGAGTCTGGTATAATCGTACAAGAATCGGAACAAAGGGAATAGTCGTATATAGTACAAGGGAGTCCCGTGGGACGACGCGTGACTGGGAAACGGTCAGCGGACGAAACAGGGCGTAAAACTGGCCATCCTATCGCCGAGGCGCAGGGTGCGAAATGGAAGCCGAGAAGCGCAAGTCATGGGAACGTATCGTAAAAGTACAGGGATTAGGAGACGCAAAGAAGGAAACCAAGATAGTTCGTAACAGTCCAACTGACGAAGGTCTGGCAATGATAGCCCTGTGGAATAAACAGGAGGAGGTCATTACTGGCCTCCTATACCTGTCAGTCACAACGGAGGTCCTCTCAAGTATTCAATCCATGGCGCTGTTCCCAAGCGTCCATGATAAATACCAGCAGCTCGAAACCCTGTATGGTCAGGTTGGCTCTATGGCCACCTTTAACATTTGGGTCGGCTTGGCAAACACCAAGCTACAGGAAGGTAGTCCCTTCCTACCTCAACTCCAGAAAATGTTGGACTTGAGGAGTACCCTTGTGGAGCAGGGGATGCCTCTTTCGGACATGCAAATGTCCTTCATACTTTTAGACGCACTCCCCCCTTCCTACTCAACCATTGCAGGCACCATCCTCGCTTCTGGCCCTCCTGCCAACCTAGTTCCTCAGGACCTCATCAACAGGTTCATCAACGAGGAATCTCGTATTGCTGGTCCCGGGGCGTCTCTCAACAAGACAGCCCCCATCAAATCAATCTCGCCTCCGCGTTCTGCGTCGACGGCATCAGGCAGCTCTGCGTCCCCGGACGTAACCTGCCATTACTGCAAGCGGCCTGGTCATAAAAAACCAGACTGCTACAAGCTCAAACGGGACCAGGAGAATGCCAGGAAGGGGAAGGCAGGACAGAAGGGGAAAGCTGCCCAGAATACCACAATCACAAGCGCGCCGGACGCTATTCCAGCCAACAGGTTTGCTGCAGCCAATAGCATACCTGTACCAAAGAGTCGCCTATTTACTATAGTCAACGGCTCTGGCAAAATAGAGGAGGTACATGAAGTACCTCAGGTCTCCCTTTACATGATGAGTGTCAATGGCACTCAGGTTGTGTCAAGATGGATGATGGACAGTGGAGCATCAGCACATTTTACACCACACATTGAAGACTACGATACCTACACTCCTCACAAAGGTATCGAAGTTCTTCTCGGTGACAGCACTGTACTCCGAAGTGCTGGAACGGGTTCTATTACAATCCGCACCAATCGAGGCTTTGACCTCAAAATATCTGATGTGCTCCACTTACCCAACACCCACTCTCGAATCTTATCAACACCCTGCCTTACATCAAAGGGTGCCATAGTTAGCTTTGACGCTACCTCCTTCGCCATAAGACACAAAGGAGAGACCATTGCGGAAGGACACAAGGCTCTCGGGCTATACTGGCTCGACGGACATGCTATGAATGCTGTCCGAGCACCTGCATCTGCTAGCCTTGATGTCTGGCATAGGCGCATGGGACATATGTCCAAAGACGCCTTAAAGAGATATGCTCAGGAGTCAGTAAAAGGACTCCATATTAATGATTCCGCTGTGGAAGAAGGCCTCTGCCTTGGTTGTGAATTAGGCAAATCTACACGCCTGCCATTCCCACCTTCCACAAAGCGTGCACAAGAACCTCTTGAGGTTGTTCACAGTGACCTTGTTGGCCCACTACAGAGTAACTCTATCCAGGGCAACAAGTACTTCACCACGTTCATAGATGACTTCTCAAAAGCAGCAGTCGTCATCTTCATGAAATCAAAGGACCAGTTTAAGGACGCCTTCCTACACTATAAGGTGTGGGCTGAAAAACAACTCAACAAGCCCATCAAATCCTTACACTCGGACCGTGGTGGCGAATATGTCAACAACGACCTCAAGACAATCTTGTCTGACGCTGGAATCGAGCATATGCTCACAATGCCTTATTCTCCACAACAGAACGGGAGAGCCGAGCGGTTTAACCGCACCATCATGGAAAAAGGTACCAGCATGCTGCACCATGCTGGCCTCAGTCTTGGCTTCTGGGAACAAGCAGTACAAACTGCGGTGCAAATATACAATCGCACCCCCACCCGTTCTAATCAGTGGAAAACTCCGCTAGAGCTCTGGGATGGTACAGTCCCAGATGTCTCCTACTTTAGAGTATTTGGCTGCAAAGCCTACTATCATGTACCCGAACACAACCGGCGCAAGCTAGATCCTAAGTCAAGGGAAGCCGTGTTTGTGGGCTATGAGCCTTTGTCAAAGGGCTATAAACTCTGGGATAGACATAGCCGGTGCTTCATCTCTTCACGAGATGTTACATTTGATGAAGACACCTTCCCATCCCGCAGTGTTGTGGCGCAACACTCAGAACCTACCCCTCCCGCGTCTGGTGAACTCGAAAGAGGCGCTGCCGGCGGTGAGATATACTTTGTAGTGCCTAGCCCGCCTACACCAGCTGTTGCCCCCACGGTGCCTCAGACCACTCCGGTCTTTGTACTACCACCTCTGGCACCCGTGGCACAACAACAGCCTAGCACTCCACCCAACGTCTCGCCCACTGAGGCGGACCAGACCATCTATCACACTCCCCCTTCCCAAGCACCTCCTCCTACAAACACTGCCCCCTCACGTCGCCGTACTCGCTCCTCAAGGCCTCCGGTAGTCACCGCGCCTATACCTGCCCCTAACTTCAATAGGGACGTGTCTCCTCCTAGGGAAACCCCTAGATCTCCAAGGAACACTCAGGTTACCTCGCCTGCTCGTCCAAGGCGGAGCACAAGGGTACGATTCACGAATCCTCGTTACTACACAGAGGACAACGATGAATTCGTGCAGGGTAGCAGTAGGCTGGGAATGATGGACCTACTTAATGTTGCTGAGGTACCCGGTTATAGAGACCCGCAGACGTTCAAGCAGGCCATGGAGTCTGACCAAGCTGTCGATTGGCTTGAAGCATGCCAGTATGAACTGGACGCTCTCGACAAGCTTGCGGTCTGGAGACTTGAACCCCTTCCTGAAGGAAGGAAGGTGGTCAAATGTAAATGGGTGTTCAAAAAGAAAGCGGATGGACGCTTTCGTGCTAGGCTAGTGGCAAAAGGGTTCACCCAACTAGAGGGGGTGGACTTTGACGAAACTTTCTCCCCAGTTGCCCGCTTTGAGTCCCTGCGCCTACTCCTCGCTTTAGCCACACTTGAGGACTGGCACATACATCAGATGGACGTCAAGTCGGTGTTCCTTCATGGGGAACTGGAGGAAGAAATCTATATGGAGCAACCCGTCGGTTTCGTCACAGCTGGATCGGAACACTTAGTGTGCCGACTACAGAAGGCCCTTTATGGCCTGAAACAAGCTTCCCGCGCATGGAACGTGCAATTCCATGGGGTCCTAGTTGACCTAGGCTTCATGCGGACGTACTCTGATGCAGGAGTATACGTGTATCATCTTCAAGAGGGGGGTGATACACTTTTCGTGATCTTATATGTAGATGACATCACTATACTCGGGAGTTCCCTATCAAAGATCAATGATCTGAAAGATTCTCTATCTAGCCGATATGAGATGACCGACCTTGGTGAAATCCAGTCTTATCTAGGTGTTAACATCACCAGAGACCGTGCAAATCGCACTATGGAAATCAACCAATCAGATTACATCCGCGATGTGGTTGAACGCTTTGGAATGTCTGATTCCAACCCAGTATATACCCCTCTTCCCTCTGGCGCCGAGGCACACTTGATCAAATTTGAAGATCAGGCCTCTACTTCTGAGATTAAGAAGTATCAACAGATCATCGGGTCTCTGCTCTATGCGCAGATTGGAAGCAGACCTGATATTTCCTTCGCTGTTGCGCGCCTTAGCCAATTCGCTTCCAATCCCTCACCTCAGCATCTATGCCTAGCCAAATACGTCATAGCATACCTGAATACAACTAAGGACTATGCGTTGCGCTATGCTGGAGGGAATGGTGGAGAAGGCCTTCACGGTTACTGCGATTCTTCCTGGGGAGATCAGGAAGAAAAGCACTCCACCTCAGGCTATGTCTTCTTGCTTGCTAATGGAGCCATCTCTTGGTGCACCAGAAAGCAGAAGACGATCGCACAGTCTACCACAGAGGCTGAATACATGAGCCTCTCTGAGGCCTCAAACCAAGCCCAGTGGTACACTACCTTCCTAGGCGAACTAGGGTATGAGGTTACCTCCCCTATTCCCCTACACTGTGACAACAAGGGTGCTGTAGACTTAGCATTAAACCCTGTCACTGGAAGACGGTCCAAACACATCCTGATCAAACACCATGTAGTCAGGGAATACGTAGAAAACAAGGTCATTGACCTGATACGTACACCCACAGGTGAAATGGTTGCAGATGGACTCACCAAGTCCCTGCCCAGAGACACCTTTGAAAAAATGGTCAATGATCTAGGAATGGTGTAGACGGAGCCTCAGGAACATCGTGCTGATAACCAGTCAATGGTCGTCGATCCTTGGTTTATAACCAAGAAGCACATCATGTTCTCTGATCTGAAGAGCTAAGAAAAACCCTTCTTAGACCCTGAAGAAGTTGGACCTTTCCAACTATAGTGTCCAGATTCTATGGCTTCAAAAAGTTGTCCTATATCAAGGACTTCTTAAAAAGAACCTAGAAATAGTTTCGGATGGAGCGTCATCTGCTCCAGATAAGATAGTCCTGTATCAAGGATCAATCTTTCAATCTTAATCCCGAACTCCTGTATGACACTTCAGCTCTTCAAAAGATTATCATCTCCATCTACTTATACAATCATGGACTGCCTCAATCATGGAGGGATGTTGAGACATGAATAAGTCACATGTCTTGTGGGATCTGATTGTGTCAGCCCACATACTAAATACGGTATCTGTCCCTTATGGACTAATTTGGACTATGGCCAGACTCTTATGGACCGCTTTTGTTTATCTTTATTGCCAGAGTCATATATGGCTCTTATTGTTCTTTATTGTTAAGATACCGGTATTGTCTGCTTTAGGCAGCTATTGTTCTCTGCCCTCCAATGGCATTTCTCCCTCTGGCGCACAGACCACATGTATTATGTTTGGGTCACCAGTGCGCACAGACCATTATTATCTAAGCGTCCTGTATATAAGGACTGCTGTTTACGCCCTCACACTTCAGAGTTCCCTTCACCTCTGAAGTGTAAGTCCCTTCTCTTTACTTCTCCTAATACCTTTACTCATAGACGTTCCTTAGTAACTTGTCTATTAGGTATGCAGTTGTAGCAGAGTTCCCTTCACCTCTGAAGTTAACTTGTCTATTAGCATTCCTGCTATCTTTTACCTCGCTCATTAGTTCTGCGCTCAACACCCCAGTTTGATCCTACTCAGACAGAACCCCACTCTGATGAACAAGACAATATTCTCCTTGTGAATAACCCAGTGGCCTCTCTACTCTCATGTGAAGATAAGTTATTTCTTGCTATTGGCGAAATTCTCAGTATACACATGGACTCGAAGTCTGTTGACCACATCCCCATCGACGTCCTTCCCGAGGACACAATCAGGGTCACATATCAGGTCTACAGCCTCATAAGTGTTGAGACGTGAATATGTCACATGTCTCGTGGGATCTGATTGTGTCAGCCCACATACTAAATACAGTATCTGTCCCTTATGGACTGATTTGGACTATGGCCGGACTCATACAGACCGCTTTTGATTATCTTTATTGACAGAGTCATATATGGCTCTTATTGTTCTTTATTGTTAAGATACCGGTATTGTCTGCTTTAGGCAGCTATTGTTCTCTGCCCTCCAATGGCATTTCTCCCTCTGGCGCACAGACCATGTGTATTGTGTTTGGATCACCTGTGCACACAGACCATTATTATCTAAGCGTCCTGTATATAAGGACTGCTGTCTTCGCCCATACACTTCAGAGTTCCCTTAACCTCTGAAGTGTAAGTTCCCTTTCTCTTTACTACTCTTATTACCTTTACTCATCAGACGTTCCTTTATAGTAACTTGTCTGTCTTAGGTATGCAGTCATAATAGAGTTCCCTTCACCTCTGAAGTTAACTTGTCTGTCTTAGCTCTTTGCTATTAACTCCTTGCTCGTTAGTCCTGCGCTCAACAATAAGCACATCCCCAGGGTCGTGGGACTTCCTTTCTCGGTAACCACTACCATCCTGGCCATGTCACGGTGAACCAGACGGTGTGGTATACTAGAGTACTCTTCATACACACTAGCCACATACACACACGAAGCCTAACACATACCTAAAATAAAAACCCGACCCATAGCTGAAATGGAGGTCAGGAAATGTGAGCAGACGGAGAACACCGGCCCTGGACCCAAGCGGAACCTACGCTCGTCGGCGTCCACCCATGCAACAAGCAACAGCAACGCTCAGGCGGAACAAAAGAAAACCAAATCGGCACCCCTCAAAGAACCGAGAGCTCTCTTGGAGAAGGAAGGACTGCTGAAAAAAGATGAGGACATCACAGCCAAGTCAATACACGCAGCGCTCAAGCTAATGTATGTCAAATACAATAGCAATCTGTCCCCGGACATGCAAAGAATCATACTGTCCATCACGGCATGCATAAGCACACTAGCTGCGGACAAGGGACAAGAGCACAACCAAACGGTGGAGACTTTAGCCCAAAAAATAAGCGACAAACTGGAGACCTTGGTGAACAGAGAGATGGAGAAGATAAGTAACCTCATCGAAACGTCTCTGGCTAATCAGAGCGAAATGCAGAGCACGTCCAAAAAGTTGGACAAATCGGCAGGGGCCCTACACAAAGCCATCGAGGTAGTAAACTCAAACCTCAATGTGGTAGTCAACACCTTGGACAAGCTCACCACCACAGTGAGCTCGTACAAGGAGGTCCTGCTGTCGGCCCCCGCAGCAAGACCACATAATGATCAGTAGTGGCTTATATAATTGATACCCCCAGCCGACGGTGAGAATCTTCTATCATTCATACTCAGCCGACGTCGGCCGACGTCGGAGACTCCCACATGGTTGATACTCCAGCTGGCGCCAGCTGGGAGCGGGGGGTCCGCTTTGCGATTATGAGTCTACATGAGTGAAACTAGCACCTATTGTAGCAAATATGTGTCATTGGGAACATAGGAAATAGGGTATACCAAAGGGTATCGCTAAATGAATGTGAGGGGGAATCAGGGATGCATCAATCTTGGCATCAACAACATAACAGGTCTATGGGGAGTCCAGGAAGTTTGGATGAATTTGAAGTGAGTACTTAGTGTGCCAGAAGTGGGAATCAGTACATTATTTGATCAAGAGTCATCCATATACAACAACAGTGACATATCCAACTAGTTAAGACCTCATATTTTCTGGTATTCAGTTCCATGACCTGATTTTAGAATACTAGCTGGATGCTCTGTCGATGTAGCCGTGCATATATTTCTATCTTTTTGAAGAGATCGACATAAGAATGTGGCTAAGTGCGGACCTCCCGACCACCTTTCATAGGTGACATGTCCAACCAGTTAAAGTCACCTTGTATTGACGGGTATCCATGATGCGTTCAGGGGACCTAACATTGACAGGCGCTCTATTAGTGTAGCCATGTATATATTTCTATCTGTCTGAGGAGATCAAAGGATTGCATCCAAGCGTGGACCTCCCGACCATCTTGAATGGGTGACATATCCAACCAGCATTGATGGGAGTCCACAAGGGTTCAGAGGGCCTATGCGTCTCACACAGACAGACACTCCATCAGTGTTGCCATGTACACACGGTTATCCATCTGAATATGCATACGAATGTACCCAAGTGTGGATATCCTGTCCCTCATGAAGGGGACGGATGTCCAACCTGCTAGTACACCTCAAGAAAGGCCATTCTATTTGATTCATCATTAAAACATTGAAGTGAACTGATATTCATGTATATGTACAATAAGGGGAATATGCTAAGACAAGTGGATCGACTTGATTTTACAATGCTTTGATGGAGCATCTGTAATCGGAGTAAGGGCCTTCCTTGAGCTTCTGGAAAGTTCCTCCCATGCATGCATCTGGTATGACGCATATGCTTGGTGCCCTTTAAGCGACCCCTGTGTAGCAATGGTCATGAGTGTCTTCCATATCTCTGCCTTGGCATGGAAATATGCAGGGACCCATTCAGCTTCGTTATGGATGCTGTGCTGCTCTTCTAACCATCGTTCAAACTGTGCCTTTGCACGCAGCCAGTGAACCCTTTCAACTGTTACATATGTGAGCACATCAATGGATGCACTGAAGAATATGAGAACCTACAATCATCCATCCATGTTCCATCATCTTCAACAGTGTGACCGAACCCCCATATCCAGGACTTTTGCCTGTTACGCTGTCCTACTGGCTCTGATCCAAGGACCAAGGTGGCTACATGGAGGTCCTCTGCACATAGTTTCGGGAGGTCCGGTAGATTCACTGATGCCTGTTGGATCTTGTGGTATGCATCCCGTGCCATGCTGTATATGCGTGCATGCTCATGGACATTAGTATCCACACTGTGTATGGCATTCCAAGCACGGGTCTTTGTCTGCTGTGTATGGGCAGGTCGGACATGAGTGCGGAACAGAGCCGATTTGAATCCAAGGGCAAGGCGGATCCTATGAATGGATTCACTAGCTTGAGCATGGCGTAGCTGTACCTCCTTTCCAGCGAGAGATTGAGCACCATGCCTAATACACCATTCCCATCCAAGGGATGAGGGGAGAAGGATTGGAGCATCCTCAGGATTGAGCCCGTCCATCCCAGATCCATCCAATGCTTGAGGAGTACGACGATGGGAAGCATAGCCCAAATGATTGTCATCTGTCTCTCTGGGGACCCCGAGATCATCCACGTGGTCATACTCATCATAATCACCCAATAGTGATATCGGGGAATCATCTGAGGGTTGCTGGTGGAGGAGGAAAGAATCACCCTGATGCTCAAACATATCAATGAGCTTCTGGAGGCGACTCCGCTTATTTTCAATGATTTGAGCCTCCTCTGTGGTGACCCTCAGACCATGTGCTCGGAGTTGATATCTGATGGCCAGTCTTTACAGGCTGTTAGTTAACAATGATATGGGTCATTGATTGGACTCACTGCAACTCCTGAATTTTAATCCCACATGCGATCCATGAGGTTTGCCCATGGGTAGTAATATCTCCACTTTCATCTGAAATGAGCTGTTGCTGTATTTCTGCACGAGATGGAGCTAAAGATATTCATTAGCATAAAACAGATCAGATATATCAGATCCCAATACCTTTGGATATTACTGTATCATAGATGTCCATCAGAGTAGGGTCTTCATGCCTCTTTGACTGGGCATGTTTCTCTGCTGCAAGCCACCACTTGGTTTTCGTCCTGAGGTGTGTATTGAGAGCATTTAATGTCTCAGCACTGAGGTCTATGCCAGTTTCCATACGCTTCCACCGCTTTAGAAGTGATGGAACTGGAACATGGAGAATCATATGAGAATCAAGAGCATCATAGACATGAATGTGACAGACTAATGCGGACCATCTTCTTCCAATTAGAATGGTTCATATGTGCATCCAATACCTCCTGGCGATGGGCGAGGGACATCCCACGGATACTCCGTGAGATGTTATTGAGTGGTGCCCACAATGTCTCAATGATCTCCCCATCCACCTGTTTCGCTCCAGGGATATAGCTTGGGGAAAAGCGGGGTAAGCATGAATCTTGATGACCATGGATATGAAAGAGGCCAATGCCAGTCCGAAGTTGCAAAGAGCTAGACAGAGACAACTCTGGGCTCCTTTCCACCCGCTCTTGAAAGTGAACCCCATACTGACACATGATGTCATACATGACCAAGGCCACCGGGATGTCCTCCATGTTGTATGAGAGGGCCTTGCAAAGGCTATAGTCCATATTGATTTGCCTAGCATAATAGCAATGTTATATGCACACATAGAGTGTTTAAAACATTGGACATACCTCTCTCCCTTCTGGAAATCAACTACAGATGTAGGGACAAAGAATCCATGACAGCAGGTGGTTGCTCCGATGCCTGTAACATCAAGATGAGGGCGACTTGAATTGGCCTGTTCAATGGCTCTGTAAGTGTTGCATGTGCTGGGCTATGGGAATATAAGTTACTAGGACCTAGTAATGGTATGCCACATACCTGGACAATCTCTTGCCCACTATGGAGGTGAGCCTTGTATGAATTTGGATTCACCATGAAGGCCATCCCTGCAGACAGCGGGAGGTCCACATCCCCAGTTCTACACCTCATGTGCTCTGCTGAGAAGTTGCCATCCATTATAAATGTTCGAATTAGCTGATTCCTTTGAGAATGTCAGTAATGAAATATCTGACTTGTACATGAATGCATACGGGTCATCATGATATCTCTCCTTCCAATTTTTGGGTAGATTGATACCTGGCTGTGGACAAGCAGGACAGAATATGGCCATGGATCCATCAATGGTGGAGTCCCCGTCTGGCTGATGTCCCAGACCACTCTGAATCCTGTTCTTTAAATCATGCCATTGACGAGATGCCCTCAGGAGTTGCTTGTAGAGATTCTGTATATCTCTTTCAGCAACATCATTCACAGTTGAGGGATAGCATTGTAACATACTGGTACATTGTCAGGGAACATCCGATTTGTAATGCTTTGCAGCTTTGAATAGTACTGTTGTGCAGTTGTCTTGCACTCCAGGTTATCGGCCAAGAAGTCATCCAGGACTGAGAAGGTAAATGCAGTCTCAATATGTCTAAAGGTTGAAGGAAAAGATTCCAGCTTGGAGCAGTTGCTCATCATTGGTGCCAGCATTGGGGCAGACACAGAAGAGAACTTCCATCTCAAAGACACCTGTTTGATTGACCATTGTGATCAGCGGATTCCCCGACTGTGCAGTCCGAGTACGTCGTGTGTGTCCTCCAGATGGATCCAACACATCACCAGCAGAGTCGAACAGTGTGTCAGAGATGGCATGCATATCTTCAAACTCTTGTGATAGATGTAGGTGCAGATCTCCTGACAATGGGGCATGCTCCTCCTCGACAGATATCAGTGATGCAGACTGATTGCGTCGGGGGTCTCCGCTTGACTGGCTGTACCTCCTTTGCTGCTTGGACACCCTAACTATAGATTAGTACATGTGGCAATGCATATATATGATTCATTGTACCTCAACTGTAAGTGGACATGGCTTTCCATCATGCCCAAGACAGAGCTTAAATCCGAGTGACCTTAATGATATTGGTGCAAAGTGTGCACCAGTCCAGCGGGACATCCGGTGGAATGGGGACCGCATGTGGGTTTGAAGACAACAGCACTTGCAAAAGTAATTGCCTCCAATACAATCAGAGCACTTGATTTGCATCGGACTGGTGCACATGGAGCACTTCAGGGCCCTCGTCAGACCCTCCATCTCTAATAACAAGTAGAGATATCTGCTCCGGATGTCTATCCATTGGCCCATAGGTGTCTACAGATGATCTGAGGGTTGAGAATGAAAGGCATTTCTGTCACATACATTTAATTGGGGTTGTGTGTCCTCAGCTTGAATGTCATGCACATCGGTTTCATATGGTTCTATGAGTTGAAGGGTGTCTGATTCATGCATCGCCTGGGTTGGATGAGTAGACTGTGCTTCAACCACCTTGGCTTGGTGTGAAGCCTGGCCTGACTGTGTCTGCATGGAAGAACGGAATGGGACCTCCTTAACGGTGGTTCAGAGTCCCCGCTTAGATTTTGTTGTTTTAGAGACGACCTCAGTAACATCTCCCATAGGAATGGAAAAGTTATTCTTTCAAGGCATTATAACAGATGGTTATGAAGTGAGGAGGATGTGAACAAAAGTGGTTGGAGTGATATGAATCCTCTCCCTTATTAAATTCACTTGGACCACCTTAGATATTCTATGCATTGCTTGCAGCAATTATAATCTGAAACCATGTCTAAAACATTGAACAGATTACAACGATGAGGACTCCTCTATATCACTATTTCCACCATCACATTTTGATCCTAATGACATCCCTGATGTGTGAGGGGAATGTCCTTGATACTGGCCATTTTGTGTTTCACTTCTCACTTGACTGATGTCTGATACATCGATTCCCTCTGTTTCACATAGTGCCCTTACCATAAGGTGGACCTCCCTAAGATCTGTGCACAATTCCTCCATCTCAGATATGAGTCCTGCCTCCTCCTTGAGACATCAGATAATTGAATGGTTTAATGTGGTCAGGTACATACCACACCCTCATTGGTTGAGCTTGCTTGACCGGAAAATGGTTCCATGGAGTCTGGTTTCAGACTGATGGTTTCAACATTGGAATCTGACCCATACTTATCGTCTTCATTGAAGGACTGTGCATCAGAGCTGTCTATGGGATCGGAAAACATGGTGGGTGGATGTTTGGAGTAGGGCCGGGGAGTCCACTTATGCTTCCGATGGGGGCTGCCCCTATTCCTTGTATGAGTGCCTGGTTCCATAGGGATGGGTGCATGGCTTGAGGAAGTGAGTGAGGTAGAGGGTACATGTTTACCCTTTGATGTAGATGACTGCATGTTGTACGGTGTAGTGCACACCTGGTTCATGGTATAAATAGCCTTTCAGCAATCTACAAGATGCAGAGCATGGTTATCATGCATTGTGCATGGCATTTAGTTCTGATGCACCGGACAGCCCGACATGTCGTGTGGCCATCTCCCACTCACATTGAAGCAGAAGCACTGAATGATTACACCACATGTGTCAAAGACATGTAACGTGTAACACATAGCACTGGGCATATCAGGTGTGTCTCAACCATGGGTAGACCTGTGAATGATTGGAACAGCGCAGATAGCTGGTGTTTCTGATACACCGGACTCCCCGACAGGTCACGTGGATATCCCCCATAAATGGAAGCACTGAACAATGTCACCACATGCGTCAAAGACATGTAACGTGTAACATGTAGCACTGGGCAGATCAGGTGTGTCTCAGCCTTAGAATATCCATGATAAACCCATAGGCGATTGTAACGGTACAGATATCTGGTGTTTCTGATACAACGGACCTCCTGACACATCACATGACCATATCTGCTACCATTGAAACAGGGACCCTGAACCGTTGTGTCACACATGTGTCTCAATTAAGGTGTCTGAAGTCTGTGGCTGAATCATATGGTGACGCGTTGGATCATATGGTGACGCAATGGAGTTCTAGAGCACATCATCAAGTGCGTCGAATTCATTGGACTGCCCAATATATCAACTAACATCTTCAACACGTCGGGAAGTCCCAAATGGATTCATCCCATTTCATGCATTGGTCACATATCGATTGTACACCTTAGACTATTTGATGTCCGTGGCTGGACCACATGGTATGTCCGATCCACCGGACCACCCGATATATTGATACACATATGGATATTGATGGTCCCTGTGTCACCGTGTTTCATGCATAAACAATAAACACATGTCGATACAATAGATTATCCATTTTTGGATCGCAGTGTATCTAGATAGCATCTCACAGCGCGACAACATTGGGAATATTGACCCTCATGTATTCGGAGGGCCCCACAACGTAGTTACAGTGTGCATATCAAACAGAGAATGTTCAGACCACATACAACGTTTCAAGTACATGTTAGGCCACAGCACCAGCCGAGGATGATCTGCCCGACACTCCAGATGGTGTCAGACGTCCCACTGAGGCCGCATGTCCCACTGAGCCACCACGTCCTCCAGAAGCAACGCTTCCCCCTGTGTGTGAATCAGAGTGAGACTCGAGTTGAGATAATATGATCACTCACCAGATGGTTGGCGACGGCGATCCGAAGGCATACTAGAGAAGGAAGAAGTGGAACGAGCATCAGAAATCCCAAGCCCAGACATCTGGGCTCCAACGGAGGATGTTGAGGTCATGGGGGATGCGGAGCGGCGATTGTATGGGGTGGCCCCAACGCCAGGGATCGACAGCACATCGACTCCCTGGTTGTTTAGCAGTCTGCTGATCATGAGGTGCGTGTTGTGTGAGTCTTGGCGCGTGTTCTGGAGCTCCAACAGAATGCGAGTGAGTTTCTCATTATGTCCCAGTTCACTGCATCCATCGCCTCCATTCTCTGCTCCTGTGCGTCGAGCCGAGCGTCGAGCCGGGCTTCCCACATGGCTACAGAAGTCGGGTAGGCATTTAGCTGTGTGTGTGCGTGATCTGGAAGTGCCGGACATACCAGGGGACCCCGCGCCACTAGACTGCGACTCCATCGCACGACGCAGAGGGATGGACCATGATGGAGCTGGGTTGTCACATACCTTGTGCTTCGATGCACAGCGCACACACGAAAATGAGCGCGAATTTGACTGAGCCCGGCACTCCACTTCGTTGGCCAGTGCACATGGGCCACACCGGTCCTATAATCAATATATTAGTGTACATCAGATGCAAAACAATAAGCTGAGAACACTCACCTGTTCATATGCGATGGTCGCAGAAGCTTCGGTGTTACATTCGACCCAGAAGTGGACACTGACGCTCGGGAATGACACCACGTCAGCAGTATATCGTCATGGACTTATTGGATCAGTCAGCCGGGTAAGCTCCGGCACATACGATTGTGTACGATAACAGATCGGACTGTGATTGGTACGGTAACAGCTTGTGACTCATTCCTAGGATAGCTGTACTAGGGTTTGATCTACTTACGCGATTGGTTACTGTACTTCGAGCGGTGCTTGAAAGCCCGCGAGTATCTGTATAAATAGTCGATAGCGAAGACCAGGATCACCATCTTGGTCTTCTTCAATACCACCACCGTCTCTCTTCTCTTCTCTCTGAGGGCCCCTCCCCCTGCTAAGTGAGTGACTCCGGCATATCCCCTTAGACCAGGGATCCCCGTGAGCTTATCCCGAGTTCCCCTTCGTGGGCAGTGGACGCATATCCCTTGGGCACTATCCTCCACAAGACCTTTCTGTACTACAACGAACGCGTAGGACAACCCTACGGTTACATCTATATCCTTGATCACCCTACGTGGACTTCTATCGTCCCCGTCGAAGACCCTCCCATTGGAATACCTCAACTCGAAGATATCCACGGATACATTGCACTAGACGGGAGTCTTGTCCCACATCCAGCTGAGTACCCAGACGCACCCTCCAACCGCCTTTGGTTCAAGTTGTATAGGATCGCCGCAACCAACGAGGCCTAAGTCAGGCAAACGTCCGTGGTAGACGTAACATTCGGTGTGCTGCCGTTGAGTGGGTCGGGGGGGGGGGACGCTTGCTCCACTTCAACCCGTGGGAGATCGGATTTCTGGGGGGTTGTGCTATCAGACTCCCCCTCGGGATTGTCCGGATCAGCACGGCGCTTAGTGCCTCTCAGTGCATACGGGGGTTTGGATGGGGCAGAGGGGAGGTCCGCAACCTGTGAATTTACGGCACGCTTCCCCTTGCCACATGTATTGTGTGAATGAGTGGGTGGTGAAGGAGGATGGGGAGAAGCAGGGCCTGGAATGACCACTGCAGTTGGTGGATCTGGTGGCATATCATCTGAACACAACGATGGTGAATGAGAATGACCATAAGTTGATGCGATAACTGGAACACACCGTCTGAGGTCTTCTGCGCTGCGGGGTGCCCCTTGAGCCACCACAGCCTCGTGGGATGAAGACCATCCAGATATGAGTCGAGTGTAAGTGATGAGAGCGACGCATGCCACTCTGGGTGTTCCTTCCGAACGGTTTTCACACAGCTGGGTAATGTATGAAGTTGTGAGCACAGTCCAGTTGATCTGCGCTTCGCGTCACTGGCAGTCTTCCCCTCTGCTCCAACAGCCTGGGATGATTGGATGGACCCGCGGCATCTTGGAGCCAGACTAAAGGTGTCAATATTCTTCTGTATTGCTACTGAATAGCATACGATTACACACATTACATGGGAATATTATGGTATTAAGTCGACTCACAATCTCTTCGTCAATCCTCGCATCCATGTATCTCAGTTCTTCGGAAGTTGTCGGGGTGTCCTCTACGCGTTTCGTAGCAGACATCAGCCTGGCTGCTATGACAAGCAGCGATGTCTCATTGGCAGTCAACTCAGATGCGGGTTTTCTAACCATGGTGTTTGAGGGTGAAGAATGTCACAGAACTGACTGACTCTGAAACGTGTTGGGAGCCCCACTACTGATTATCGATCTATGGATGTGGGAATAAGGCATGTGATTCACTCAGATTGAACACATTTGTATTTGGATAGCAATCGATGTTAATGGTAGCCAGGATCTGTTAGAGCTGAATGGACTCAATCGGAATGTGTGGAGTGCCTCTCTGTATATATATTTACACTGGAAACAACTGTGAGCACCCACACAGACCATCGTCATATATGTCCGATATTCTCGTCGCTCCTGTTCACAGTCCCGTGCAGCTGTGGGAACCCCACCATCGCAGCAGCCGTCTCCCCACACAGCCTAGGGCCCGCCAACAACAGCCTGCAGTTACGGGGGGGTCCGATGCCATCACTGTCTAGGATGCCCTCACCAGTTGTACACCATTCCATGTGTCTGTCTGCAGAAACCCACGTGTGAGTAATCATTTGTGCCACTGGAATGATACTCTGATATATATTTGCACACTGGTAGGAGGAGACTAAGCGCAGGAAGAGGCGCTCCCCATCCCCACTTGGCAGCTTCATGGATCCTATCCCATCTTCGCAGAGGATCGCCCACACCCCCCTGAGGTTTCGGAGGCCCCACGGATCATCCAGAGATAATATCTGTGGATGACCAACC